>NMRA01000151.1:414399-562108 GCA_002633005.1 Phoronis australis
AATTGATTTTCTTGGAAAATCTTGGATAACATCTGTATCACTTTCAGCAACTTCACCTTTAGTACTACTGTTGGTGCCTTGAAACGTTGCTATGCCGTTCTATGTCCTTTCAATTTTTTGGTCTGACACTTGGTCTTCTAGTCTACAGCACTCAGCAGTATACTGTGTAGGCTACCAGGAAATGCAGCTGTTTCAGCACAAACGTTTGTGACACCTCTTCTTCTTTTTGAGCTACTGATCTAAAGAGTTCCACAGTCAATCAGCTTTCGTCAGGAAGCTTTCCTAAGCTTCTTTAGGCTCTGACATCACAATTTTGTGCTGTTTGATAAACCTTGAATTATACAGGCATCACACTCCATGGAGCAGCCATATTGAAGTAACTAAGCACAACAATACAATCTGGCTCTCTGATTGGTCAATTCAATAGAAAAGCGCCATCAAGTGGCAGGAATGTGCATCAAATTTTGTGAAACAAAAACACCTTTTTTTAAAAAATGTGCAAGTGTAGACGTGGGAACTTTTTGGAATTTGATTTATAGGTATATTATCTAGCCACATAGAAAAAACTAGGTTGCCCCCCCAAAGTACTCACAAGGATGAACGCTATGAGATCTGGCCCACCGACTACAGTACTATGCGCTTGTACGCGCAGAGTAATAATGTTTGTATATCTAAATAAAGATTCCCTTAACATCTGACCATAGGATATAAAATCGTGTTATAGTTTCACAAGAGCTTTCTGTCAAGAAACACTGAATTAGCACGTGCTCACTCAGGCGACCGCCAGGTCAATTTTATTACATCTAAAGCCGGTAACGCAATATGATTTATTCATTGTTAATTTCTCAAGACATTTTTGCTCACGAACAGTCCTGAGGCATTACAAATTGTATCTACCGAGGTTATGGTGAGAATAATTCATGTTGAAACATAACAATACCGGCCACAGACACGCAGATATTTCTCGATCTCATACTAATGGTATTAACGGCGTACCTTTCGTTCTTCACTGCCGGAAACCACTTCCAAGGCATTTCGGGTTCTCGAGGAAATCGAAAAAATGATATACCCGCTTTCCTCGCAGCTTCATGGTTCGCACAAAGGGAAAATATAATCCACACCATACACTTTTCTTAATATTACCTCAATGCTAATCCAAAGCGAGGCTAACGCTGTTAAACTGCTTCCTGTTCACAGTCACGCAGCCTTATCTGTGCTGGCTGGTCGTGACCTTACACTTGTCCCAAACATACATGTAATCTTTAGCTTTCTAAAATCTTAGTGTAAAAAGTCTTCATAGTCATCTGGCAAGGATAACCTATCCAAAGGGTACAAGCACTCCAGTGGAAGTTACAGAACTTCATTAAAATGTGAACACTTTTACAGGCTGTATAAACATTTTTCAGTTGTCGTTGAGCTGTCAGCTGGTCAGGCACAGTAACGCTACACAGTTTATTTCGTTGGATTTTTTGTTTTCCAAGAAGAATTCAAAGATAACAACGGTGGTAAGACTACTGGCTTAATTATAGTTAAATATTCAGTGTTGTCAGTTTTATTTGTAAATTCATTAGATCATTTCGTCAGACATTGGTTCAATTATTTGGGACATGGATTGAACACGGTGTTTCTCTCAATCCACATTGGCCTCTTGTTGTTTTTTTATATTTGGACAATTTAAAAACCGTGAACTAAGACATTAATATTATTTTGCATTAATATTATTTAACACCTGAAGTACAAGGTGGGTCATTTTTCTTCAATTTCTATCTGTTGCCTGATTACCCTGCAAACAGACTTCAACATATTTGATAGTGATGTTGTCACTGGCCCTAACCAAAGTTATTCTAGTCGAAAACTAACATGGCCAACAAGAGGTGTAGTCAGTGTTATGAGCCAAATGTACATTCTAATATGCTAATAAAAACAAATTTACATAGTAACATTACACTGGATCAGTCTTGTCATTTCTTGAAAAACCATATGTATGGTGTCATTCATTCACAATAGGGTCTCTGAAGTTTGCTTAAAACATGTTGCTGTCCACAATTGATTTACTGAGCCAGTAATGTTAAAGGAAATTGAAGTGTATGTACCAGTGATCGTCCTTGATGTGCCTAATGACTCTCCACACGTATTCTCGAACTGGCTATTTGTTATGTTTTTCTTATTTCCTCTGAAATGAAGGGATGTTCAGTTTTGAACCCATATCACTGAGTATCTTATTTATTAATTATCTTTTATCAGCCGTCACATTGTCCCCTTGTTCTAGTTAGTCAGTTTAGTATAGTTACATTTGATAATGAGTCAGTCTACAGTGACGATACAAATGTCACTGAGCCACGCGAAACTAAACCCAAATAGGGTTTTAAAGGCTGCGTAGAACATTTTGAGTTTGTCAGTAGTGAGCTTTGCTGTAGATTAGGCCTACCCCAGGTCAATATTTCTCTACTTACTCTTGATATTGAGCAATTGAAACGTTCTGACAAACTTTGCTTCAGCAATCCTAATATAAATCTACAGAAAAACGAAAAGTTCATCAAGGGGACTAATACACTCAGGTCTGCAAACTCTGCTATACCACTGTATAACTTCCAATACAACAAGTGGTTACATACTATTCATATATATATACACTCGTGTACTAAGAGAATATCTATGTGGTTAACATGAACTTTTCAAATTCAAAACATTTTAGTGTGTAAATATTATGAAAGTGAGGGGTTATACCTGGAGAAGTATTGTTTGCATCATTGCCTACGAGATGTGCAATACTTGTTTACAACAAACATCAGTGGAAGTTTGAATGCAGTTGTTTATGCGTATGCACCAAAAACGACAAGATATACACGAAACTTCACGAGGTTGCGTCATTCAGCCAATTCATTCAAGAACCTTGGGACAAGGGAAATCCACGGTGAAGCCGGCAGAGGCATCAGGACTAACCGTGCCCGCAAACAGTGTCATATGAACATATTACTGAGAAAGATGGACCCCAGAAAGCGCTACCATGCCAAACGAAAGTCGACCCAAAAATACAAAAAGGCCAAGTACTATCTGAGGGAAAGGCTGGCCAACACAAAACTGTTTGACGGATCTGTTTATAGTTCAAAAAACATTGTGTCTACTAGTGCCACTGACCACAGCTACAGACTCAGTTACTGGCTGTATTTTAGTCTAAACAATAACAGTTTAAGCAAAGGACAACTGGAAAACAGAACATAAAGGCTCTTGATAGGACTACCATATACAGCAGGCATGATTTGTATCCCCAATGACCAGTGCATTCCCCATTATTTTTAGAAATTTGCCTGGAGTTGTTAATTTTGGGGGGTTCATAAGAAAGGTGAGAGAATTTAATACAGACAGGGTTATGACTGAGGTGGGAAAAGTGGTGGGACTGAGACAGCCGCGTGCCATGCAAGTAATAAGACAAGCGATAAGCCTATACTCTGACATATTTCCCTCGAAATTTAACACCGTGAACACCGTATCCCTTCTTATTTACAGGACCTGTACACAGCTGACACTGTCCCACAGGGTGAGACTTTAAAGATGGGGTTCCTTTTAGATTATGGGAATCCTGGAAATTTAAGGGTGCTTGGAAGAATGCACTGGCCATGGCAGAGAGGGGGTTGTTGTACATGTAAAAGCATATTTTGCGGTTGTATATAATTGTACTGTAGCACAGTTTTGCTGATGAACTTTAACGTGTCATTTGAAATGCATTAATGATTGTCTGAAGTTAATCGCAAGCACCACATCCACACCCAGCTGCCGGGCTCCTGTGCCACCAGCTGGTCCAAGTGCACAGTCACACACAATTCTTTCTTCAATTTTTACAAAAAATGAACATAATAGTCAACAAAAACTATAGTCCAGACTTTGATTTGTGAGAGAAGAATTAGTGCCAAAACTTGGAAACATTTCAAAGTTGAAATTTCGCCATTTCTTTTAAGGAGTTACAGAACAGTTCTCACTGGGTTTTGCCCAGCAAAACACACGTCACTTGATTTGTCACCTTTGCTTCACTCTGCCGCAAACTGGATGCAAAGAATGACATGTTCTCAGTAATTTCACATAAAAGGCCCTTCAGATGAGAACAGAAACTTTACTGTGTCTTGTATTTTTGGCCTTTTCATTCCTACTGAAAAGCAACGCACTTTCCTCCCAAAAAACATCACTTCCCAGCCGATGCACGACTAAAGCTAAAATTAAATTCTGAAAGCAAATTTCCTACTGATTCCGAAAATGTGGTCAAAAAGTACTGTCAACCAAGTAGTTTTTGACAATTGAGGGCTACCCGAAATCGCAGCCAATTTCTCAGTCTCAACCCAGCAATGCACAATTGCAACCGGGGGCCGCAATCTTGAAGAACAGCTACAGCCAAACAAGTGGTCTCTTTTCGTTTTCAACATGTTCACAAACACAAACAAACCACATTCACTGATCATACATGTAATGCCTACCTACAAAATACCCCAAACTTGGCTTATCCCAAATTTTTAATATTTTGGGAGTGCAAATTAGCCGTGGTAGCAGCCTTACTGTTCAGTGTCACCTTAACAGTACTAGCCTCCTTCTGGGGTTGGAATGTGAGTCATGCATAAATTTTGTGAAAGGCCTATAGCGGCACCCACTCAGTTAAAGAATAACTGACGTCGCTACGTCGTGTAGCCTACTCACCTGAGATACAGGTTAACGAAACACCTTTCGGCCAGGTGAGATGGACTGTATATAAAGTGATGTGGATATAGACCGATTAAGACGGTAACGAAAGTAATTAAATCGCATGGCATTCTCCTTTAATTACGACTGTGGAGTTTCTGCATACTGAGTAGGATCCGACTCTGCTTATTCGCCGAAGACGCTGGGGCGGGAAGGTCGAGTTTGTACGCCCTCCGACACTTAAAGTCTGGAGATATGGCGAGATCTTACTCAACACATGTTTCACATATGGCTTGATTCATCCCCATCACCATACCTGTCTTCATAATACTAGTCAATCTCGCTCTTTAAAAGGGAAATGTATTTTATTCTGAATAAATTTTCATAGTATTCTATGAGCTGTTGATTAATTTCACAAATAATTCAACAGCAAAAAGTAAACTTATATTCTCTAACGAAGCTAAAAAATTCACCCGCTTGGAGCGCAGCTTCTCGTGACGTATTTAGTGGGGGTGAAGACAGTGTCCTATTTTAGCGTGCAGTGAAGTGGCGTTCTTCAAATTGTCGGAATAAGAAATTTTAGTGTGCAATGTCGGGTCACCATGTATACCTGTTTGAACCGGGGCAACACAAAGTGATACCTAGTCGTCGTCATCGTCAGACGAAAATTTGCCGGTGTAACGAGTCCACATCAACAATTATACTGGTGTGACTGTGGGCAGTGAGTGTGGAATCTAGCAAGCCAGCCAACTGTCAGCCGATACTCAGGTCTGTAAACTTGAAGGGTTGGTTACGTACAGACTATAGCCGTATGAAGAATATCGTACCACCGTGTGTTGAGCTCGTTAGACCCCGAAATTTCACACAGGCCGTTGAGTACCCGGGTATAGTTAACATATGCTCGTCACCACCTCGTCGTAAATCAACATGTAGAGCTAACGAACAGGCGGGGATGCATGCAAAATCAACCGACACCCACCTTGTTCTTTGCAGCCCTATAAGTGGAAAACAATCAAACAAACGTCATTTTCTAGCATAATTCGCAACCTTTTGTAACAAAGAAAAGTGTCGCCCGTTTCAAAAACAGCACGCTGGTGACACGGCGCAAGCGCCATTTCCTAAAATTTTGCGACGTCTTTCGGGAGATGATGACGGCTTCGCAGCCGCAAGGTTTGCTCTAAAATTCAGTTTGCTGGTATTAATATACTAAAACTTGTAACGAAATGAAATAAATTCCTATAAGAACAGTTGATAAAAGAATCGGGGGAAAAGAAACTGGTCAGGCTCAGGTGACAATCGTCGAAAGCCGACTCCAGAGAACGCATTACAATTTCAGCAGCAGCCGATTAACGACAGAACAATAATTTTTTAAACACCGGTAAATAAGTCAGTTTACTCAAGGAAGAGAGTAGTTTTAATAACACTAATTTAGAGTCGGATTTTATTTGTCCATTTTTTACCCAGATCGGCGCAAACCTGTATAAGGCTAGGGAAACTGATGGAATGCGATGACCACCCCCTTAGAAGACACCTTTTTAGAAGAGTTTGAACAACCAGGTGCCATACAAAAAGGCATGACGAATCTTTTACAGCACTGTGGCAAACAGTGAAAAAATAAGAACGGCTGATACAATGATAAAATACGATGTAATCTCTTCACAATGTGGCACAGACCAATATGTGATCATAGATACTTGTTATGTGATAAGCAATCGAGGCCCCACCATGAAGCCACGTTACTAAAATATCAGCCAATCAGCGATCGCCGTGAGGATTTCAGTCTTTTGACTATGAATGAGCTTTTCTTTAGCGCACAACTCGGGCAAATTATATGACATTTATTTGTATGTTAGAACCAGTTAACTACTGCATTACTTTTACTACAGTGCCTTTTTATGTCTTCGTAACTTACAAAATCACTGCTATACGCCATTCCATATGCGCACTCAATTGATGAACATCATCCGCTGATGATAACAAATAGAGGAAAACCACAAAATAATTATTTTTTCTTTAAAAGTCAAACTCCTTCATTTATTTTCCAAAACATGTGATTTTTAATTGGATTTTGTGTTACAAAATTGTCATACACAGTTTAAAACCTCACAAAGTGCAAAAATGTATTGTTATAACGCTTTCAAGGCAAAGACAACCTTTTTCATGCCATTTGTAGTAAAACTACGGTTTGTTGAATATTATCCCAGACATATTTTTCAATTAATTACGGATTCTTGTAATTTAAATAATTAGTCGTGCCCTACTCCGGGAGTGATGTTTAGTGAATTTCTCGCCATTTTGTTTCAACGTTCGAGTTTATTGTGAGAATCTGTTCCACTGTTGTTTTCGTTCTGGTTTCCTAAAATAGTCATCACCGCTTCCCATCGACGAGTATTCTACGACAAGCTAAGTCGTTAGAGAACTCAATTACCTTGGATTTAGGGATCGTTTAGTTTGTAGTACCCTGAAAATGACTGGAGTCAGCAACTCATACAGTGTATCACAGTGACGTGAGTGACGGCCTTTTCATTGGCGACGAACTGCCCTCCTCACCGCATTCCTTCTATACTCTATCTTGTTGGTAGCCTAAAATCTGCTATTTTGCGACACAGTCTTTACCTCAAGTTCGGCGAATCAGCAGCGTTTCCTGCGTTATTTTCCAGTGCTGAGATCCTCTTGGCCCTTCGGTCAGCATTTATCTACATATGGTATGACACCATAGCTGGTACTTTATCTTGAAATATTAACCTAAAATGTCATTACTCGGCGAGCAGATGTTACTCCGTACGCTTCAAAGACTAATTACGCAAATACCGTAAATGTTTCATTGAGCTTCAAACTCTATGTACCCGGTACAATGTGCATACGTGCATGCTCTCACATGTAATGCACAGACGTGAAGTAGGGTTTTGTTGAAAGCAGCTGTTATTACTTCTTCATTAGATTTTAAAGTTAGTAAAATGCCAGATACTAATGGCCAGTCCAAATATAGAGTGCTTCATATGATTGTTGCAGAATTCCCCACTGTCGGCAGCCTTGTTCTTTTCCAAGTTACATGATTATCTGCACTGAGAACTGTCAGCAGTTTCGTGTTGTCGAATTATCCACGTTTCTGCATAAGGTTGTGGGTTGAACACAGAAAGCGAAGGACCACTGACCTTGCCAAACAGTGACTGGAGGTAGCTTCTAATAGCAAAAAAGAGGGTTTGTCTGTTACTATCCGAGACATTTCGCTGAATCCTCGTTCAAAGTCAGCTGTACTGCAAGGAAGTCTTAATGCAAAGGTCCAGTTGTCGCAGAGCACTTGGTAGGTTGTCTACTCTACTGAACCGCGTCCCCCATTCCTACGAACTCGGGCATTCTTCTGATTGCCGTTGTGGCAACCCGCCCAAACCGATCGCAAATACACCTGACTTTGTGCTCGCCACATTTTAGTCCCGGATCCCATCGGCCACGTTTGGGGGTCCAAGATGCCCAGAATAGCGCTGCTCATCGTCGTTAAGTCAACGCCACTCCAAGTTCGCAACAACGTTTTGAATAAATTGTCCAGGATATATGGTCACGTGCGCCGGAATATTCGGCAACAATGCTGTCGCTACTGTATCAAGACTACGCCCCACTATACCGTCACTTTGGCCCCTACTGTGCGTAGGTACTACGTTACGATGTAAAAAAGTAGTTAAGTGCGCCTACGCCCACTATAACGTTACTTACGGTGCGTAGGCGCTATGTTTAAATACCAAAAGATGTTTATGTGCGCCTACGTGCACCGAAGCCTTACAACAGCGGTGGTGTATTCAATGACGGTCCTTACACATTTTTGGATAAATGATTATACTTTAATTTTGCCGTGGGTCATAAAGCTGGACAGTTTGATGGTGTGGCAGGATGTCGTCAAAAAACTCCGAGAAGTGGGGGTAGTCCTCCAAGAGCTGGACAATTGACAGGTACCATGTGTGCTGTCAGCAGCACAAAGCATTGGATTAAATTCTTTTACAAGATAAACGTTTCACTTTTTAATTTTATTTCACGGGTATAGGTAAATACTAGATAAAACTCACTGCTCAGAAATCGAATTTACGCAAAGTAACTGGCATAACACAAATGGAAACAGTAGAAAACAATGATATTTACATGCATAGATACTTATTACACACTTAAAGACGCAATTGCAAGTAGTTAGTCGGAAGTTACGTAAATACATCTGTCAACTTTTCATTTGTGATTGCAAAACAAACACTCAGAAACCAGATGTCACCTTTCCCTGTAAAATACAACAACATAAGTTTATCACCCAGAAATGTACTCAGAAATATTTACGTAAGAATGACATCTAAAAGAAATTGTGCATCCTGCTTACAATAAGAATCAAGACAAATATACTCGCTTCCCATCAAAAAGGGGCATGTATATTTACCAGCTATGCTAATTACAGCTTAAACAAACAAACATATCATTGTTTGACCTGTATTAGTATCCAATCAAACACCTCAAAACGGGACGGAGAATGGTGAAACAGAGCAGTGATTGAGAAATAAGCCGAGCATTGCCATATTCTATCGAGAAGATCGTGAGATATGCGTGTTCACATGTATTTCATGCTAATTAGGAGCTAGCTTGCAAATGATGGTAAATGAGATTAGCATTGTTTGCCCTGCACTGTATGCCACAATCAGTACAACTCATCGAGATGTTGTCGATTTCTTTAAAACTTGCTGTAAAATTTACCTTATTTCAATTTCAACACTTAGTTCCTGGATTATTTCCATATTATACTGACAAAAATGGGCTATATTTCAGGACATAGAAAAGTGATAAGACTGCCGGTCAATCCCGTAAGATTAAGCATTGTGTATTATGTTAGAGGGCCGTAAGGAGAAGGGAAGTGTATTTAAGATCAAAGTGGCGTACATGATTCGAGTTTTATATAGATGCTTACCATGCAAAAGAAGGACTTGTCCAGTACTTAGTATGAGTTTCACGAACGTGGAATCCTAAACAACACGCATGGGCAGCATACGGGCCCGTGATTCAATGAAATGCCTCGATACTCCATTCAAACGCATGCATTACGGTCACGAGTTCAGAAGGACACGCAATCCTTTTACATCATTCAAAATGTGATCGGGCAGAATCTCGCCATCAGCTCGAGGACTGTAGTGCTAGGCGTTAAGCTTTGTGAGTTTGCGTGGCATTAATTGATTTCTCCCACATGCTTACAGAGGGTCCTAATCAACTTCAAATGAACGGAGCCGGGGGAACATACAGCCAGAAAACAGCTACATTTGCAACTTATGAGAGGTCTTCCAGCACACTCACATGTACAACGGATGTAACTTTCCCTAGCGCATATTTCACCGAAAGTGCAGAATTTGCAATGAGAAAACGTCCCAAAGAACACACTGGGGACACCTACAAGAAGACCTATATGTTCACGGCACAACGATCCATGAATAAGAAGAACTTCTCCTGCACTGCTACCAACCAATGGCAACCGACAAATAAAAAAACAAAAGACGTCACTGTCGTCGTTTATTGTACGTATTGTTAACTGACACACTAAACCAATGCAATATAATGGTGTACAATTTTGTCAGCTGAAACGTTCTCGATTTACCTTTCTGTCTTTGGAGTTTTCAGCAGGCAATCCTTGTCGAATTCACGTCCATTGTGCGTTTAGCCATATGTAAACGTGCGTGTGGTGCCCCGAATGTCTTCGTAAGGTATTTCTCCGTGGCTTGAGAGCTTACTAATGGTGTGCGTTGGAGTGGGTTTCAGTCTTTAAAAGGTGTGACAAGTTATATTTATGGCTGGGAATTTCAAGCAAACAGTAAGTTGGTGCGTTTATGTTATTTGAAGTAACATAAGTCAGTTCACAGTTTTAGGACTTGTAAAAATAATAACTCGGCGATTATCATTCATTTTACATTAACTTTTAGTGTTTTCAGATAGTTGTTTTCTTTACTCGTTTAAGTAGAATTTCCACATTGTAAAAGCACTTCTCTTGCTAGATACATTATATTCCTTATTTACATATCCATTTGTTCTAAGTTTGTAATTGTTCATTGCAGAAACACGAATCAGTGATGCCAAGTTTTAAAAGTAAAACTGAAGTTTTTACTCACGTTTTATTTTGACGATAACCAACCAAAAGAGCGACATATGACTCTCAAATTGAAGAAATTGAATCAGTTACCTTTGCCTTCAAAAAGTGACGATGAGATCCCAACATCCAAGCCCCAACAGAACGATCATATACTACAAATCCAGGCATATGAAAAGATCATAGACGATGAAACCGTCATTGAAGAAAAGCTAGAAGATCAAAGAGCTCTTATAAAGCCAACAAACACTGATATTATGTAATAGTATTCTGCATCTGTGGTGACTTTTCGAATTTTAGGCCATACTTCCAAATATCACATCTTTCACGTCCGTGGCTACATCAGGAAGGCACTGGAAAGTATTGGCCAAAACACAGTACACAGTAGCAAATTTTGTGTAAGTAATGTTCACTAGTATCTGTCGTCAATGAGACCAGTTGCGTGTCCATGATCAGTGGAGGGCGACTATTTCTCTTATCAATGAGTTTCTGGAACACTGGAAATTATTTAGAACATTTTACGACTAGAAAAGTTTAAAGTCCTTGATGCAAACACGACAAAGCTCAGACATACAAAAATATCAGTTAAAACATCAATTAACATACATATTTCTTTTCGTGAGTATGACTGGATCCTCAAACAGACATGCATAATAATTGTAACTACATCCTAATGCAGACATGCATAATTGTAATATACATGTTTAGCAAACTTGGACAAGTGATCAAGGGCCGAGGTTTTGTTGTCAGATGGTATATTTGATATATTAGAAGCCAAGTAAAAGAATTGTGGTAAAATTTCTTTAATTTTGAGATTGTGTAAACCTATTTTGCACCTTTCCACGTTGCGAGAATGGTGATTTTTGTTTATTGTTTATCAGCAGATTCCACAAGACCACCCATCACATTCGAGTAAGCTGTGAAATATAGACCACTGTCATCAACCAAATTTGCACTAAAAGACAAGAATTGCACTTGTTGCATGCTATTACACAAAAAACCAATATCATAAGCAGAACTTAAATATGGCATTACTTGTGTTTTCTCCTCACTCACATGGGCACATTTGCAATAATTATATCATCACGTTTCTGTCCAGTTGGTAAATGTCAACTACCTTCAGAGCCATTTACAACCTACATGAGATGCAAATTTATATGTTACTTTTGGTTAGTCAAACGCATGGGCGGCGCAGCACTAAAAATGTGGGTGCTAAAGCCCCCTCAGCCCCCTGTGGTGCACCGCCTATAGACCATGTACGGCGTATCACTGAAAAAATTAGGGGGGGATATAGAACCCCAGCCTCTTATGATGCACCGCCCATGAAACGTGATTGATTTTCTAATAGCGACTGCTGGGCAGTGATTTGTGAAATAGATTCTGCAGAAACAAGTGGACTGGAAAATTTTGTTTCACTGAGCCTGTATGTTTATCATTAATTCTTGATTCAAAGTTGTCAACAGAAACTTGTTCTATAACCATTGCCTTTAATTGTTATACCTGTTGACAACATGTAGCACACCAGTGAAAAACTAATATTTATTAAATAAAACATGTTCAACAACAGAATTTAATTTTAAAGCTGCTATGCAGCCGCTGTATTTGCCACAATTAACAGCTGGGACTTTTCACATGTTATGGAATTAGCCGGAACTTGTTTCTTACTCAAAGTAAGAAAGGATGACTACGTATCATTCACAAGTTTCGAGCCTTGCAGCTTTAGGTCAGTCGAAGCAGTCTCCAATTGCTAATGGGTGGCTGTTGGAGGGCGATTTGGAATGTCGCTGGACGACTCTGCCATTCATCCTATAACGTGTCATGATGGGCGTTAGCTGCAAACATAATGCAAAAAAGTGTTTGTAGTACAAAAATGTAGATGCCATAATCTGAATTGTCACTGTCGATATTGTGTAAACACAGTGTCTCGAGAAACATTTTTCCTGACATTGATGATTATAAAACGAATGAACTTGATAAACATAATAAGCATTTTGTTTTGATGAAGAACTTTAAAACTTTAACCTTGTGGAGATTATTGACACCATTGTATGGATTGTGATTTTAGTGGAATTGTCATGAGTATGTTCAGTGTGTCGCCCACTTGACATTTCTCTGCAATGAGGACAATGAGAATTATGACAGTAGTGAAAGTAATTACGATGAATTTGTGACAAAACATTGGAAATAAAAGTTATTCGTATTTGAACTATATATCAAGCTTTCATTCAGTTGCAAATTGTCAAACATATTATAAGCACAGACTATAGAAGAATGTTCTTCAGCCATCAGGAGGCACTGCACTTATTTTTAGAACAATTGTTACTGAGTCAAATTATTCAGTTTTTACTCAATGTTCTTGATTTTTAAAGAATGGTTTTCTGTATCTAGGTTTGCTCAATGTCAAATGTCTAGGCATCTATGGTCGTTTTCTCCTTTTGGTGTACTTTATGATACTTGTTCTAAGAAATTTTCAAAGTAATTCATTTTGATATTCTTACATAGTCGTCTGTAGGTTGTAGGTCTATTTCTTCTTTCATTGGTAGTTTCTTGTTAATGTTTGTAAATTTTTTTGAAACAGGCATTGGACACACACACACACACACACACACACACACACACACACACACACACACACACACACACACATACTTATATATAAGTAAATATGAACGCCTGGAAGATTGCTGTGTGGGATTGTGCGACAATGAAATAGATGTAGACAAGTTTCTCAAGGATAAGAACATGATGGGAAGAAGTGGATAGTCGCTGTGAAGCAAGCTGATTTTTAATACTTACACCGAATCTGGGAACCACATGACGTTGTGTCTTACAAACACTTCAAAAGCGAGGATTATCGGTCATCTGGAAAATTTTGGTGAGCATCTGAAGTTGTCAATTTACGATTGTTACTTATTGCAATCACTAATGACCTCTCATCTGTGGAAAGTGGTGCGCCGCTCGCCGTCAACTACCATTGGCATGTGCTGGCGAGTGACCCCTTACTTTAACTGAGGTCAATTCATCTGTACGATTTATTTTGTAGCACATTTTTCTGAAAAAATGAAGAGAGTATAACGTTCCAAATGTAACTATCTGTTCCGTGTTAAATTTTCCCTTCAATTGTTATACGGATAATTTCCCGTATTCTACAGTAGTATGTTACCCTTAGGCTTAAAGTCCTTAACTCAAAGGGCATTCTAGTTCAAAAACTTAAAAAATTATACTAAATTATGTAATATGCAAGATGACATAATGTTCACATCTTTTCTGTTATCAAACTAAAAGCCTTTTTAGCACAGTTTTGTACCTCGGCCGAGTGTGGAAAATCATCGACTATTCCCGTCTGTTTCCGTGACCTGAGTTCCTATGTGTCAGTTTAGGAACGACTGTCAGTCATGATGCCCTTGAAAACGTATTGACATCAAACTCTCAGACTTCTAGCATCATTATTGACAAGGTAGCGCAGGAACAAAACTTAATTGGTCTAGAAACAGAACAGGGAAGTTTCAATCTGAGGTACATTTACACTTTGTATAAATGTGTATCATATGGAAGGTTTTGATAAATGTTATCAACGTACTGCTCAGACTTGCATTTTGTACGATTGTCATGTTTTTGAAGGATCATCGTAGTGTTCATCACCGCTTCATCAGCAACAAACAACACGACTCGAGCCATGTGCAGAGGAATGGGCTTAGATGTTCGGTGTCTTCACATGCAGGTATGCCTTGGATTCAAGGCAAGAAACACTCTCGTTTCTTAACGCAATAGAAGCGGTTTCTAAATAACTGTTGTGTTATTAAGTCAGTCTTGTTGTTTTCTTTCATCAGAAGTCACAGAAGTTTAATAGGTAACAAAACTGAAAACCTGTAATAACATACAATTGCTAAGTATGACTAAAATATGTCACATAAAATGCTGAAAATAACAATGACTTAAATGTAAATTAAAAATGGACCATGGCTTTTTGAAGAACAACACCAGATTACAACTATGCTGACACCAACAAGAATCTTGTTGAAAGCAACATTCCCCTTCGTATTGAGGTAATGTTTAAAATGCAACTAAAAATAATGTGGTTTATTTTTCCAGGCTCACATAAGTATGTCTGAGGATGAGGGCAATGTATTCAACTTGATGTGTCCATGCTCACTGGCTAGTGGTGGGTATAACCAGCTGTGATTGTCACCATGATGTACCTGTGGCAGATGCTGAAAAGTATCCACTTTAGTGAAAAGATCCATAAGAAGCAACATGTCCCCTGTATTTTGCTCATGCCTGTGAGTATTTCTGATAAGACAGCGTGTGAAATCTAGTTATGCACCATCACTAAGCACGTAATATGTATTACCTGTCTAAAATTGAATTTGACAAACCTAGTCATTTTTGTTGTGTGTCTACTGAACAGTAAGTAGGCTTTGAGAATTACAAAAAAGCAAATTTGCATAGGCTAAGAATGTGCTATTTGGGAATACTGACAGGGCTGTTGGTATAATGTCATTTATTTCCGTTTAGTACTGTATGTAGTCCTCATTATCCAATTCGCTAAATAAGCCATTGCTTGGGGCCCTGTGCAAAATATGGTCCACATCTAGTCCTCTCGGGGATGATTTAAAATTTGCAACGGGAATCCACTGACCTAAATAACATTAGCTTAAGGCCTTGCATTGAACAGGGGATCCTGTTTCGTCGCTTTGGGTGGCTTTCGAAATTGTTGGCGACTGCGGAGGGAAAGGAGCAGTGCGATGATTGTGACGACAGAACTGAAGTATTGGCGTCCCAGGGTTCTGTTTCATGAAAAGTGACTTAAGACAACGAGTTGATCTTGCAATCCACATAAATGTTTCAGACAAATATTTAAAGCTCAACTTAGCAAATATATAAATTATCTAAAAGTATACTCATAATTGTTACTTATTGAGGAAATTTGTACAAATTATTTCCGTTGAAGGGCTAGGTAATGAAAGATTTTTCTCTTATTCATGTACATGTACATGGCAATGCAGAAAATTTCAGTTTTATTTTTGATTCAGGACTTTTGGTTTCTTCGTCATAAGTGAGGACTTGGCAAGAGTCTACTGTAATGATGTGCTGGGTTTCGACAAAGGTACTGACTACAACAGGCAAATTGCACCGCTTTATCTACTTTGCTTAGAGTCAAACATATGATATTATTGACTCAGGCTCAGTATTTTTTGTGTCTAATGCATATACTACTGCTTAGTAGTCATACAGTATAAATGTGATTTCTTTACCGTACTAATAAACAAAATTCATGTCCAATACCATTTCCTGGTTTCATTCTGAAAATCGGACATGCAACAGAATTATTAAAACTGCTACTAGTCCAAATTCCACTAATAATAAACTAACTTTTGATTTACATGTTCACCACTTTCCGCATCAAACCTCCTTTCAGTAAGTTTCGTTACCCAGGTGAGGATGTGTTTTCATGGCCTCCAAAGAATTGGCCGAGCAAAATGACATGGCGTTTCAAGCCAACTTGATAAGCTGAGTCTCGAGATTTAACAAACTGTAAATTCTTTCTTATTCCAGAAATCACCTGTGCTTTGAGTTGGTGTATTTGAAAGCATGTTTATACCAGCTTGAACAGCGATGGCGTAATCACAGTAACGGATAGAATGGATTTTCAGTGCCAACGTTTAACCTGCACAACATCAAATGCATTTCACTGCAGTAATTCTCAACATAACATAAATGTAAATGCAAAAAAAGGTTGCTGCATGACATGCAATTAATCGAAATATGCTTGAAGCCATGGACACATGTATTTTAATTGCGTAGTCAATTCCCACCACTCATTCTACCGATGACCCAGAAAAAAATGCAACAGAGGGTTTTATTGCATAAATCGTATCTTCTCACAACACTTAGTGTAAGAAAAGTCTACCGGAATGGGAGTGGCGGAAGTTGGTTTTTCAAGATGGCGGACAAAATGGCCGCCAGATTTGCAGATGACCATTTAACTCGAGAGTGGAATATGATAGAGTAAAAATCAAAAAGATTTACCTATCTTTTGTGGGTCAACAGATCCATTTGAGATGGTTTTGCATGGCTGCGGTGACACTCTCCACCATTTTCCAAAACGACCACCAAAACTACTTCGAGTGGCACAACTTAGCATGAACAGATGAGTGTGTTGTGTTGATTTAAACATTGCATTATAGGATTCTGAGTCGGCTAATCCATTAAGACTCATTGCGTTTGGCTTACTTCTGCCATTTTTTAAGATGGTTACCAAGTAGTTGCTTCGCGTAAGAACTTCAGATGTGAGAGACACATCATCTTCACAGATTTCATAACCTGATTTTTTCAGGTCAGTACGTCCATAAAAATATTTTTGTCTGGCTCTGATGAGTGCAACAACCATTTTCAAGATTGTTAAAGGAATAATAACTTATTTGGGTGAAAAACGTCAGGTTCGCCTGGACTGAATGATCATTCTCATGAAAAAATGCTGGATCGAAAATAGTTCTCTGCGATTAATTTACTGATCTGCTTTCCACACCAGTTGACCGTCTGTGTCACATCCAGTTATTTGTAAATGTTTGTGAATGCAGCAACAGTTGAGACAGGAGAAAGGTTTAGCAAGGTACGTTTATCAAGTTAAACAGTTTGTAAGCGCTTGTATAGCTACCACAAGGCCTCTCTTTAGTGATGTTACAAGTCTGTCCGAAGCAGTATTTATAATGGGGCTAGTCGGAAAATCTACAATAACTAGAGGGCGCGCGTGTACTAGTGGTAATAGATTAACAGCCTCAATTTCGCGAGCCCTTTAAATACATGGTGAAATGGCTTACAGTCGTGCCAACTGAATCTGAGATTGCGTGAAAAGGGTGCTTCTATGAGAGGAAGTAAGCACGACCTTATGCAAAGGTAAGGTTTGTGATTATTTAAACGATTATTCCATGATTATTCTACCGATGCCTGTTAACTGGGGTACTCGCCGATATTTACTTCGCGGCAGTCGCCAGTCGGGTTAATCTTTGCTTGGTGTGATATGTGATACGATACTTGACGTAGCAATCGGGATCTTTTCGTACATCGAAGCATTATTATTTTTTGGAATGATTTTTAATAGTTTATCAGTGACACCAATCAATGCTGAATGTTTATGCTGTCAACTCGATACAGGTTAATGAGTTAAGATTACAATCCAAGCCCAATGGCAAAGGGTTCATGACAAATACCCATTGCATTAGACTATTTGTTTACTCCCTATCATATGTCTTCTGGAAATCTATTACACGTTGAAATGGAAATCTATCACATCTGTTTTCACGTAACCTTTGGTTTTTAGGTTTGAGGGCTTGCACCCGGCCGTGCAGAGGAGATTCTGCACCGTCCCTAAATTGACAAAACTTGGTTTTTAGCATTTGACTGCAGCTAACCAACAAGATCTTCCCATCCAGTGCAGATATGTTGTCAAAGCCTACTTTCAATATTGGATACAACGAACAAAGCCTTTGAAAAGAAACAGTTATTTTTAAAGAAAGTTATGCAAGTCATTTTGTTAATTTACTTATTCAGGTCCTTAGCTGGGGATTGGTATGGTGGGCTTGGGATTGTAATATTTGGTACAACTGAATGTGTGGAAATAACAGGTAATACATGTTTGGGGAAAAGAGCATGGTGAGGTAATTCTTAACCTTCATGAAGTCCCTTCAAGTTGATTTGATGAGACTGTTTTGCTACTTGTATCAATTGTAAACCCATGAAAATATATTACATTTTCTGAGTTCACAACTCATGTCTTGAAATGGTGCAAGTCGTTATAAATTCAAATGACAGCCATTTTCTGTGAAAATTGCATTTTTGATGGTGCCTTACGATTTGTAATTACTCTTAAACAACAGAAAGATTATCCATCATTTTTAAATGACCCGAGTCGTCATATCTTCTACTAGAAAAAATTCAAAGTCTGAGAAACGGTTCCCTCAACCTTAGACTACAAGTATGCTTGGCAGACCCATGAACCTGTAATCGGAGTTTAAAAAGGCTTCTAAATGGCTAACAAAGGTTTGAAGTTGTCTCAAAAAACTTGTATATTTTGCAGACAAGTGATGCGTTTAAAGAATTGCTATGCCTAGGAATAAAAAATAAAGATACAGTATTACGCAATACTTATTATATAACCCTTGTTTTCTGAAAATAGTAATTATTTAATTTTATGTGAAACTGTAGAGCAGTCACCATATATTTTTGAAAAACAGGGATAATATTTTTGACCCAATCTGGAGTACATAATTATTCATATTTCAATATTTGTTCCAGGTTCAGTGACATTTTAAGGCCACTTCAAGCTGTATCATAGACAAACTTTGTTACTCCGTTCTCTTCCCACAGCACTTCCACACACCAGCAGTGCTGCATGGCACAATGTAGAAGTCAGTGGCCCTGGAGAAATGTGAATCGCAGTACTAAGTTACCATAAGACAATGTGCCAGTGGACTGTTTGTGTATTCAGACGAACTATATCTGAGTCTGCTACACAAGTAAGCCTTGTTGGTGAGGATGCCCTTTTATAGGCAATGAGTCATGTGTGGGCAATAGCTTATTTCCTTTCCTGGAAGAAACATGAGGGACTGAAGCTAAAGAAGACCTTGTGACACTCTGGTCTAGTTCAGGGTCTGATTTTGGGCTCAAAACGATTCAAGTGATATGCTACTGTGTTTACCTTCAAGGGTCTAATTGTGGATGTCATTGAGGTTGAATGAGGAAACATGAAAGAAAGCCACGTGTCGAAACTGGACCTTTTTACAGGCGCTTCTATAAGCCATTGAAACTAGATCCCAGTGAAATGAAAGCCAAAAGCTGAGTGACATTAATTTTTCCTTTCAGAAGAAAGGCTTTACACTATTGGTAAAAACTTTTCAAATTGGTACAGATTATGGGGAAATGACATTCAGTGACTGCATCGATTGTCTTATTGTATGTTTTCAATTGTAGCTAGCTGGATAATAATCTGCTGAGCACAAGATTCGAGAATAAACAATTATCAGTGTATTTAAAAACAAATGGCAAACTGAAAAAGCACAGAAAGAAACAGCATTGCGACGGAGTCCATAATCACGCATATCAAGTGCTAAATTTTTGAATTGCGTTCAATTCTCTCAGGTTATTGCTGAAGAATGCTTTTCACTTTGTCCAAAGGTAAAATAGATGGTTTCAGTTGTTTTCTCTCACCTGTAACAGAATAGCCGGAAAATATTAGCAAATTGTAAAAGAAATTACAAGACAAAACTACTTACGTAAGGCAGAACATACTTAACGTTTCATCTTCATGTTTATGTGTAGAAACTAATAACCTTTGTACCCAAGTCTTATTTAATATCTGAATTAAAATATGTGAAACAGGCTAAAAGTGATTTAACAATGTGTATTTTTCATAACACTTAAAATTAGCTTTTGATCTCAAGAAGTAAAATTCATTCTATGTGTCAATTTTTTTCCAATGCAATGTTACGACATTTACTGAATTAAGGCTTATTTATGTTAATTCGATAACTGATCTGGTAGTCCTGGTGGTGGGGTCCGCGATAAAATAAGGAAACTCACTCATCTAGAGAATTTTATTGGAAACAGCATAGTTTTGAAGAGAAACTGCTGTGAAAAAGTCACCCTTGACTTCTGTGCATCACGTACCACTCACCTCTTATTTTGGGAGCACTCCCACCCAGGACAATATCAGTGAATATGTGTTGCTAGCCTACCCGGCATCGGGTGAGTTTCCTAAAAGAAACGCTTAGTTCCACTCAATAAACCTGTTATTTAGTGGGGTAACTGGTGGGGATAACATCACCGAACGATGTTGATAGAAACTGATTGCTAAAATCTTACCAAGTAATGTTGTGTAGTCTACTAATGGTCATAGAGCACACACGGGGTTTCAGCATCCACACACTTTTTTGTCAGTTAGTTGACCCTTTTCACCGAAATTGTCCACGAATATAGTAACCTTAGGTCTTTTGGGAATTTGTGGCCACCTGTCGAAGACTTGCACCAGGGAAATTAGCAGTAATAAGGCTTAGCGCGACGACGTATTTTGGTAATTCCATCTTTTACCAGTTGTTTACATGCAGACAGCCACGCATGCGCAATTCAATCACCACTAGTACAACAGCGACACCGCGAGGAGAATTCTCCGAATAGCCCCATTCTCAAACAGTGATCAAAATCTATATATTTGCACAACTATTCTCTGTCAACTGAGAATGAATTGCTGCAGCTTATACATGTGCCACGTCATTTACAACATGCAACGGTGCACGCCAATCCTAACTTCTCGTAATTACATCTGTTGGGGCTGCAGTTGGTCTTGCACGAGCATCTTCTTTCAACTGCTTCTCTGGTGCTGATGGCTGGTCCATCGTCATGGGAATGACCGAATTTTCCAGCATCTATCTCCAATCCAACGGATGTTGGTCACTGCCACGGAAACTTGACCACCCTTGCACTTGATAATATGACCTGGCAGCATGGAATTGAGGTGCTAAAGCAGTTGTTGGTAATGGGTGTATTTGGACTGGCGCTATGTTTGATGACACCTTTTCCACAAATCGCCTGTCTCGCAAGTCATCCAAATTTCCTGAGTCAGTACCTCCATGGAACATGGACACAACTTCAAATGTCACAGTTTTTTGAATGGGAAAGCCTTGTCAATACCGAACAGCCGTGACATTGTATCACAACCACCTATTGCATGCGCAAATGCCAAAAGCACATAAGTCTCGGGACCAAGAGACAACTGTAGTTTCTTGATGTCCCAGGCTCTCCTCTTGCTTTGATGACTATTGTCGCCATTTCATGAACATTGGAAATTGTTGTGAAGTAGCATGATAACAAAAGAACCAACAAGTCTGTATCGTCTGCAATGAAGGTAGTAGGACATTGTGCTGCTTTCTTTACTGCAGTTTCTACAATTAAAACATCTGCGTCACCTTCAGTTTGTACCACTGTGCAACCAGGATTTATTTTGTAGCAAACTAGACATGAAATGCTGTTTTTTGGTGTTTGCCAAAAAATGCTCCGTCTTTGGCTTGACTACCTTGTCGCTATTGAAGTGAACTTCAGCTCCAACCACCCCACCCAGTCTTCAAACATGGGAGACATCTTAAGTTGATGGGGCACCTCCATAGCCATAAAAACAACAGTAGGTTGGTTGTACTTGCTGACGTAATCTACATAAACTCTACCAACTGACTGAAACGGTTCACCTCTAGGCCATGCAATACGGTGAAAGAGAGAACCGTCCTCGATTACCTGCATCACCGAGTTTTATGGAAATTGGTAAGCCTCATTGGACCAGAGTGCATCTGCTAATATTGATATGTTAGCGACTCAGGGAAGACCAGATGTATCAAAAAGAACGGGGAAACCAACACACAGAGCTCAAACTTCAAAAGGCTTGATAAACTTTCAATGTTTTGGTTTGCAGCTGTCAGTTATCACTGAAATAGCATTTGTGGATTCACTTGTTTAAAATCAGTATTGGCAACATAAACTGATGGATTTGTCACAGCCACAACCTCGTGTTTCTTTCTGAATGGGAAGTCTTTCACACTCAGCCTCTTCATAGACATGAGAATCGCCTTCCCAATTTCTCTGGCATTTTCGGTATTGACGCATGTACCTGCAGTCACACCAATGGCGATGTTCTGAAATTTCCCCCCTTTCAAATGGGTTTCTGTTGTGGAGGAATTCAACAAGGTTGAGGATGTCTTTGTCATCTACGACTGTCTTTTCTTGGTACATTCTTTATGTTGTTCACTTGTTTCTCAACTCAAGTTTGCCGCAGTCTGCATGGCCACATTTATACTTGAGCACGCAGCTAGTGTGCACGCAGCGTATCTTCCAATCCTCTTAGTTTAATGGTTTTCATGGGCGTTTGTTCAATTACAAGGTCAGATGACAAGCATGCCCAGAATCTGTCACTTCGTCTTATGGCATGGTGACCGTTAACAAAGGTGCTGTAGACATCTGGATGGATGTCTTTGAGTTGCTGCATCTGCTGCAAGTATATGTATGCAGATTTCGCATAAGAGTTGTTACCAGCAGCTGCAAAGTAAGGCGACATTTCAAAAACTGCTTCGAGGTGAATTTCCCTATCTGCTTTTAGAAAACGTCGAAGGATGTCAACCATCTTCACATACTGTAGCTTAAGACTGCTGGTTTGACTTTACAAGGACAAGTTTGAGTTATGCGATCCGATTTTTTATGGATTACTACAAGAGACTCTGACGAGCATACATCACCGCACACAGACGTCATGCCAGCAATACGTTCATCATACAGCCTCAGACCAGCTTTCAAATCATCATCAAGCATATCAGTGGTCACTGATTCTGCTGATGAACCATTCTCTGTCACTGCGAATTCTGAAGACCTGTACTCTGATTCAGTCGTGTTTGACTATTCCAGTGGCAGTATGTCGGAAGCCAGACGTGAACTCTTGTGAGGGTATTGCGCTGTAATCCAAGGCTCAGAATCGGAAGACTGCCTTTGCATTGCATGTCCCAGTGTATACATCTGTAGTTACTGTATGCGATCAGTTGGGATGTCTGAAGAATCTGTCTCCATATATTCTGAAGAGCCAACATTTTTGTACAAGCGTTGAATTGCTCCGTCTCTTGGCTCGGAATCTGTGTGTTCTCTGTTTGTGACATTCAGGACTCATGGAATTTCTGAAGAAGTGAAACTTCTTTCTTCAAATCATGAAGTTGTTGGTTCTGGATTGGCGTTATTTGACCTGTCAATATTTCGAAGTGGGATGCTGAATTGTCTGGCTGTTATGCCAGCACTCATTGCTGAGTCTACCAACATATGCTCAATCACTGCTCTACGCCTTTTCCATTTAACATGTGAATCTCACCTTGAAAACCCGACTTCCGCCACTCCAATTTCGATAGACTTTTTCTGGCACCAATGGATGTTTGATGATACCATTTATTCAAAAAAAATCTTACATTTTTCTAGGTTGGGCTCTCTGGAGTCCTAGAATGACTCGACTACACCGAGTGGATCAACAGAAGCAGATAATGCTGGTTGATAAACTCAACCTAAACATTTACATGAACACTTCAATTACAAAGCAGGTACTGTATCACTGTTTTTGGAGTGGCTTGTAGGCAAACAGTGATTAATTATTGTTAGTTTACTTATATAAAAGTAAAATGTCATACTTATATATAGTCGGGATACCTATCGTCGTCAGGCTCCATTGGTCGTCCGCCATCTTCTTTCGCGTGCAGTGCAGCCACGCGGAACTTAGCGTTCCAATCTGGAGTGCTCGTATGCACATTAGGTACCAACCTCTCGGGAGAAATGCGCATCGATGAACTGAGGCGAAAATCGAAGCATTTACCGACTGTATTTTGAAACCACTTAAAACTTGTAGATTTTACTAAAGCCTTTTTTGTTCATTTACAGAAGATATTTTCGAAATTAAATTTTCTCCAGACGGAAGAAAAAACAACCCAAGGGATTGTTTATGCAATGTATCTATTTGTCCAGGCTCTAACCGACACCTGTGAGGCCAAAGGAATTTTAAAGCGCAGCAGACAAATGCAACACGTTGTGTGCTTAACAGTTTCGGCCCACGCCTTGGTCATCAAAATATTGTCCACTTGTTTTTTATTACAAAACACAGTACTGAGCTCAACATTTATGTTCAAATTTTTGGTTCAGGCATTTTGGATTTATTTGTTTAAAATTAAAAAGCTTGAGTTTATAGGTAGTGGCCACCAATAAAGTAAAGCATTGACTTTATTTCACTATATTGCATGGTTACATACAAAACAGCATGGCATAATTAAAAATAAAAGAAGAGGTTGAACAATAAAATGGAAATGTAACTTGGCTATTTATTTTTTATTAATGATTGCAGAAGTATGTTAAAGGTGAGAAAAAATCAAACGATATGATATTGGGTAATTTATTAGAACAACTGCATCGAGGTTCAATGATCAACTTCGGCCGACCTAGTCTCAAAGGGTTACAGCTCCGTTTCGGCTGACAAGGTGTAAGCAGAGAATGAAGAAAAAAAGTGGAAAAAAGAGAGACAGCAGAGATAAGTAGTATTAAGAGCAAAAAATCAAATAAAGAGGTCACAAATAGAAAATAAGTAAGGTCTATCTGGATTTAAACAATCGCGACTTGTGTTCCAGAACTGAAATTCTAAAACAATTTTGATCGATTTAAAAATCAATATCATACCAGTTTGTGGTTGAACTACAATTGTTGTAAACCACTTTTTACTATTTTCTTGACATTTTTTTCTGCGTGGTTTTCTGTTTCAAAAGGCGGCAGCATATGACGACCATAGGAGTCATTACAAAATGGCTGCCGAAAAGCAATGCACAGAAGAAACAATTCGGCATAAATAAATTAAAACTTTTGAATCACCGAATATTATGTATTTGTGAGAGTTAAATTAAATCCCATTTAGAGCATAACTTTGAAGTGGAATAATTAGGTGAGTACGACAACAAGCCGGTTTCATGCTTAAGCGGTCGACCATTGGGTTCCCGATTGTACTGTACGGTAAACGGATAAGATGAAAAATATCATCGTGTCATGTTATATTGACTACAGTCCATATCCACGTCAAGCTACTGTTCAAAAGTAACTTTAAAAAATGGTCTCAAGTGTTCACTCAAGCAGTGATAGTTTCTTTTGTTAGATGAGTTTACATTTCTTGCCATTGACCTCAAGACAGTGGACCGGGTGACCCCTGGAAGTCATGTGTCAAGTTTGTGCACGCCATATTCTTCTCTCAAGCATCTGCTAATTATGGAAGCATGCTGAACACTTCTTCAATTTCTCACTGAAGTACGTGTGTAGCCTGTACAAGTAAAGGATTTCGAAAAGTTACAATATAAATGAGCACTGAAACACAGAGACGGTGGAGTTGCATTATTCGCAGAACAATTACTCTGGCCATAAACCCTGTTCTATCCATGCAACTTTGGTTTTGAGTTTTACCACTTACCAGAATAAAATGGATCTTGAATTTCTCCTTATTTAGATGAGAAATAACTTTTGGTCTTACAAGGAACTGGCAGCTCATTATGGTAGATATCATGCCAGATGAATGAAATGGCATGCTGTGATAAGTCAACCTACAGAGAGTGTCTCAAGTAGTAGCATATTGCTAGACATTTTCAAGCCCAATTTTCAGGGAACAGTTCGAGATCAGTTTCATGCTGATGTGGTCTAAATGACAAGTTGGTTTTGTTGACAGAAGGCATGCTTGTATCTACTTTAAATTCCAATAGAGCATAGAGTCTTTACAAGAGCAGACACAAACCTTTGATGCAGATAATGAAGATGAAGGTGACAAAGAAAATAAGGACAAGGGTGAACAACAGATCTGAATCCCTGCAAGATGACAATAGTGACATTTGTAAGAAGACATTCAGTTTAAAATTCCTTCTGAGGCCTCTATACTGAAAACTCAGACCTGTACATATGAATCTGAAACAGTGACATTGAATCGACGGATGGAATCATACAAAGGCGAATTTAGGGGGAGCAAGGGGTCCAGGTCCCATTTTGGACTTGAAAAGGGTAACTAGGCAAAATACTGGCTCACAGTTATGCTGATGGTTGTAAATCATAGGTGTTGATGATTGTAAATTATGACACTCATGGGTACAGACAATAGGGTTTTTTAAATTGACATGCAAGTGCAGTGAAAGTAGTTGTTGTGAATCCTGTTCTTGGATATACAATACCCCAGGCGGCCTATGTAAGTAAACATGGTGTAACAAAGGGTTTGTGGTCCTGGCAGAGAAGATGATTGTTTTATTACACTTATGAGGTTTGAATAGTGAAGCCTGGAATGTGGCATTATGAGCATGATGATAAATTGTTGTGGGGCAATCAAAATAGGGTCTTCGGAAATCGTGATTGCTCCCCACACCAAAATGATATACAGGATTTCAACCAACAACTGGAGTTAGATTGCAGTTATACTACAGTTGTTAGCCACTTAAAATTTTTTACTGGCAAATAAGTTTTACAACTGTTCTTTACTCAACTGGACATCCTCCAAAGCACTGACAAGTTAGAGTAAAAACATCACACTGATATAATTGAAGTAGGTTAGTAGGGTTTACACAAACCTAATCTAAAAACTCAACTAAATAATGTTTCATGCTTTTCAACGTGCATTTTACCGTTTTAATATTTTATAATTAAACTCACTACAGGGGGGTTGTTTTTGAAAATTCGGTTTACGTCAAAATCACTGAGTGGGGGTTGCTGGTGAACGGTGGTGGGGTTAATGCGCCGTTGGAGTCACGGACATCCTGACATATTGGGAACTGCATTTTGGACATCCTATTTTCGAAAACGTGGATGAATCCCTGAATTCAAACTGAACTTGCATTAAACAAGGAAAGATTAAGTACTTTAAACGAAACACAGCGATATCTTTGTCTGGTTAGGATTGTGTGTTGAATAAGATGTATAATGTCACTCCATGAAATATCAAGGAAATTAAACAGAACAATACCTCAAGGTTTCTTCAGGCGATCTGCTTCTATGACCAGAATGTGACGTTTGTATAGGGAAAAAATTATAGGTGACACAGGATCATTCTAACCTGACAATAACCTAAGAGAATTAAAATGTTGTATATTTGACGAAATTTCAGGCTTACATTAGAGCCCATAGCCTAACATCTGTATTCGATACACAACTCGAAAATTGAGCAATTCCATGACATGGACAATATTACAGATTTGTACTCCAATCATGCTACTGGATTGGCTAATTTTCTGAAGTTGTAAGTTCATGTAATGTGCTTGAACGGTGCAGGCTGCAAGTAACCGTATTTCCTAACCTGCCCAGTGTCAGACGGAAATACAGAGAAAAAGTTGCTAGCAATAACTGAATAAGCTTCAGTTTGTCACATATATTCTCTCTTTTAAAACTTAAAGGAAGAGAAATCAACTTACATGTACGGTTGCATGAGCAAGTGTAGATGCTCAGTATTTTCATAACTGGAAAAATAAAGCAAAACTAAATAGATATTCTGAAGTACAGCCCTGTTGACCAAGACAAACCGCCCAATGTACTCACTAGGACCAACAAGGGAGTAGTAATGGCCGAGACTAACCAATCCTGAAATCGAACCAGCGATCCTCATAAAATTGACGAGCGTGCTAACCATTCATCTAATAGGCAATTGCCCGTTAGCGAATGGCTAAAAGAGGCTCATGTGATTCACTGGAAGCACATCTGCAACAGGGGTTGACGAGCTTTCTAATAAAGCCATTGACATGGCCAGGTGTAGGAGGGTGGGCAGCATGTACATAACGCGTCCTACAAAGTTCTCCCACCCCAATACAATTCTTTACACAAACTGCTACTCTGTTTTACGTTGGAGTAACCCTGTGACAACAAATCGCAGGACAAAAAGTGATCATCTGATCGAAATGTCTCTCTTCAAAATGACTCGGTTTGATGTATGCCGAATGAGATCAGATACCCAGTGAATGCTCTAATCGTGTACAAATACGAGTCATTGAACGTTTTACAGACAGGTTACTTGTCCATCGAAAGCCTTTCAAAATCTTCATGAGTTCGAACATTCAATCTTGTCATCATTGTTTCCCACCTTTCGACCGAGTCGCCTTGGTACACGATTTGTTGGTAATTCCGCTTTTTGTACTGACTAACTCGTCTCTCAGAGCAGACTCGGCGGTACATTACCAGTCTCCGGCATTTACCTCTTTAGCTGCGCATGCGTTGCTGTAATATCTGGTATTTTGATGACTATCATTTTTATTCTTTGTAAACATTTCATTCGTACGTAGTATTAATAGTGTCTTATGGCAATTGTTTTTGCACATATTCAAAGTTTCTGTTAAATTGTTAAAAGTTTGTTATGTCTACAACTCTGACCATAGGCCATTAAATGGTAGTCTAAACTTCGACATTTTTCTCAATGAATTTCTCTTAAGCGATGTTACTAAATTTTTTGTTGCTTCTGATTTCCATATCTGTACATATTTTTGTTTTAATGTGTTCGTAATAGCATATCTAAATATTTGAATATTTACATTAGATACTCTTTACAAATATACAGTTCTATGTATACTTCTTTCATCTATGTACTGTTTAAAACCAGGATATAATGCTTCCCGATTTCTGGGCTTGTCATTATTTTCCTTGCATGTTCTATGTATATAAGTTACCTTGAAACAATAGACATGGAAAAGTTTGAAATCATGACAATCATCTCCTGACTTGCTGAGATTTTTTGCAAACCCTTTCATTATAAATTCAAGCAGAAATGGATTATGTGAATGCGAGAGAGTATGTGTTTCTGTGTTTGTTTTCCTTTCTACCTGTGGCAATCTGAATGTTCAATATTTTGTCATAAACCATTTGCAAGAATATTACAGTCGTTATCCCCCTTATCTAGAGCCCTCGTGGATTTTGGAGAATTATCGCCCGTGGGGCGTACCACATACTGAACGAGAAACATTGCAATGGATCGGTCTACCTTTCTTGACCCGCCTCGGCTTTGTAGATACTACAGTATCTATGTCAGAGACCTGGGGTCGGAGGTCGTGACCTTTTAGAAAAACCGGGCTATTTTTGTCAAATAATGCTTTTACTCAAAACCAATTAAAAATTTAAACAAAATGGAAATAAAGCGAATCTATAAATTAAGGTTTAGCAACTATTATAGCTCAACTTCGACCGAGAAAATACCGTCTGCTAAAATAGGTTACCACTGGTAACTGACTATAATGCTCAAGTTGAAGGATCCCGACGACACGATACCCGCATTCAAATTGGAGATCGGTGATTTACAAGTGAGAGAAAATGAAAGATAAACGTCACTGAATTAAAATATTATTTTTATGGAAGTTATGAGTCTGCGCGTGCTCATTTAAGTATTCTATTTTTACGTTCGATGACGTCAGTCTGTGGTAAAGTCGAAGACTCGAAACTCTTGCTGACCGTGTTCGAAACCGACCTCGATTCCCACCAAAATGTTATCTCACTAGTGAGATAACTAAATGGGTTATTACACGGTTTTATTGGCCATTCGAGGCTGATGTTGTGGTATAATTTAGCATACCTAAACATATACCACTTTAAGGACCGATTGTACGGATTTCGATTGAGAGTACACGTAACTTCGTGGATCGACTTCGCATCGTCGACGAAAAAGTCTGAGAAGTTTCTATTTAACCGCTTGTGACATCAATTGACCCTTAGTTTCATATGAAAAATAGTCAATAATTTTGTTGGCAATGAGGTACATGTTGCGAACATAGTGTAACGAGCTTTAATTAAGTCTTGGGCCCGAAAATTGACACATTAAATTAGCAATCACACTTTGTAAGTTTTCCACTTTGGGCATTTTTGTTAAGTATGTTTACTAATCGTTGCAATGTTCTTTTCTTTCTTTGGTACGTGGAAATCTTTAATTTACGTGAGTGTGTGGCTATTACGTATTAGTGGGTTATTGATGTTGAGCTGGCGCTAAAATGCCAAACATTACAAAAAATTACTCAATTTTCAAACTAGTTTGAAACAAACAATGTTTTCCACTGCGCAACTTTTCTTTCACTACAACATGCGTCACTAAACACTGCTAAAAGTGCAACTTATTTAACGGAAGTACTTTTGAGAGGCATTTACCCTTCATCAAAAAAAAAAAATTGGAATGGAGCGATAGAAAACACGCCACTTTGACAAATTCGGAATGCAAGTCATGATGACAAATAAAGAACAAGACGAACAGAGGGATCCGGCCGGGGTTTTCGTTGAGAGGCAACGTTTCAAGTCATCAAAAATATCTTTTCCCGTCATGACGACTATTTACGTGACATCATAGACTATAGTACATGGACCGCCGGCTCCGTATACTTTCAATGGACGAAATCTATGCTCTTACAGAAGCAATGACGTCACATTCACTAGCGACACCTGGCCAAATTATGTGGTGTTATTTCCGGCAAGTAAGTCTGCTAATCATGATCGGCGGTCGTGTCGTCACAATACACTAACCGGAAACAAGGACAGGTGATTTAGGAGATTGCCTCCTCCTCTAGGATATTACGCAAGAAAATAACGGAGTGGCGAATAGGTTGTTTGTAATCTGTGGTGACATGTAACACCAATATGTCTGCATAAAGTTGCTCAATCTCTTTGAAGTTGATTCCCCGTTTTTCTCGGTAATAAGGAAAGCTACTCTGGCAATGAATTTGTCTTCCGCCCAGCCTTCATGACCAGGAATTCGAGTCTTGGTTGTGAACACTTTTGGCGTGTACTGTAAATGCGAAAAGTCTACTTGATGGTGAGACGGAAGTCTTAAAAATATTTAAGTGCTTTTACCGGTACCAATATATTTTAAGAATGTTCTTTCAATTCAAGAAAACTCGTACCTCATCGTGCCTTTAATTCCATATGCCTTCTTACTTTGCCTACTTGTGCTTAACAGTTGGTCCCACCACTATGGAGATTCTTACTAATGGAGTCCATGGCAGATTAGAAGAAAATGCAGGACAGAAACAATACTTTGTGAAGTTAGGAAACAAGTATACTGTGACGTGTAACACGGATAACGTTAACGAACACGCAGAGATACTCTGGACTACCACAATAACAGGGACACAAGCACCTGCGAGAAAGTCGACCAAAATGACTGAGCACCACTCATGGACGTTTTCCAGTTTCTTCATATTTGTTGCCGCTAAAGAACATAACCAACAGTCTCTAAAATGTGAAGGGCAGAACACAAAACATTCTGCTTTCCGGGCTAGCAATAGTCTCGAAGTCTATGTGACGTGTGAGTACGGTTTCATTTTTAAAACGGGGTATTTGTGAGGTATGTTAAAGCATGTGAAATTATACATGGCAAGGCTATTTGCACGCTTTTCAACATTGTTTTGCACCGAGCAAACACATTCGGAGTCGCACAAACCAGGGTATTTCATAATAAGTTTTAGGACGTATACTCTGGCAATTTGTACCATTCTAGTACTCGGGAGATGATGAATTTTTTCTTGAAAGAGTTTTGAGTCACACCAGTATTTTCCACTAAATCCTTCGGCATGGTTTTGCCTATGACATTATAGTTCATAATGCTGAAATTCCATTGGTCCTGACCTTGTCTGCATAGCCAAATGCTGCATGGGTCGAATGTCAGCGGACTAGAGCTGTGGTTGTTGGTAATGTAGTTTTATTACTGGGCTGGGAAAACGATCACATTGGTTCTTAATCGCGCGATTTGAAATACGCCGTGTCCCGCAGTATGTCAAGTATCGCATCCACATCGAATAGCAAACTTGGACCTGTAGGACAAAAATTTGGAAATTAAGGCAATGCAATACATCCAGTATACCAAAACGAAAAAAATTGACGTTTTTGACAATAAGCAAACCGACGTGTAGGGATAAGTGTCCTGGCTCTACACAATTTATGTACTCGAAATCGAAAGTATTTTTTACTTTTTCAATTCTAATTTGAGGAAAAATTAAGGTATACAATACAAAGAAATATTATGAGATTATTCGGAGACCTCCTCGACGCCCACACCCGATGTCCCGCTCGACCCACGACCTCTAAACCAACGACTCCACGGCCCACTACATGTACCTACAACCGCCTCGACTCACGACCTGCGGCAATAGAGGTATATTTGCGACTTTTACACCGTTCATTATCATATTACCTCGCTGCGTGACTTTCCCAAACGACTTACCTAGAAAAATCTGCTCTGGCTCAGAGTGGGGGTTAAAAACAGAAGTTGGCGTAAGAGCATGATCTAAACTGACGGTTTGTGAGTGTGCCATCGTTCTCCTGAGTATATGCGAGACGAAGAGTCGACAAGCACGTGGGGGGACCAACCTCTCTTAAACAAACATTTGGTTACAAAATCGAGCGCTGGCAAGACTGTCATGCTAGATGAGTTGAACATTTCCAGTAATGTCTGTAGGCTTGTAAAATCTGCAGAGTACTATTTAAAAAGGCTGGATATTGATATAAGCAGTCAGTAAGGTATCTACAAATAAACATTTCGGTTTACATTTTAACCATCGTCACTAACAGAAAACCCGTCATGGAACAATACAATGTATCAGGTGCAAATGAAAAGGACCGGGAATGTCCGCGGATATGGTTATCTGTTACTTTCGCGAAAGTTTTGGTCTATAATTGTAGAAGTTGCGCCCAGACCTTGTGCTTGATGAAAACCGGGAGTTCGCAAAAGCTTAGGAGGAAATATGGTCGAATCCCAAGATGCCAACTTTCTTGAAACTTTCTTCGAAATCCGCGCAGAAATAACACAGACACGGAGAAGTTTCACGGCCTCATACTTGGTATTACGGCGTACTTTTCATTCACTACCGCGAACCCCTTCCGAAGCATTTTATGCTCTCGAGGAAATCGTAAAAACGACATGCCCGCTTTCATCGTAGCATCATAGTTCGCACAAGCGGCAACGATACACCATTCCATAGCGGCACTCACTCTGCAGAAGAACCACTGACGTCGCTATTAAGACGGTGAAAAAAGACTAATGAAATCGGGTAGCATTCTCCTTTGAGCTTCCTTTGATATTGCAAGTAATTGTGTAAATATTACAAGCACAGGCGCTCAGATCATTTGCAGAATTAGGAGTGGACATGTTCGGTTACATTCTCAACATCTACTTAGTCCTTTGATTTAACAACAACAGTGCATCTTATTCCAGCTCAACATTGCGTGTTTTCAACACAACATATAACTCCATCGAGATATAAGTTCAGGCCAAGTACCAGAGTCTATTTCACAAGCGAATTGCTACATGTACTTCAAATGCGAATACATCAGCAGATATCTACAGAAAACGTGTCAGTGGTCATATAGGTTTTAACCGACAGAAGACTGGATGGTCTGCTTCACCAATCGATAATATTGTTCTACACAGACACCCAAGGGCGTCCTTATTTTACGTTTTGGTATACCCGAGATGTCCCCCTGTATATCCGAATGTTTCACTTTTCAGTTCAGTTTTCCCGTTTTTGTAATTGTCGAAAGTTGACAGCTATGCAGCATCTGCTCAAAATACATTTTCTTTTTAAGAATATTGTTCATTTCAGAGTCCATTTTCTTTGGTAACATAACAAATTGTTAAATGTGTTCCACTGTTCCTTGTTTACGGCACCACGTACTATATTTATCAGTATCACTTAGTTAAACTTTCTGAAGACAAACCCTTACTTACAAATTGTGTATCTTAGCTAGAGTAACTAGTATTCGCGCATCCTGAAAGTTTACTGAAGAATATAACTATATGAAATCAAATACACACAGATCAAATACACACGCAGATTTATAATTTTGAATGTATGGCGACCAAAATTCTTCTCACCAACTGTGACGGGATACATATGTTTGTAGCAATCTTTTGAATCATTGAAAATATTTACTTGCTCGTTTAATTGGTCGTTTACATAATCTTTGGTTCATCACCTCTTTTGTTACTATTGCTCCCTTTATTAACTGAACTAAAAATTAATTAGTTGACCAATTATTTAATTAATCAGCCTATTAGTTAAGGCTTTGCAATCACATTCTACATTTTTGTGCATTAGGCAATTCTCTTGGTTTTTCGAATTTGATAATCTTTTTTAAACTAGCCAGCTATGCTAAAATATAATTATTTATTAAATAAAGTACTGATCTTTCGCTTCTGGTATAATCATAGTATTTCGTCATTGACACAAGAGTAAGCTTCACATTAATGCAGTATACACTGAACTGCTCAGAAGACTGTTTTAAAAGACACGAAGTAGTAATTTTCTTTCAGTTGGGCCCGATGAGCTTTCATTTGCTTCGGAAAATGGTTTCTTTAATCGTACGACAGGCGTGTATAACGTACGGGAGGAGACTACAACAAACTTGCAATGTTCTACAGACAAAGTTTCGTCAGGAGTTCGCATGAGCATTTTGGCCAAATTCGCCAACAAATCAATGGAAAGTCGTAACTCAGATATATATGACGAGAAAGAACATACATTGGACTTTCACTTTACTGCAAAACGGTCGTTCAACAAGGACATTCTCAAGTGCAAAGCTACAAATTTTGTCGACTCGGACTTTAGTGTGTCTAAAAACATTACACTTGTGGTGCTATGTAAGTAGACGATGTCATTTATGTCTTTGACGCTTTCTAAGTGGTTTCAGGTACCTTGAATGCCAAAAATAATTTGTAAATTGTCTGTGATCAATGAAGCATGATGTATTTTTACGTGAATCGACGGTTTATGTGCAAAATGATCGTGTACGAGCTTTCCATCAAAATTAAAACAATCTTGTTGTTTGTTGTATATTAGTTTTCAAGTTACAGTGACGGCGTATCTTTGACTTCTTGTAATCGATGTTTTAACGATTCCTTTCAATAATTAAACTACTTGTAACAGTTCCTTAAATACACCAGTGTGCTGAATGCGTGAAAAATACTTCAATCAAAATCCAGGAATTGTCATGAATTTTTTCTGTGCATTAATGTTTGTAACTCTCCATTGATCAATTACTTGTGAAGTCTGTAATGTACATAACTTTACAAATGCTCAGATTCTTATTCAAAGATTTAAAGAAGACGTTTTTACTAACTTGCCTTAGGGGCACTATTGATAAAGTTAAGATAACAAAAATCGGCTATTCTCGCATTCTATGGTAGGTTCTTCACGTTATTTGAGTACTTTCAGCTTAGGACTACATTATTCTTTCTTCGAAGACGGTCCGAAAAAAGTGAAGATAGGTGGACGGAATGGTGAAGTTTCCACCCGATATGTGAGCAGTCATAGCGTCGAAACTTTTCTCCTGTGTACAACCGACAGTGTCAATCCGTCAGGGCAAATACGCTGGAGAACTACAATACCATCCACTGCCGCCATGGTCAGCTGTAATGATACGCAATCATGTTTTGCAAGTAGCATAACCTTCACACCCTCAGAAAAATACCATTCGCAGAAGATAGCGTGTGTAGCCGAAAACTCATTGGATGAGACCATTAGTGAATCCAAAGAGATTGTACTTGCTGTTTCAAGTAAGTGTTGTAATAAAGTTAAGCCACTTGACGTCTAGTCGGCAATTACTAAATCCAAACAGGGTTCGCGGTTAATTTGTATGTTTGTTGAAAGTATAGGATTCAGTGACATAAATATTACACTAGCAGTGCATAGCGAATGTTGACTCACAGACTCTCGAATTGAGACAAGACATTTATCTGCATGGATGATAGTGCGAATTTAACTAAACAAGAATTATAACATTACTTCATTAAATATAAAATCTGTGAGAATAAGATGGTTGGCGAATTGATCCCTGGATGTCTACGAAACGATAAAAAAGTGTTAATGATTCCAAAAGTACCTAAAGGAACTTGATTATGTTCGAACCAGCTCCTTCATTTCCATCCCCTAGTGGGAAGCGTTTCTGATTTTTTGACTATTTTACTGAATCTGTGAAACAAATCGATGAACCTTCAGCTTAAGCAGCTTAAGTGATTGCGTTTCATGAAGAACTCGTACATGTTTTTTTGGAAACGCAGCTTTTGCTCACGGGCATTTTCTGGGCATTGGGTCCAACCTCCCAAATTCTTCGGATTCCCAGTCTTCAGCAAACTGAGATATTTTTTGTTCAGTAGTGCAGTTTTCCAAATACCATCTTCAGCAATTTGTCCCCACCCTTCTTTCATACGTAAAAGACACTAATCGTGTTCTTAACATAATTAACCACATAAGTGATTTACCTAAAATGTACTCCTAGTTACTTTTGATGTTAAATGCTTATACACTATTATTCCTTAGCATGAAGGCTTAGAAACCTGCACCAAATTTCTTAGTCAACGTAATAATGGTAATATATCTACATCTTTTATTCGCTGTCTTCTCGAACATGTTTTTGCCATGACTAACTTCACCTTCTATAACAAACATTATCCTTAAACATTAAAGCGCAGATACGAGCACTAGAGTTCCCCCTACATTTGCCAAACTTTGAAATCTTGAAAACAACTTCATATAATTTTGCTCTGAAACAAAACTCTTTTCTAGCTGTGATATTGCGTATTCTACACTTTTTAAACGATTGTTTTTTGTAACTACATTACATTTCAATGCTTTCAAACAGAAATGATTTATGAGACACAAAATAGATTCATGCACCACAAATTTGTCACTAATGGCTTAGTGGTGAAACAGAAAATTGTGCGAGTCATTCTTTCTGTTGACAATCGAGATGGTGTGCCAATGTGACACGCACAGCAGCGACACACTGAGGGAAACTCGGGATCTCGAAATACCGAGATAATTAAGACGGGATATCGAGAGCTTGAGATAATTAAAAAAAGAAACGCGCAATGTCATCTTTGAGTCACCGTAGGCCTCAGCCAAGAAGTGTTTTAAAAGTTTAGCACTGAAATATGATAGCCCTAAAAATCTTCAAAATGGAATAATTTGTGGGGAATTTCAGAAATAGTGCTTCTTTTTCACCCAATTCGTTTCTTTACATATACCCACTTTCATCAAAAACTCAATATTGGAATATACCGCTTGTTATTGTAGTTGTTAAATATTGTATATTAACAACGACAAGGTGTGTATTCACAATTAACTCAATCACATTCTTCAGATGGACCAAAACGTCTCACTTTAAGATTATTGGGTCAAGAGGAACCACTCAACAGCATGTTGTTTACATACGCGGGCCAAGATCATGAGATATCTTGCGAGACCGATCACGTATTTCCTGACGCCTCGGTGTCTTTTGACAAACTGCAAGGTATGACAGAGAATCGACAGCAAACAGTGGGATCTAAGCGTCGTCGCGTTATCCTTTTCAACGTCCAAGCGTCGTACAATAAACAAACCTTGACCTGTAGAGCTTCCAACAATCTCACTCCCCAAGATGTGATAAGCAAAGACATAATATTTGACGTTATTTGTAAGTACATTTGCTTCAAACAATAAATTGATGTTAAGGCATAGCAACTCCAAGACAGAGGAAAGCATACCTTGGAAGGAACAATCAACGCACTCAAATTTCGTTCTCATCACCCTGACAACTACAATATCGCATTAGGTTTTGTTGGCTCAGTTTTTAGCAAAAGATACACCAACACAGGGATTTCAACTTCTGACATTACGTAAGAGCAACACTTATCTAAGTGGAGGGGCAAGGCTGTCACGCTGCAAATTCTCTTTTTATCATCGGCTTTGTCACAAAATCGTAGTGCTGTTCAAAAAACCACATACCTGAGTGTTCGCGCAGCAAAATTGCATTGCCTCTAAGAGCTTGGCATGAATCCATTGCAGATGGTCCCACAAGTGTGAGCTACTCATCAACCACGGGTCAACTAAGCCAGGATCGCAGAAAGATTTTTCTCTTGTCAGAGTCGCCCCACAACGTCACGTGTGGAACCGATTCTGTACGACATCAAGCCACTGTCAAGTTTACGGCAGAATTTGGTGTTGCCACGAAAACTTGGTCACGTTCGGTCGGAGGCGAAAGCGCAATTTATAAGGCCGACTTCAGCTTTCAAGCAGAAAGGAGACTAAATGGATTTGTTTTGAAGTGTTCTGCGGAAAACAATGGGACATCAACGTTGGAAACTTCTAAGAACTTGGAGTTTGTCGTTATATGTAGGTTTTCTGGTGTTTAAACATGCTAACCGTCATTTTTTGATGACGATAGAGTCACATTAATTTTCTACAAATTTATGACTAAGTCTCAGAACTATGATAACATTTGTTCAACTTAGAAGGCAATACGACGGAACAGTAACATTTTATTAAAACTTGACAGTTTCGATCATTATTTGAGGAAACCCTACCGTATTTCGATTTATTGTGTTAGGGCATGTTATTGTTTTTGGTCGACATCAGGGGGCTTGGGTACAAAAAGTCTTAAGGCCAATGTGTAGATTGGAGTGCACACAAAAACAACTTATTCAAAAACAGTATACACACGTTTTTTGTTAGATTTACTGTCCTCTGGCAAAATGTCTAAGCGACGCTAGGATTTTTGTCATCAAATATGATTTTAGGTCATCCAGATACCGATTTTCTCAACAAAGCATCAATTTTAATCAATTTCGCTTTTCGCACTTAGTATTGGAGTTATTAGGAGACCCTTCTTACTTGGCGAAGTGAAACAGAGTGTGATGGTTTTTTCACTTCGGAGAATGAAATTCTACAAGTATATTGCCCGGTCATCAAGTTTTGTTGTTTTTTGTTTGTACGCACGCTACAAGTTGCATTTCCTATCCGATGAACATTACTTACAAAGTGTTGTAATAGTAGCTTGTACAACTGAGAGGCTCTACGTACTGCCAGACAACTTTCGGTGGTGGTTGTCTTGTTCTTGGCTTTCTCTTTGGTCGTGAAGCTGTCGTCATGCATAACTGATGAGTGTAATCGATTACAAGTGTTGCATCATTACTTGCTTAATTAATGCTGGCGGGTATGATTTTGGCGAGACAGATGAAGCTCATACGACGGGTCTTGAGAAATTCCCGTCCAGCTTCATATATTCTGGAGAGCTGTTCATTCTTGTACAAGACAGTAGTGGACATTTTCAACCTCGTCAGCAATTTTGGCAAATTGATATTGTTACCACTGAACATCTTTCTGTTGCTCTCCGAGTCGGATAATGCGTTTTTGCCACCAGTAGGGTGTTTCGCAGACTCCAAGGATTCATACATTCAGGCGAAGCGTTAATTGACCTTCGGGTGGGTTATCATAGAATCTCTACCACACCGCATGTTCTACAGTTTGGACGGTAGTTTAAGGGCACCAGCTTGCAAGTTGAATGGACGATTTAGTGTGATCTAATCAGCATAATGACAGTTTTTGGCCTTTTGCACTTTTAGCATGTGTATATGTTTTGTTACCGAAGAAGTATACAGCTGAGGTATGCAACTTCGACCGGGCGACACGAAGCTTGCATTCCAGTTTCTTTAGTTCTGTGGCAACATGCATTTCATATTGTGATGAGGATGGTCAAGAGCTTAGGCGAGTGCCATTAACGCCTGACTGAAGACATATAAATGTTTGACTGTATACGAAGCGAGCAGGACCAAGTTATTGTAACAATAATAATGACACGGTAGTAAAAAACTGAAGCCTCAGAATTGTTGATCTTTCTCCTTTCAAAAAATATTTACTTTTAGTGGTTTACAAAGCATACATTTTTCGATATTTGGTTTAGAGTTGAGGTCGTTTATTAAGTAACTGGATAACCTTAACCTATATAATCCTTTAATTAATGAGTCTGTAAAACTTAAACAAACATTGTTTTGATGCCGTGTTCACAAAAACATGCTTTCGCAAATATTACGGGACCTCAGTTAATTCATACCACGCATCATTCGTTCTAATTTCGCAGCTGCATAAAAATCAACAGTGGTTTGTTTACCCGCGTAAAATGAACAAAAACGTTGCAATTTCTCTTGGTTTTCGAGATTTGCGCACTTTTTTGAATTCACAATATAGGACCCTTCTCTAGGTCATGTGAAGAAAGAAATTTCACATCTTATTTTCAAATTTTCATGATGATACATACAGTATGGGATGATACAGCCTTCCAAGAAATGTGTTATCCAATGGTGAAATACGGAAGGACATGTGAAATAAATACCGTTATTTCCAATTATACTGAAGATTTGAAAAAATTGAAAAATGGGCTGGTGCGTTGCGTAGTCGGCCTTGTTTGAATTGACTTCCATATCACGAATCTCGTTATGATAACCCATAGTCCTCATTACGTATACATTTGTATAAGACAATTCTTAATCCCTGAACTAGGCAATAGAGATAAAAGTTTGCCTTTTTATCATGATTTTGACTTTATTTTTGAAGAACGTTCATATCAGTTAAATTTTGCAAAACAAAACATATTTCTTACACCCAAGCCTATTTATTTGTGGAACACTACATCGTCCGGCAAATTTTCCTCTTTTTGTCAATGGCCATTCGAAGCCCCGATAGTCTCAAGTAAAGACGAATTCTTAGTTGTTGCAACTATTTTAAGTCTGGTCAGCCCGCCATCTGTTGACGAAGTCACATGACCATGAATATAAGTGTGAAAATATTTCTGCCCGCGACAGGGCCTCGAGCCCAGGACCTTCTGCTAACCGTGCAGACGCTCCAGCCATTTCGTGAATTTCGATGTACACACTCATAATCCCATTCATTATACTTACGTAATCACAATGTGTACAGTGTCCCAACTTCTGTTTCAGTCGGCCCAACAACACTTACTATCTCTGACAAATATGGCGACGTGATTTCGAACTCTTACGCCTTGTTAGTTCACGGGAATGTCACAGTACTATCGTGTGTAACTGATACTTCCAACCCCGGAGTCAACTTGAACTTCACGACTGACTTTAGATGCACCCCACCAAGATGCTCGAAAGCGACTGGACAGACTGATGGGAATCACAAAGGAAAGCTCTACCGATCATACTTGACGTATACGCCACTAGAGGCGGATCATGGGAAGACTGTGACGTGTGAGGGGAGAAACATAATGACGGCAGCTATTAATTCTACCAAATCTATAATTCTCGCTGTTATGAGTAAGTACATAGTCTAGTCGTTTTTAATCAGAACGTTACAGTTATACGCATACAAGGTTTGTCCCCTAGATTAAACAAGCGTAACTACCGAATTAGCAAAATCGGAATGTTAATAGAATCGGCTTCTATACGTCGAATCTGTCCGAAAACGGGAACCTGTTGATTCTTTAATAGACATACATGTACATGTACATGTATTAGATACCTATTTATTAAATTTCATAAAAATCTGTCATGAAGGTTCAAAGAGGCAGAGGATAACGAAAAAATGCCACTAGGGAGACACAACGGTATTCGAGTCCATCCTAATGTAGTCGTCTGTTGTCAACTTAACACTTTCAAAATTTGATAAAGATCCTATAAAAAGGGTTTGTTTAAAACAGCCAATGACAGACGCAAACAAGCTGCCACTAGGAGGTGTCACAGTCGTCTGGTTTATCCAAAAATCATAATCAGTCGTCCTCTTAACAGTAACAACACAAACGCCAAATTTCAAAGCCATCTTCAGAGTGGTTTGGTTGATAGAACGGCGGCCACCAAAATAGACTAGAAAACAATATAAATGGTCACCAGATGGCGCAATCTTCACCAAGTCCATCCAAAAACCGGAGCATGTCATGTTTTTAATAGAAAGTTATTACCGGACTCGACACGGAACTTCAGAGAAACATAGGGAATGGAACAAGATGAAATTGCCACTAGGGGGCACAGCGCTCTTCGGTCTGTCCAAAAGTCGGCATCGTCCATTTTCAGCTTCATGTAAACAAACATACCAATAGAAGGTGCTGCAGAAGTCGAAGTCATCGGAAAATCATGTGCAAGAGCATATATGCAAATTTTCACTGTCATCCTTACAGTGATTTGGTTCATAGACGGTCGGACGCCAAAAAAATCGCCACGATGTGGTGCAAAATACATTGAATCCATCCGAAAACAACAGGATAGCAGCATATCTAGTAAAAATCCGTTGAAGGCATTTGAAGTCACTGAGGCAAACGTATGTTACATTGTGTTTTAATATGTATGTTACTATTTTGACTTATTGTTAACCTCAGTGGATTTTATGGTGCTGTGCAGCTTTGTTCAGAGTTCTTGTCAGTGCCATTTTGTTACGCCAATTATTGTGTATGATGTGGTGGTGTTTGCCCTGTTTTGGAGTTAGAATTACACTGGACAGCCTACTGAATAGTTTTCTACAATAACCCATTCGCAACGTTACTTGAAGTATAGCTGACTTTGGCTGATCGTACATGTAACACGTAAAAAACTAAAATTGTGTCTCTAGAGGGTACACCGGTAGTCGAAACGGTCCGAAAGTTCGCTCATGCAATCCCATCAATAAAAGAATCACGTGCATACTTTCATGAACATACATTAAATCAATTTGGAGTTAGAGCAACGTACGTCGGAAGCCAGACGGTCGAACAAGGATGACGACATAGTTCATCCACATATAAATACATGGGCGCATAAAAAGGAAAGGCACCAATATCCTTTTATATTGACACCGGTCAATGTGATGTTTCACGTCTTTTGGTATTTCTTGGTAGTTAGCGTTTGGTTGTTTGGCATCATACTCTGGCACTGTGAGCATGCATTTATTGTAGGACGTTATGCCCTCATCAGTGTCAAGTATACACCACCTAGAACTCCATGAGTACTTTCGTTGCTTGAAATTGAGATATTATCAAGCGATTATGAAACCGTGTCGCGCTCAATTAAGATGCAAACCACTTACCTCTGCAAAATTAGTTGCAATTTTCAGTTCCTTACTTGGATTGGAAGTGGTTTTTAGTTTGCAATGACGTGCATGTAGCAGCTCGATATTCTTTGAGACCTTACTCGACTTATTAACTGACACGCACGCTTGTGCAGCCTGATGTGAAACAATAACCACCTGTCAGTTCTTTTGAGGCCCTGGCACCATTCACTACTTAAAAAGAAAGAATTTGAGACTCACTTTATAACAGTAAGTGGCCTTGAACATTTTTGAGATCGTATGCAGATTTATGCTAGATTTTTACGCGAGGTGTTCCGGATGTTATATATGTATTTCGGGAGATTCTTTGAGTTCACCATTCCTTTTCACATGAGGCCCAGTGACCAAAACGTCTTTGCATGTGTTGTGGTTTCCCAGCCACGAATATCGTTTCAAACAGCACAACTGTCACTGATTTTTCAAGTGAAAATTAAAGAAACTGAGTGACTGAAATTGAGCGCTAAAAACGCTATGCTAGCAACAACACCTTTGCAATGTTTTACGTCGCTAGCGGCATAATTCCTCCTGATGTAACTTTTGCTTTCTGTCGAAGTCAGAGTGATTATATCGCCCTGCCCTGTTCTTATCAGAAAAGTCAGCCCTCAAAACATAACTATGTTTCAGCAACAACGAATGTGAATGGATAAAAAGCTCTCTTTAAGTCTAATTGACAGATATGTCCTTATCCACACTTTTTCCGTTGTCTCCGACAATTTTGCTGTTCCCTAAGTAATAGCACGTTTGCCTGTACAAAAGAAGAAGCTGACTTTCAGACGTAGTTATAGAAACAGAGATTGGACGTCATATATAAACAGAGCGAGAAGGCACCCAACTCACGTGCCGTCAGTTTGTTGTGTGAAAATTCACGCGAAACAATCTAACGTGCCATAAGCGGATCAGGGTCTTTATTCCCAAAAAGCAACGTAATCTTCATCCGCCTGGTGACACTTCGTGCCATGATATGCTAACTCTAAACAATCGTAAGAATCACGAATAGCCCAAAGGTTACGAAGTTAGGGCTTCACACCACTGCTTGCACCAGCTGTTTGAGTTTTTTAAAACTCACACTTGAGTTTTTTAAAACTCACACTTAAAAGTAATGTCTCCGGAACATTTCTGGACAGTTTTATTAAATAAATCGAAAGTATGTGAAACCTGTGGAATTCACAGTCTACGGTATCAGGGTGGTGGTCAGGTCACTTGGATCACAGCAGTTAACTTTTATACCTAACTGTAACATTTATAAAATTTCGAAATACTAGGCCAATGGAAACAAACACACGCGGAATATTGGTATATCAAATAAACACAGAAACACAACTGGGAGTCGAAACACAGGTCTGTACATTGTCAGTCTAGTGCTCTTACCATTGAGCTACGTAGGATCCGATATCTGTGTACTTCCTGTTTGCAGCCAACTGCTATTTCAGACATCCCGTGAGCGGCGTTTCGCCTTTTTCACTCGACAATTTTATAACCAGCAACTTACCAGTATATATTAGATTTAGTAAATACATTGACGCTGAGGTTGGCCAATAGTGAAAATATTTCAAATAAACACGTGTTATGGCAGAGGGGGTGGGGGAGGGGAGTAGAATTTGGGAATTTTGGATGAAATGAAATGTGACCGTTCCCAAGCAATTATTTTCAAAGCAGCAACTAGATCACAGTACACCAGTGTATCCACACATCCAGCTTGTTCGCCCTTAACAACAGTGTGCCATGCATTGGTCACGGTTGATGTATTTGCGTTACCAGGAATCTATTGGCATACAAAACGGGCATCCTTTGGTTTTAAAAGGGAAATTATTGAGCTCGAAGCCAATATGCGTATGTTCTGGTTTTCGATTCCACGACATCTTTTGGTAAAAGTCTACCAAGCTTCATATTAATACATGCGCGCACCCGGGGGGGGGGGCGGCTCGGGGGATCGAACGAAGTGGACAAAAAGGTCCGCCTCGGAGAAACAAAAAAGTCCGAGAAAACGAAACAAAAGTCTACTAACAAGACGCAAACGCATAGTTCACAGTTCTGAACGTTGGTACCGTTTTTTTTAGTGCTCCCGACTTTTTGTCAGGAAAAGGTCCTCAACCACAGAAATTCGAACCCCCCATTTTCAAGGCTGGGTGCGCGCATGTAATACCTATTTATGTTACCGTGTGAGCCTAACAATTGAATCTTTAATAATGCTTTGTGTATTATGTTGCTTTGACTTAATATCAATGTGACCAGGAGTGAAACGATTTTCTGTATTTCATTGAATTCAGGACGACTAAAATTATCCAAAAGGATTGGAACTCTTTTAGGTCAGCTGTTTTTTGCCACCATAAGTTTCTAACTGAGATACTGATTAATCTTTCAGACGGACCTTTAACAGTTTATCTTGAAACCAAAAGCTTTGCCGTTTACCAAAACTCTACCACCAATACAGTCAACGTCATCGAGGCGAAGAGTTATACATTTAATTGCACGACGGGCCACACATTTCCGGGTGCAGTTATCAACTTCACTCAGCATTCAGAATTGACAGTTGGCCAGACACGAAAAGTCGGAAAAGCTTTCTTCCGCAACTTTACCTTTATTGCACACAGGAGGTTGAACGACGAAACCTTTGTATGTACAGCAACAAACAATCTTTCAAGGAATAACCCGGTGTCTATTGAGATGACATTTGATGTCTCTTGTAAGTTGTCCAACATCATAAAATATATGCAATGTGTGTAGATATTCAAAATACGTTAACCCCTTTCATTACTTGCAAATTGAAACTGGTCTTGTGTCGTAAAAATCCTGTTTGTTTATTTTTTCTGTGTGGGTTCTGACATTTGCCAAAAAAAGTTCTACGTTTCCGTTTCAGTTGGACCAATCACTGCGTCTATAGTAGACGTTATCCCTTTAGACGGTGGTTACTTAAGAAAAGAGCAACGTGGCGTTTACACTGTTCGGTCTGGATTCAATTACACCGTGAAGTGTGTCACAGACAACGTCTTCCCCGATGCAGACTTTATTTGGACGCCAAATATTTTTTTGGTTGGCCCTTCTTCGGTGGAGTCTGCCGATCTACACCGAGGTCACAAATACAGCACTGTGGGAACCTTCATGGCGACGCCTTATATAAACAAGAAAGTTATCAAGTGCACAGCGACGAACAGAGACAGTTCTGATAAAAAGGCATCAGCGTCCGCTATTCTACACGTCGTGTGTAAGTTAATGACTTGTTGAGTGTTCTGCGGCGACTGATGTCACGCAACTATTGATTGCTTCTCTGTTATTCGAAGGATACAGGTTTACTTGCTTTGCTTGATGTAGACGACCCTTTCTTTGGACGCCTACGTGTGATAAATTGAGCTTCCTCACAGTCACATCATCTTCATATTCTCTCGAGAAGTTGCCGTTTTCATGTCTTGTTACTCTACCCGTCGTGTTATTATCAGGTTTTTATCATTTTACTCTGCGCCTACCAGCGCAGAATCTTGTTATTTTTTGGATTTTTATCTTATCATTACTCTGCGAAACAACTTCAAACCCACATATCTGATTGGTACATGCAATTGAGTTCCAATTCTAAAGTTTCAGGTCATTTGGTGCCAACATGGGGTCGTTAGGTGCATGTTCCTTCTTAAATAAAACACCTATTTTGAAGTTGCAACAGTTAGACGACTCTGATTCTCAGCAGTAAACACACTTTTAATGAACTTTGCAATAAATCCACTAGAAAGGCACCAGAAAGGGACAACTAGTGCAAAGGTCATCTATTTTTCAAAATGTTATTTCTCCTACATTTTTCAAGGAATTCTCTTCAATTTCAGCAAACAGGTGTTACCTTACATGTAATGAGGAATGGTACTTTACTAAGCAATAGCGAATGTGCGAACCCAACGCTCATGCCCCACACCCGTTCCTATCTATTGCATTCTGGGATAGTATGTATGCCTAGCAACAGCGCGAGAGTTTGTACACGGAAGAGATTATAGCAGCTGATTATGAGCATAATGTCACCCGGGCCCGGTCTCCTACTCAGACTCGAATCATACTCAAACTCACACTTCATACTCAACTCGAGTACAGACTCAGCTTTGGTGTATTCAATGTCATACTCGAAATATCTTTACTCGAAATTTCGAGCACCGTACTCAAGTCTCGAGTATAGACCTAATAGCGGATTTGTAGCGCAAACGAACTACGCATTGCGCATGTGCGAGTTACTTCCTGCGCGAAGGCTCATGGGATAGCTTGTGGTCAGGCATGTCTTGAGCAGGCTGGATAGTGTGTGCATTTGGAGTGATTTACAAACTAAAAACCATGTTTCATTTTTTTTTGCTTTTGCTTTATAATACCAAGCAAGTCCTCTCTCTCGTTTGTAAACACAGCGTAGCTATGATCAGTGACCGTGCGACCGAGGGCACGCATGTCGTCATGTTCAGTATTGGGGCTATCGACGTTTCGAAATCTCCTCCGGTTTCAGACAAGTTGAGAGTTCTTGGGTTGATTAACTTTTGTAGCTTTCGCCGTGGATATGCTAGAGACGTTAATTTTAAGAGGAAACTCGGAATGTTGTTCTCATACGTCTTTTTTCCACCAGGAAAATGTTCGCTGCACACACGATGGCCCCTAGGCAATTACATCGCACTGGATGCCGCAGGCATTCAGGGGTGATAGTAGGCCTACAGCGTCACAAAAAGTTACTCATTTCAAAATACAGCAAATAAAATCAAATGAACCATATAGGAACACGGAGTTATAATTAACACATACCACGACAATTTAGTCAGCAAAACTTGAACAAATCGATGAAAATCTGTCGCGGTTTGCTCGAGTTTCTCTCAGTTACCGGGTGCCATTTTGAGGAAGTTACGTGAAATTACGCATGTTGACGAATAAAAAGTCCAAGGGACACACATCTCACAAGTTTTACCCGATACCTTATGCTACTTTACAAGTGTCGCGCGCTAGCGTCACGGGCTAGCGTCACGCGCTTCGCTCAGTCTCGCGCTAACCTTTGCCTAACTCACGTGATTCAGTTGACATGCTTTGTGGTTATCGCGCACGCGGTGATAAAATTAACGGCAACCAAAAAGTGGAGTTGTAATTCTCAACTTAATTCTCAGAGCTAAGCTTCATCAAAGAGATGTATAGAAGTAGAAAGGGCCAATGATGAAAGTAAGCGTTTTTTTAAATGATAGTTTTAAAAGTAGAATGCATTTTGACCAGGTGAAAACTCGAAATCGGTAACCCAAATCCGGTCACGGCCCTTTTAAAATACACTGAAGTAACGAAATGAGTACAGAAAGCGAATGGAAGTATTGTAGCCCCTAAATGGCCAACCGAGGGGCTACGTGTTGCCTACTAGATGGCCCCACGTTGGTTTGAATGCGAAAAGTAAATCTCCCCTTACTCCCAGCTCTCCTAATGTTGTTTATCCATTTTTCACGAAGTTCTTGGTTTGCAGGGAACACATAAAAACTCAGATTTTTATCTCTCTTCTTGTTTTTGAAGCAGCCAGGAACACAACAAGTGTATCGGCGGTAAGTTTTCTTCGCGCTCATACCGCGTATTATGCTTGTTACTATGGCCGCTTTCGGAATCCTGACCACAGCACCCACAATGCACCATTTTAACCTAATTTCAATATGGCGTCGCTGCAAATCCGATATTCACGCCGACAGAAGGCGGGATTCCAAAACGAGGCTAGCTGCGATAGCTCTGTTGGCTTATCGGCATAGTTGTATTCCGCGTTGCTTGAACGCCTGAAAAAATACGGACTCTCAACTGTCTATTTTACAATCCCTTAGGACTTTGAGATTCGGAAGCGTTGGGTCGTTGCCATACGCCGCTACAAAGGAAAATATGGCCGTGTAAAATTTATAAATGTTTTCGAAAAGTTAGATCATATTTTAATTGTCGCATTTTGGTTGCCGAGCATTATAGCAACGACCGGAGAATCTTCGGTCAACCAGGCTGTGTTTTCATGACTACGGGTTGAAACATGAGGCATTTTAGTTTCCAAAAAATTCCTCGATTTTGGGGCCGAGTATCGGCCCTATTCCCTCCTCAAAAATTTTGAAAAATCACGCGAAAAAAAATCCCCAGTGATTGAAACTTTCTCTCCGGAGTCAGTTCAAATCACAAGTGTAACCACACAGGTGACACTTTGAAAGAGCACAAAATGCTACTTGAGACAGAGCTTACATATATGAACGCGTGCAACAGGACTGAGGTGCTATTGATGGTGATCGGGAGGTAGATTTTTCCCCTCACTCGGCGAAAAATTTTCCCTCTCAGAAGGCACAGACACCTTCCCCTCGGATGAGCGAGGCCCATGAAGAAACATGATGACTATGTTTGCCCTGTCCAGTTAACTGAAATTGAGCTCTAAAACCAGGTTATGCTTTGGACAAACGAATTAGGTGTTTTAATTTTGAAATTCAACGTGGTCCAAATTGATATTTGAAACCTAACACATGAAATAGAAGTAAGAGTTATTAAAACCAAGAAAGCAGAATTGAGGGTCAAATAATTTTTATTTTCAGTTACGAGCCTCATCAACAATACGAGCAGATAGCCTGGTTCGTGTAGAAAGCATTTTTATCAACAATTTACAAGAAGAAACGTAACCCTGCATTCAGCATAATACCTAACCCGTAACACTGCGATCGCCGCAATTTGGTCACATTTACTTTTCATGTTTCGAACCTCGTTTTCCGAAAAATACTTATACCCTTTCGTCCGACAACTCTTTGCTGCAATGGCTTGTTCTCTAATGTATTTTTCTACGTCTCCGTGGTTAATTATCGACAAATTTTAAAGATTTATTATCCAACTTGGACTCGAAAGATCGGCCATTTAACTCACGCAATGTCAACTTCCGCTTTGTTTATCGCAGTGAGCCTCGCTTTGAATTTTAATATCCGCCGCGTGAAGTAGATCTATACTCGAAGTGAAGTGTATCTATATTTCAAGTACAATATTGAGTAAAAATTCCGAGTATATGCTCCAAATTTCAAGTTTGGTTTGGAAGTGTGCTTAAAATCGTACTCGAAAATAAATACGGCGGATGTGAGACACAGACAAACTACTCCATGAGCGAAAGAAGAAAATATCGAAAAGACAATGAGAGAAACAGAGAATCTTTGGAAAATTTAAGTCCTCAACCATAATTCAGCACTTGAGTTTTCATTTTAAATATTCGTCACCTTAATCCGCCGTATCACCGCACTTCATTGCCACCAATTTTTAAAGTTTTTCTTATCACGATTCCTGGCAACTAGCGAATGCTAATCCCATATCGACGGGTCATTACAAGGGTCAAAAGCAGCTATGGGGTGGGGGTTGCCGTGATTGAAGTGGGTGCGAAACGGTTTGTAGCTTGCGGTTTCCTAAAGACGAGGAAAGTTAAAAAACAATTTGCTTCGCTGTTAGATTTCACATCATAGTTTAGTCATCGATAATTCCTCAATCCCGGAATGATATTCCCGATTTTGTTTGCCGATTTGTGAGTAGACGTCTTATCCCGTTCACTGATGAACTCGAACTGAATGCCTGTACATGTTGTGTTTTTAACTCACGCGCCAAATGTCAGCTAACTTGATACATCCCGGTAAAATGCAAAGATACAGTATCAAAGTTTTGACATCAGCGTAGGCCTACACGGCAATGGGTTCTTTACAAGAGAGAACAGGGGTTGACCAGTAACCAAACAACTGCGGCCCAAAAATGTCGATTGGAGTTTCGGGCTGATGTGGACAACCGGTTAACTAGAGAACACCACCGCTGGCAATTAAGGTACAAACTTTTGAAATTCGACATCCCGTCAAAGAAAATGTGCAATTAGAACTCTGCCTTAAAAATGTTGGTTGCAGGCCTGTGATATGGTACCCGACTCCCGTGCCGGGGTCACCGTCCCACCACTGCAGTGAAAAAGAAAATTTCAATATGCCGTGAATCGTTGAGTGATCATGCCAATTTTAGGAGTAAATGAGTCAAGTGTAATGCCCCCTGACTAAATCAGACACTAAGATTTTGGCTGCTCCGCTCCGGCCGACTGCCGAGTGACTTTCTTTGATAAGCTGTTTCAAATTTCACATTTTCCGGCGAGAGATAAGGAACTCAACTTAAAGTAAAGCTTAATAATTGGCAAATATATCAAGAAATGGTAGAATATTGTATCATAAAGTTGAAACTGAAAAATGACTTACAGTTACAGAACACTCAGCATTCTACGTTATACTCTTGTAATTGTAGCGGGAGCTGACGATAACATAGTTGCTAGGGTAGTCGATGCGAATGTAGGGAGCGCTGAATCAGCGCGACTTTGCGTGGTTTTGCATTTCACACCATAAAGAGTTCCATAGCAACTCGAATACGATTCTCAGATTTTACTACGTTTGGAGTCTACTCGAAATGCGACATTAAATACGCTTTTTCTAGTACGACTCCATTGAGCACGATTTTGAGTATGAAATCTCGAGTATGAGTATTAGTCTGAGTACGGTGATTGCAGACCGGGCCCCGGTTGAATACAGTCACAGTCGACTGAGGTGTGGTGCGCCAACGGTGACTTTATTCATTTCCAAAACAGTTCTATAATAAAATACAGTTGCATGCTTCCTGCACTAGTTATTCGTTTAATATTAATTTTTTGATAAGAATTCAAACGAGAGCGCTCGGAGGAGCGACACTTGGCAGAATTAATCGAAATGACGACGGTGAGGGAGACGACGACAAGGCGGCAATTATGAATAACACGATAACATTCATGTGACTAGCGAAGAAATCAAATAGAGAGCATACAATCAACTACAATAAAGAACAATAGATGGCGCAACATGACGGTCCAGTCTACAGTAGGACAGTGCTGGCTGGGATATTCTGGGTCAACTAGGCATAACCAAAACAAAGTGAACAGAAAGCCAGCCAGCTGCGTGCTTGCATAGGTGACCGAATTGGAACAACGGTATCCGTAAATCTCAAATAATTAAAAAAGTAGACGTTGTAGCGCAAAATGGAAAATATCTTCTGAAAGCCCGTTCAAAATTCTATCTAAAGTGCTAGTTTGGCAAAAATCCAAGAATTTTTCGAGAAAATTGACAATTTGCCATTTTTTTGAAATTCAAAGTCAAATAACTCGAAAACGGTAAGTCTGAGAAATACGCTCTTGCGGACTTTTTGAAAGGCCATACTTCAAGGAATCCACATGCAAAAATTCACGTCATTTGCTCTTCCCGTTAAAAATGCGACACCAGAGCGATTGAAACCGTGTGAACATGCGCCACAGCCGCCATAATGAAAGTGACTTCCGGTTCAATAATTTTTTATAAAAGCTTATTAAACTGAACAAACACGTCACCAGTTTGAAAGTGATTGGTTTGCAAATGCGCCCTCTATAGGAGAAAACGTTTTTAGCCATATTTCGGGGTGCACATGCGCCATGTTCAATATTTCCGCCATCTTTAACTGGAAGTCAACGATTTTCTGCACATTTATAGCACTTGCCATCTAGTATATTCGTATTGATTTTCAGCTATCTAGGTTGAAAAATGCGGCCTCTACGAGTATTTGACCGTGAAATTGGATACAAAATGGCCGCCACGTCCGCCATTTTGTATCCGATCATGACTAAAAACAATAGCGTTCTAGCAGTTCCCAATCTACACGTCGTGTGCAAATTTCGTGAAAATCGGACGAAAATTGCGACCTGTAGAAAGCGAACAAGCAAACAAAAAAAAACTGTCAGACCAACATACTTGACGGAATTCGAAGAATTCCGCCAAGTAAATAAAATAACTTTATTGACCGTTTCTGTGCTAAACATTTGTTACAACAACACCCGGCAACACTGCACACAATTGGTTGTCAAGCGATAGAGGCATTCATTTCCCATAATGCAACTGCGGCGGCAAATTAAACTATGGCGGATTTGCACATTCGCTATTAGGCCATCCAATCAATTAAAATAGGCCAAATGTCATTCAGTGTTTAGTTAAATTTAAGCTAGACACTTCAAGTTCACAAATCTGATTGATACAATTACCTGAATTATAATTCCAAAACTTTAGGCCTTTAGGTGCAACCATGGGTCACTAGGTGCATTCCTTTTCTGAAATTTTGACCTATTTATTCAATAGTTATTCTAATGTATCAACATTCATACAGCTGTGATTCTCACCATTAAACACACTTTTCACGATAATTTTACTAAAAAGGTTCATAATGCACGGGAAATGTTCAATGAATGAAAAGCTCCTCTTATTTTCAAAATGTTAATTCTTCTACATTTTTCAAGGATTTCTATTCAAAATTCAGCACGCAGGTCATTTAGTGCAGACTTAAATTTTAAACTAGGCACTAAAAATTAACACAGGTGATTGATGCATGCACTTGAGGTAAAATGCCACCAAGGGGTCATTAAGTGCATTTTGTCCTGAAGTTTGATCTTTTCATTCAACATGTATTCTTATGTGTCAATAACTGTGATTCTCGCCATTAACCACGCATTTCACGGACTTTGTAGTAATTCCACTAAAAAGGCTTTTAAGGCACTGGAAGGAATCAACTAGTGAAAAGATCATCTAAATTTCAAAATGTTCTTTCTTCCACTTTTCAAGGACTTCTTTACAATTTCAGCATACAGGTGCAAGAGTACATGCCAGTCAAATACACTACTTAAGGCAATCCAATTAAATAAAATAGGTCAAAGGTCACTGAGTGTAAACTTAAATTTTGAGCTAAACACTTCAGATTTACGTATCTGCAATTGACGCAGGCAATTGAGTTCCGATTCCAGAATTGAATGTCGTTTGGTGCAATCATGAGGTCAAAACGTGCATTGTCCTCTGGAAAATTGACCTTTTCATTCAACATCACTGTGATTCTCACCATTAAATACACTTTTCACCGGCTTTACCGTATTTCTACTTAAGTGGCCCATACTGCACCAGAAAGGGTCAAATACTACAAAGGATATCTAATTTCGTTCAACATGTCTTGTTTTATACAATTTTTTTTCTACTGTAACAACAGTTAAACATGTGTGATTCAGTATGTTCCATATTTTATTTCCTTGTAAATTCTGTAATGGTACACAAGCCACCAGACATGTTGTAAACTTTCCAAAAGTCTTAACAGCGCAGAGTCATTCTTTTCACTTTCTGACACTAAGTGCTCTATTTTTTCTTCTTATTATTATTCGTTTCGAACTTCTCCAGAGCTTAATAATTGTCACACGGTACAACTTTCAACATCCAATATTGTTATAAAATTTCATACCTTTCACACAGTAGACACCAGAAGTTGTCAATAGGTGCAAAGATCACCTAATTTTCAAAATGTTTTTCTCCTACACTTTTCAAGAAATTCTCTTCAATTTCAGTGTACAGGTGTAGAACCACACTTCAATAAAACGCATTACTTTTCTAAGCAATCTTCACATTCAATCAGGTGAAAGAGGTCGAAGATCATTGAGTGCAAACTTAAATTTTGAGCTAGACACTTCAAATTCGCAAATTTCGCTGGTACATGTGATTGAGCTCTAATTCTAAAGTTTCATGTCGTTTGGTACAACATGTGATCGCCAAGTGCACTTATCTTCTTAAATTTTTACTTTTTCATTCAACTTATATTCTGATGTGTCATCAGTTAGGCAATTGTAGTTCTCAGCATTAAACACACTTTTGAGGACTTTGCAGTAACTATAATGAAAAGGTTGATGGTTCACCAAAAAGAGTCAATTAGAGCTGAGGTCATTTAATTTTCAAAACGTTATTTCTCCTACATTTCAAGGAATTGCCTTCAACTTTAACACACATGTAAGTGTACACGTTAATTGAACCCGCTCCTTTACTAAGCAATCAGGCTATCCAACCAGATCAAATAGGTGAAAGGTCATTGAGTGCATACTTAAACTTTGAACTAGACAACTCAAATTCATATATCTGATTAGCATGTGTAATTAAGTTCAAGATGATCAAGTCATTTGATGCAATCATTGGGTCATTAAATGCATTGCTCTGACTTCTGAAATTTTGACATTTTCATTTGATGTATCTGAGTTAGACAACTGTGATTGTCACCATTTCTCACACACTTCACTGACTGCATTACTTTTCTAATTGATCGGGTGACCCAATGAGACTAAATGGGTCAAAGGTCATTGAGTGAAGCTCATTAACGTACTTCTTTTCTACTTTTACGTACCGCAACCTAGTTTTTTACCATCTCTTCTTTTCACCGAATCCTGTTTCCCATGGAACTATAATGCGATTTTTCCAAGCATAATTTCCTAGGACACTTTATTCAACGTATATTCTAACGTGTCAACAGTTGAATACTGTGATTCTCAGCAATATCAACGCGTGTATGGACTTCATATTTATTTCACTACTGGGGCTCATGATGCACCAGACAAGGTCAAATGATGCAGATGATGTATAATTTTATTTAGAATGTCGTGATTGTCAGTTTCTGACAATAATCTTTCTCGTTTGCATTCGTATTTATCAGGCGTGCAAATCTGTTTCTAGTTGATCTAACACAGAAACTAAAGGTTATTCCAAAAGGCGGGCAAATAGTTAACCGCAAATACGTTGTTCGCGACGGGTTTCACTATGGTATAGTCTGTTTGACGAATTCAGTGTATCCGGAAGCTATTGTCGAATGGATGGTGACTGTCGGCAACCAAACTGACAACCAACGAACAAAGGGCAATTACTCTGGTTATATATACAGTCGTAATTTGACATTCATTGCCTCAAAAGAACAGAATGGAGAAGATTTCTTATGCAGCGCGCTGATGAAACTGATTCCTGAATTGAAAAAGACTGTGACCCTTACACTGAATGTGACATGTAAGTTTTGGACGACTATTGACTAATGTGCCTTTCTATAATTTGGCAGTAATCTTTCTCGCATACATATTTCATTGAAGACACGACTTAGATCTGCTTTTACGAGTTTAATTTCAGTTCTTTAAACTCTCTAAATAGAGGTTTTGTCTTTACATCCCAACAGTGCAATAAAAATACAAATGACATCAGTAGGTAATATAATTTATAAAGCGATATTTCGAGACACATATCTCATCTTGAGGCTACTATTTACAAGTAGTTCACACTGAAATGCACATCAGAAATGACAAATGCAACATAACACGTGAAGTTGGCATGCGCAACTATGACGATAAAACACACGTATATATAGACTATTACATGGCAAAGTCGTTATCTCCCGTTATCTAGAGCCCGAGTGGATTTTGGAGAGATCGCCCGAGGGGCGTCAGCCCTCGAGGGTGATGATTCTCCATAATCCGGTTTCCCGCCAAAATGTTATCTTACTAGTGAGATAACTTTATTAGTTATTACACGGTTGTATCTGCCATTTGACGCTAATATTGTGGTATAAATAAATTTATATCTGCCATTTGACGCTAATATTGTGGTATAAATATTAGCGTCAAATGGCAGATACAAACGTGTAATAACCCAACGATTTGGCGGGAAGCCGAGGACCGAGTCGAACCCGTGACCCTGAAAGTGCTGGTCGCCGACTACACCATGCAGCGACTAACGTCATCAAGAGTGAAAATAGAATACTTAAATGAGCACGCGCAATAATCCCATGTTCAACAAACCGCATTGTACAGTATTTATTCGCTACGAAGAATAAGACACATAATTTCCATAGAAATGATATCTTGATTCAGTGAAATTTTTCTCTCATGTCCTCTTACTTGTAAATCACCGATCTCCAGTTTGAATGCGGGTATCGTGTCGTCAGGATCTTTGACTTGAGAATTATATTCAGTTACCAGTGGTAACCTACTTTAGCAGACGATACTTTCCCGGTCGAAGCTTAGCGTGAAAAAACGTGTTTTAAGCTATAATAGTTGGTAAACCTTAATTTATAAATTCAATTTATTTTTATTGTATTTAAGTTTTCAATTGGTTTTGAGTAGAAGCATTATTTGACAAAAATAGCCCGGGTTTTCTTAAAAAGGTCACGACCTCTGACCCCGGGCCTCTGACATAGAAAGTAGTTACAAAGCCGTGGAGAGTCAGAAAAGGTAGATCGATTCATTGCAATGTTTCTCAGCCGTTATCCCTTGTTATCTAGAGCCCTCGTGGACTTTGGAGAATTATCACCCTCGGGGCGAACGCCCCTCGGGCGATAATTCTCCAAAATCCACTCGGCCTCTAGATAACGGGGGATAACGTCTTCGCCATGTAATAATCTATATATACACATGTAGCTGTGCATCGTAATGTACAGATCACCTAAATAATGATAGAGTCCTTCGAGTGCCAGTTAGCTGCTCATTCAAACTTGGTTTTTCATACGGTATGTTTTCTATGACTTTGCTTCATAAACAGAGCCACTAATCAAAGTCGACTCATTGTCTTAAAAAGGCATATCGTTAGCTATGCCATTTTAAACATGTTTAAGTGTACACCAAACAAAGCTTGTTTGGCTGACAAGATGACGATTTTGCAATGTGCCCATTAAAAAGTCTGACGAGTGAATAGTAATAATCGGCTTATGTAGGCGTCTTCGATCGGCAAACATGAACTGCACCAGTTTTGCCTGGGATTTAGTTCAAACATACAAAGATTGCAGATGGCCTGATGTTTTTTACGGTGCGTCAGATGTGCACCCAAGGGGGGGGGGGCTCGGGTAAAAAGGTCCGCCTAGAGAAACAAAAAGTACAAGTAAACGAGACAAAAGTCCACAAAATCCACGGGAAGTAGGCGAGGATGCACGGTCCGTGGGCCTGAACCTAGTGGTCCCTCTTTTTGGTCCTCGTTGATTTCTTTTAGTAAGAGGTCCCCATATCGAAAAATCCGAGCCTCCTATATTTTAGGCTGGGTGCGCGCATGCACAGGCCTCACGTTAGGGCCCATTGTACAAAACGCATAAGCTAAAACTCATGAAAGTCGTGTCGTCGATGAGCAGGTTCTCCTTTAAGAAAACGGAGAGACTTTTCCATTTGTTGCCATGCACTATATATTTTCGGCATCTAATGGCGCCACCAAAGAGTTTGGTTCTTAGTATTTGAAAAGCTGGGAAACACCACATTCAGGACAACCGCGGCTCCCCACGTGCCCATTAATGTATTTTTGTCTTGCTGAGTTACCATGAATTATTAAAATAAATTTGATAGAAGTGTCTTTTACCCAATCTGTAAGACTCGGAGGGCTTTTTGAACCTTTTAAGTTGATCGCTTTGGAAAAGTTCTCCTTGGTTTCTCAGCAGTAGCCATGTACAGTTCAAACACAAATTTTCTTTCAAATATTGATGTCCTAACGGCAGGAGATTTCAAGGCAGGTTATATTCCCTCAACCTCACTTCAAACGCCAAAAGACTCAACAAACCCCACTAATGTTCCTAATAGTTCAAGCAACACAGCCTAAAGCTCAACAGAACTTGCTAGGAACACAGACACCTTTAAAGGAGAATGCCACCCAAAAAACTTTGTATCAATTTAGGTCGAGTATTTCTACACGATAACGGCAGGTTTGGTTGCGTTACCTGACACCTGACGGCAGACAGGGTTGTTGAAATTATCCAATGACGTAATTAGTTTCACACGCCGTCTGTTGAGCAGTTCACAGCACGGGTTAGTAGTGTCAGCTTATCGCTTGAATTCATCATTTAACACCAATAAATCATCAAACTTCGATAGAGAACCCTTAAAAATACTCCGATCTCTTATAAAAACGTATTGTTTTATTTCGCTGTTACAGATTTACTGGTATTTGGACACACCGCAGCCTACAAAGTTCGGCAGGCCAATTTACCAAGGTCCGTAGCAGGATTTTGGGGTCTGTTCAGAGATAAATTCGAAGTATTATTCCGTGAAATACAGACAGGAGAACCTATATCTGTAATTTTTTTTAGTTCGGAACCCGATCAGGCCCGTCGCTGCCGGACTGACTCGTTATACCGGCCAGTGGCTCGGATCCCGATCAGACCCGTCGCGGCCGCCGGGACTGGTATGAACATAAACCAGCTTGAGTTGGAAACTAAACCTCTAGTCACGAAAAGACTATAATAGTGAGCCAAAGAAATAATCCGCACGTAATTATTTATGTGAATTAGCCACGAAACTGAAAATCTACTTACTTGTCGGGGACCGCGAAGTCGGGTTCCTCTTCCACAGCCGGACCGTCAGGGCAAAGGTTGTACAGTAACAATGATTTGAATAGTGTATTTGTATTTCTAAATAAAGATTCCCCAAACATAGCATATAAAATCGAGTAATTGTTTCACAAAAGCTTTCTGTCAGCAAACACTGAATTAGCATGCGTTCACGCGGCCTCGGTGCCCGGTCAATTACCTTTGTTTCCGGCATCAAAAGCCAGTAACGCAGTGGTTTATTAATTGCTGGCTTCTCAAAACATTTGCACTCACGAGCACTCCAAGGCATTACAAATTGAGTATCTAATGAGACACACTTTCTTTCAGTTTCATAAGCATTGGTTAGGATCATTTTAGGATGCCGAATATAATTCATTTTGAAACAGAACGCAGAACAATAAACGTCTACGTGGCAACTCGCCCGGCGCCAATCCCGACTTACAGTGTAGTCAAGAGCTTCACGGGTCGGATCTTTAGGTTTCACAGGCTTTCAGTTTGAACCGCAATACACTGAACAAGAATTGCAAGAGGCGCCGTGAACATGCACAGGCAACGGAACGTATGGATAGTTCTTTAGTAAACCGGAATTCGTCAGAGAAATCACTGTGGACGAAATACCGGTCCGGCACAGACACGGAGATGTTTCACCGCCTCATACATGCTATTAACAGCTTACCTTTCATTCTTCACTATGATGAGCCACTTCCTAAACATTTCGGGCTCTCGAAGAAGTCGAAAAACGATATACCCGCTTTCTTCGCAGCTTCATAATTACGACAAGCTGGAACGATGCACCGCAATGTAGCGGTATTCACGAACCACTGACGTCGCTGCGTCGTTTCTCACCTTCCTCACAGGTTAACGCGACACCTCTCCGCAAGGTGAGGTCGATCGTATAAGAGGCGATGTGGATGCAGACAGATTAAGACGGTAAAAAAGACTAATTAAATCGGGTGGCATTCTCCTTTAATACAACTGTTATCCAATATCGCGCCCAACAGGCACTTCCACAACAACTCAAAGCATGCCAAATCTGGGCGTAATTTAAATCACATTTTATGTGCGGCTGCAGCACGTTCATTAGTTAGATATGTTGATGTTGAAACCAATAAATACCATAAATACCTCCATATTTTCTTAATTGAATCGGAAATAATCACAGCAAAGCGTAATGACCGGAACGATAAATTGGCGACAACTAATGTGTATGCTCATAAGCCCGTAGACAACATCACCACAACGCTTACATCAACTAAAAAGCAACATTATAGGCTGCTTGCGAACTATAAAAATTATTTTAATTAGACCTTTCAATTTTCTTCAATTTGTTCAAATCATTGTGCTTGTGTATGGATAAATTGTAGTTGATTATTGTAGTGGATTAGAGAGTAAACAATAACATCATAGTGTGAGCTGCTCCACCAGTTTGCTCTGCTCTACCATTGCTGTTTTTAGTTCTTGTTGTCGTTTTGGTGATGTTGTCAGCGGCCTTATGAGTGTCAGAATAAATATTGATTAAGTAATTAGCACAGATAGGTCCATTTTAAGTTTCCCAATTAATGTGCATATGTAGTTTTAAATTATGAGGTCAAACTTGTTGACATGTATTTTAACGTCAAAATCTATTTTAGATGATGTTTACTACTTTGGTTCTGGGGTCAAAGCACTGTAGTAGTTCCAGAAGTTTCTGAGAGCAAATTGTAACAGCCAATGATATGATTAGATAGGATCATGTGGTTTTTATTAGCCAATCGTTAAATACGTAGATTATCATAATTTGAGCTGAAATTAAAAGGAGAGTCAGATGAGCTATAGTTGTTGAAGCTAAAAGACTTGCTACAGTGTACAGAGGAAATTGTACAACAGAGCCATCTCGTGCAAGATTCTAAAAAAGGACCTTGATAAGTGCAAGGGTTAACGAACAGGAAGTTAACTAATAGCTTGTCTCTTGCCTATACGTGTTGCCTCACGAGGGACTGTGACCAGTGAGAGGAATCTTGGGTAGAAGATACTGCCTGCAAGTGTTGTGTCACCAAGGACTGTGACCAGCAACTACACTGTGGTAACACAGTGTGTGTAGTTCGAAGATTCACCAACAGGACTGTCATCCAACAAGTGAATAGTCCTACAGCTTGGATAGAAGATAAGATATTTGACTATTTTGGTTGATTGATTGAAGTAATCTTTAAACAGTGTGCTAACGCATATTCTCTTCTTTGTGGTTGGTTACTAAATTAACAACAGGTTTCACGTGTATAATTAGTAGTTATATAATAAATTAATTACTGCATTTAATCATCCTCTCTCCATCTACGCATAATCACAACGCATAGCTACATTTTAAACAAACCCAAGCCAATTTCTGACAATGAGCATGTGCATTAGTTGTTGTCGATTAAATTAGGAAAATCTGGAGGTATTTATGGTCTTTGTTGGTTTCGATGTCAACAAATAAAACTTGTGAACATACTGCAGTCCCAAATAAAATGTGAGTTAAATTACTCCCAAATTTGACATGGTTTGAGTTATTTCGGAAGTGCGCGGTGGGCGGCCATATTGGATGGCAGTTGTATATCTTTCTCTTTATTATAGTATATCGTCGAGGGCTGAATAAACGTGTCTTTGTTATGAACACACTACCAGTAATTTCCCCTTCAAGAACTCCTTTACTTTGGTGTGTGAATTTCTTTGACGCAAAGATGTTGGGCTCATGCGTTGCAAAGAAATTGTATTGTACGCATAGAAGTGAAAGCGTGCCTCTGATTTCTGTTCCAGACGGACCACAAACAATATCTTTTTCCCATGACGGTGCCCCATCTACGTATGTACGTCACAAGCTCATGGTTCAAGATGGCAGACAGTATACTGTCTCTTGCACCACAGGGCCACTTAATGCTTGGGCAACTGTTGATTGGACAATTCCAGAACACCTACAGCACAAGCAGAGCGACATATTCTCGACCATGCACTTAAATAACAGCGTTTCTCTTAGCCGGTCGTCGACTTTCACAGCTAGACTAATCGAGAATAGAGCAATTGGTCACCTGGAACATGAATTTCATTTAGTGTGCAAGGCAACCAATATTCATCATAGCGGATATAGAATAGCAAAAGCACTTGTTATAGATGTTGCTTGTAAGTACATTTAATGTTCGTGTAGATTGAAGAGGGTTGTTGAACAGTTGACCAGTTCACGATGCATTCAGATTGTGACACGGGACGTAAAGTATAAAACAGTGGTTTAGACTGCTATATCACATCTGAAGCCTGATCGATAACAGACTATGAGCATTGAACTGATTGACCATAGGCGCATGTGGTTTTAGTAATTATTCGGACATTTCCTTCAGGAGCTGTGGCGGCCCGCATATGGCATCGTAGATCAGTGGTGCCGGACGCCTTCTTGTTCACTATCTTAAGTTGGATAGTGGCAAGGACTGGATGTGGTGCTTTGCAGAAGCGGAAATCTCTCATGGTTACAAAAAATGATGAAATGTTATAGTTTGCGCGAAATCTTACATTGCGTAAGTGATAACTCGCTTACTTTTTGACATTGGAGTCAGGGGGCAGAGTCTGCATTTGCCGGGTTATTTTTTGTCTTCGCTATTTTATGTAGCCTACGATTGGGTAACTACAGTAGGGTGACCATTTGCATGCTTTGGGGTTTTTTACATCGGCAAAGAATGTTGGTAGGTACATCATGCCTTAGCATAATTTATTCATATTAAGGCTATCGTTATTCAAAATTCAACATTTGCTTTCAACTGCGTTACCAGGCACCACACGTGAACTATCATGATATTCCCACCCATTTTTTTGACACTTCCTACTTGTAAACATTGTGGTATCTGCTAACCAGCGTCGTCAGCTAGGAGTCCATCTTCATCGTGGGTTTCGTATAACTCTGATGGTAGGTCTCTGAAGGCTGATAAGACCTCCTGCCGACTCTGGGGTTGCCATCTATTTTCACGTTATAAACACAGCCACACGGTTGATTCCTCCCCTGCTCTTATTATAGAATTGAACATATCAGCTCGCCCTCTTGATGAAATATCCAGTAGCTTCGTCATCCGCCACATGCTGCCTGCAATAAACCCTCGACATCCAACTTGTATGGGAAGACAGAAGCATTTCCAGCCATTCGCTGTACATTCTTGTGATAGCTCTACGACCTAGAGTAATTTCCTTTTGTGAGCTTCCTGCACCCTAGTCTCATACGGCACATTTAACTCGATCAAAGTCACTGTATTGTTGCTTTCTGGCCACAACACTATGTCTGGTCTAAACTGGGTGATTGCAATATCGCTCAGTAATGAACCTCAAGTGAACACATCCACCACAATCTTCTAGTCGGCAGCCATGCCTAGAGCACCAGAATCGCACTTAGTGGCTATTTTGCCTTTGTAGAGTTGAATGAACGCTTTGTCAGTGTTCGTCACCTCCCTTCTCTCTAGATCTAAAACATTAGCAATACACTTAAGAACCTTGTCATGGCGCCAGGTGTACGTTACTGAAGTGAGATCTTCTCTGCAACTGGATACAACGTGTTCTAAGTTACACCGCTCCCCTCAGCCCCTGCAGCTGTGATCCTCAGTTTTGCCCAACATTCGAAGACTGACAAAGAGTTGGGAGAGTGTCATATATGGAGCCAATTGGAAAAAATTCTTAACATTACTAGCAATCTTTATGCTGTACACTCCTTCCCATGATGTCTATGCACCATGTTTCCTCAGTCCAACCACTTCAGCATATCTTCTCTCATTCGCCTGGGATCTCATTTCGTCCAGAACCATTTTGCGCCTCTCTTTGCCTGTTGGCGACTTCCACCTCTCTCTAACCTGCTCTCTGCCTCCTCCTCTACTGCTACATCAGCCATCGACCTTCTTCCTGAGTCTATCGATAATTCGCTCTCTCTGATCATCTCATCTCTCGAGATCCGAAGAGTCAATAATGCTCTGCACTTTACTACCTTGAACTCCTATATAATTAGTTCAATGAAGTTTGCAAATTGCTGCGTAATACAGTAACATAATTTATTCGAATCAGGGTGGTCATCTCTAAAAATTAACTAACAACGAAGAAGAGTAACTAAGCTAGCGTCCGCTGTAAAGATTACTTATATCAATTAACTAAAAAATAATCAAACGTCATCTCTGCTATCCAAGCTGTAGGACTCGACACTTGTTGGATGGCAGTCCTATTGGTGAATCTGCAAACTAACACACACGCTGTACTGTAACAGTGTTCTTGCTAGTCACGGTCCTTCATGACCCAACACTTGCAGGCAGTGTCTTCTACCCACTATTCCTCTTGCTTTTTATAGTATGTTGTGCCGCAACACCTGTCAGGAGTGTATAACTACCTACGGTGCAAGTCACTGGCTCCTAGTTAACTTCGTGTTCGTTAATCTTTGCCCTCGCCAAGATCTTCTTTAGAATTTTCCACCATATGGTTCTGTTGTACAGTTTCTTCTGTACACTGTAGCAAGTCATCTAGCTTCAACTACATTTAAGTAGTTGAAGCTAGATTAAAATCTCATCTGAATATTTGCAAATTTCAATCCAAATTATGATAATGTACATATTCATCGATTGGCTAATAAAAACCAAATAATGTGATCGAATCATATCATTGGCTGTTACGATTTGCTCTCAGAATCTTAGAATCTTTAGAGTGCCTTGACCACAGAACCAAAATAGTAAACATCTTCTAAACATAGATCATAACGTTAAAATACATGTTAACCAGTTTGACCCCATGATTGAAAGGTACATATGCAAAAACACTTCGACCCATTACCCAATTTCCATATATCATCAATACTCTAACCAGCTTGTCACCTTGTCTTCGGCTAGTAATGAGCTCGTCTGTTATCTTAAAATCTTTATATGTTTCTTTCTGGTTTGTCGATCCCAGCTCTAGAGTTTAATCTCAACTTAAACTCTCTCTGCTTGGCCCCCAAATGTCAGAAGTTGACTGGGGGGGGGGTTGTTTGAAAGGTAGCTATGCTTTGAGATTGCAAGTGGATGGAGAGAGAATAATTAATTCCAGTAAATTAATTTATCATGTGATAGCAACTAATTCAAACAAGTGAAACCTGCTGTAAATTAATTAAACAAGCAATGAAGAAGAGTAACTACGCTAGCGGCCTCTGTAAGGAATACTTCAATCAATTAATAGTCAAACGTGTTATCTGCTATCGACGCTGTGGGACTCGACACTTGTTGGATGACAGTCTTGCTTGTGAGTTATCAAACTAACACACAATTTACTGTGAAAGTGATCATGCTTTTCACAGACCTTCGTGACACAACACTTGGAGGCAGTATATTGCTACCCACGATTCCTGTTGCAGGTCACAGTCCCTGGTAACGCAACAACTGTAGGCAGTATCTAACTACCCACGATGCAAGCAACAACCTTTTAGTTAAGTTCCTGTTCGTTAATCCTTGCCCTTGCCCAGATCCTCTTTAAAATATTCCACCAGATGGGTCTGTCTTACAATTTCGTCAGTGCACTGTTGCAAGTCTTCTAGCTTCAATTACTAAATCGCATCTGGATATTTTGCAAATTTTAACCCAGATTATAATAATGTACTTATTTAACGATTGGCTAATAAAACCATATGATCTCATCCAATCATGTAAATTGGCTGTTACGATTTGCTCTTACAAGTTTCTAGAATCTTTGGGGTTTTTTGACTCCAGAACTAAAGTAGTAAACATCATCTAAAAGTAGATCTTGACGTTGAAATACATGTAAAAAAGTTTTACCCCATGATTTAAAGAACATGTGCACCAATTTGTCCTGATGGTTTCAATGAATTTAATTAAATCTGCATCATAGATTTATATAATTTTAATTTAGCACAGATATTTCAAGTTCCTGTTTTCTCTGATGCTCATGGCAGACCTAGTAGACGACCAAATTATTTAATTACATAAGCCCAGGGACAATAATCTAGTCGAGTAGTGCATAATCACATATGTCTCAAATGGCAACTCAAGACTATCAGGGTGAGCGTATGATTGTGTAACGTCCACAAAACAATGTGCATTAAGGACAATTGACGCTTCAACTGCATCTACTTGAATTACATGAGATGTGATTCTTGTAGCTTTGCTTTATTATCTCCAGTATGCAATCAGGGGCGAGTTAGGTATTATCCGGAGCGGTAGTTGGTGAGACCTATTTGTTAATGACATCTCTCCATCTATAGTCCTTTGTATGTAGTGCTTGTGGATTTCCCCACATTTTCCGCATGATTGACGGGTACACTTAATATGAATGCCTCTGCTGTCTGTTTGAGATCACGCAGTTTGGGTGCGGAGGTACATGTATATCCGTCGCCGGTTTTCTTTTCCCATACATTTAGTCTGGTCTCTGACATAATACTGGTTCATTTAGTCCATAACGTGTTCCGTGACATCTGAAAAATGTGCATTTGCATTACCGATAATAGACATGTCAATTCCAGCGTTCATTGTTTAAACGAGGTATCCTTTTCCGACCAAGGTAGGTTGCCACCTTGGCGCATGCTTACAGGAAACCCTTCACATTATCACAACGTTTCCATTGCCGCCTTGAAGCATCTTTGCAATGGATTTTTGCATTTTTGAGCTTTTAGATTGTGTATAATAGTTTTACAGCACAATATCTAGCTGAAAAAGCAATGATTTTGGAAAATAACTGAGTAATTTCAAATTTTAAAGAAAAATTAATCGTTTCCCGCCACGTGACGTCATCAGTGGTAGACGGTGATCAGTTGACAGTACATATGCAATGGCGTATGGCAGTGATTGTGTAAGTTACTAAGAATTAGAAAGTGAGCTTGATGAGATTATGAAGACAGGTATGGAAATGGGGTGATGACGACACTCACGCCATAGGTGAAACAAGTAATGAGTTAGACATCACGGTATCGGCAGACTTTACGTGTTTCAGGCCGTGCGGACTCAACCCTCCCGCTCCGGCGTCTTGGCGAATGAAGCAGAGTGGAAGCCTACTCAGTCTGCGAACTGTCTTGATTTCAGAGTGGTAATTAAAGACTTTTGTGGAATCATGATTTCTAACCTCTTAAAAGTGCCCAGTTATATGTGTCTCGAACTGTGAATCTAATCGAAGTTTTTACAGGGACTGTGGAAGCCTAGTCACGAATAGCGGACACTGTTTTCACTTTTTTGAATGCCGAGTGCGCTTTGCAGGAACGATCATATCTACTGTAATTATAGGGATGCTAAGTGAATTTCATTTCTGGCAATTGATACTCTTCTCTGTCTTATCTGTTCCAAAATCATGTAAGCTTTTTCCCGTTGTGATTTCTCTGTTATTTAGGTCCTGTTTCCGACTCGTGCCTCTGTGCCAACTGCTGTCATGTTCTCAAACTATTTGTGGGGCATCTACATCCCATTTTCTACTATCGGACATTGAAGTTTATTTCGATAGCCTGCATTCCCCAAAATCATGAACATGAATAGACCGACGGAAACTTACTGCTATCAGATTCATTATCTCAGTCGCAATTTGTGGTCGATACTCCTACACAATATGTGCCTGACTACGTTCCCAGCAATGGTACAAAACAATATTTTTCCTCCATAATATGCATTTCCACGTTGGTGAAACATTCGACAAATATCCGTTTCTGAAACAGATCGAAGCACGATTCTTTATCAGAGGCTGAGGACAGCGTGGCCTCTGAACTTTTCGATTGCACCACGAAAGCATGAACCCGTGCCATTTTGGTAAAGCCAAAACTGAAATACTGTCCGCCCAAATGCTGTTACTGCATCCTCCGCAAGTGAAACTTTATAATACTCAGTCGAACTCAGTTTTCGAGACCAGTTCGGCTCACGTCTGTAGAACAGCAAAATAGTGGAGACTGGACCCACTGATGAAGTCATACAGAAATCTTGTTTCTTTAATGTTTGTGTTTATTTCGCGATTAAAAGTAAACAAATTGAAGAAGAAATACTTAAGATTTCATACCAAAATTTTGGTAACCAAATTCAAGAATTTATGACCGTGGTGTGAATGGTTTAATATCTACGACTGCTTTACCCTTACTGATCGAGTGATTCCATAGTTATCGGTATTTGATGCTGCACCTTGTCACAGTAATGCACACGAAGCACAGATACACGTCCGAGAGTGCATATTTGATGGCCTGCAGGACATACCTACATGTACTGCCAATCGTTTTAATTTTAAGGAAAGGTATATTCTCCAGTAATTACCAGTTTGTCTTTCTTAGTGATGTTAGTTTCAGTAGTCTGTTTTAGTTATCTCTGTGACTGTAATGAGTTACTTTTTGGTTCTGCAATGAAGACAAATAAACTCTTGATCCGGTAAAGTTATATTTATGTGCAAGTGATGGGTGCGAATAACACCATTTTCTCTCCCAACCCTAGTGACAGCTGCGATGTCCGAGGCATGGCATCTGCCAAATATCAGGCCGCTCAGGTAAGTCCATTGCACTGATCCCCTGGAATATGTTTTGCTTTGTACATGTAAATGTGTGAATATATATAAATGGGGGGTCATCCCTGAAAATGATGAATTTACCTCTCCTTCCGATAGGGATAAGGAGTTGCTAATTATTTCATAACCCCAACGATTGTTTTGGCGATTTTGATCGCTTCCAAATTGTAAATACAATGGAGCTATTCGACAATCTTTACATTACTAGAGGGCGTGCGTGTACTAGTGGTGACAGATGAAGCAGCCTCTATTTCGCGAGCCCTTTTTTGCATGGTGAAATGGCTGTCAGCCTTTCCAAATGAATCTGAGATTGCGTGAAAAGGGTGCTTATACTAGAGGAAGTAAGCATGATCTTATAGAAAGGTAAGGTTTTTTGATTATTTTAACAACTATTCCATGTTTACAATACTGATGCCTGTTAACCTATGTACTGGCCGATGTCGACTTCCCAGCAGTCGCCAGCCGGGTTAATCATTGTTTGTTGGGATGTGTGTAACGATACTTGACGTAGCACTCGGGATCCTTTTGTACATCAAAGTGGTGTAGTTAATGTTTGGAGTGATTTGTAACTGGTTTATCAGTGACAGTTACATCAATCAATGCTGAATGGTTATGTTGTCAGCTCGATATTGCTTAGTGAGGTAAGACTACAATCCAAGCCCAAAGGGTACGTGACAAATATCCATTAGACTATTTGTTTACTCCCTATCCTATGTTGTCTGCAAATCTATTACACGTTGACATGGAAATATGTTTTCACTTGAAGTTTGGTTTTTAGGTTTGTGGGATATTGCCGTGCAGAGGAGATATGCATCGCTTCTGCAACAGTCCCTGAATGGACAAAAATTGGTTTTGAGCAGTTGACCACAGCCAATCAGCAAAATCTTTTTATCCAGGGCCATCTTCAAAGCCTCCTTTCTATATCACAGACAATGAACAAAGCCTTTGAAAAGGGACAGTTATTTTTAAAGAAAGGTATGTAAGATGTTTGGTCACTTTACTTATTCAGGTCCTAAGCGGAAGGTTGGTATAGGGGTTTGTAAAATTTGGTGCAACTAAATGTGTTGAAATAACAAGCTACAGTGTTCGGGGGAAAGAGCATGGTGAGGTAATTCGTAACCTTCATGAAGTTCCTTTAAGTTTCATGAAACTGTTTTGTTATCCATTGTAAACTCATAAAAATTATTACATTTTCTGAATTCTCAATGACTGAACAGTCTTAACTCATGCCTTGAAGTGTTGCAAGTTGTTTATAAATTCATGTGATCGCCATTTTTCGTGAACATTGCATTTTTATGTGAAGTCGCATTTGAACATATTATTCTTACTGCCAATACGTAAGCCTTAGGATTTTTAAGTGATCTTCAACAACAGAAAGATTATCCATCATTTTAAAAAACGCCAAGTTTTCATATCTTCTATCGGTTCCCTCAGCCTTAGACCAGAAGTGTGCTTGACAGACCCACGAATCTGTAATCGGTGTTTAAAATTGATGAAAGTATCAAAATCAAAAAGCTTGAAAATGGGTAACAAAGGTTTGAAGATGTCTCAAATAACTTGCATATTGTGCAGACAAGTGATGCGTTTAAAGAATTGTTATAACTAGGAATGAAAAATAAAAATGCAGTTCTATAGAAATCAACACTTATTATATTATATACAACATCGCTTTTTGGAAATAGTAATAATATTAATTCTATGAAACTGTAGAGCAGTTACCAGATCATATTTTTGACCCAACCTGACGTACTTAATTATTCATGTTCAAAATTTGTTCCAGGTTCAGTAACCTTTTGAAGCCCACTTCAAGCCGCAACATAGACAAACTTTGTTACTCTTTTTTCTTTCCATAGCATGTCGTCCAAACACCAACAGTGCTGCATCGCACAGGGTACAAGCCAGTGGCCCTGGAGAAATGTGAATTGCAGTACCATAAGGAAATATGCCAGTGGAATGTGTGTGTGTGTGTGTGTGTGTGTGTGTGTGTGTGTGTGTGTGTGTGTGTGTGTGTGTGTGTGTGTGTGTGTGTGTGTGTGTGTGTGTGTGTGTGTGTGTGTGTGTGTGTGTGTGTGTGTGTGTGTGTGTGTGTGTGTGTGTGTGTGTGTGTGTGTGTGTGTGTGTGTGTGTGTGTGTGTGTGTGTGTGTGTGTGTGTGTGTGTGTGTGTGTGTGTGTGTGTGTGTGTGTGTGTGTGTGTGTGTGTGTGTGTGTGTGTGTGTGTGTGTGTGTGTGTGTGTGTGTGTGTGTGTGTGTGTGTGTGTGTGTGTGTGTGTGTGTGTGTGTGTGTGTGTGTGTGTGTGTGTGTGTGTGTGTGTGTGTGTGTGTGTGTGTGTGTGTGTGTGTGTGTGTGTGTGTGTGTGTGTGTGTGTGTGTGTGTGTGTGTGTGTGTGTGTGTGTGTGTGTGTGTGTGTGTGTGTGTGTGTGTGTGTGTGTGTGTGTGTGTGTGTGTGTGTGTGTGTGTGTGTGAATAGGAACTATATCTAACTGTTACACCAGCCATCCTCGTTGGTGAGAATGCCCTTTTATAGGTAATTAGTCATGTGTGGACAACAACGGCTTATTTCCTTTCCTGGAAGAAACATCAGAGACAGAAGCTAAAGAAGACCTTGTAACAATCTGCTCAAGTTCAGAGTCAAGTGGCATGATGTTGTGGACGTTATTGATGCTGAATGAGGTTACATGAATGAAAGCCACGTGCCGAAACTGGACCTTTTACAAGTGCTTCTATAGGCCATTGAAACTCGAGTGAAATGAAATCAAGAGCATCTGGTATAAATATCTGTCCTTTCTCTCTGAGTGACTTTTCCTCTCAGAGGAAAGGCTTTGTACTAATGGTAAAAACTTTTCAGTTTGGTACGCATGCAGAAAGAATATTTAGTGACTGCGTCGATTGTCTTATTGTCAGTAAAAAAGCCCCGTTCATGTTACACTTTGATGATAAAATAAATTTTTGATCAACAGACAAGTTTGTCACTAATTATTCATAACACAATATCTCTTCAGTTTTAAAGTCCCATATAGAGCCCTTGTGCTGCTTCTTTATAAAGCTGAAGGGATTACCGATCACGCTAATGAATTATAATTTTCCTGTTGATCGACCTACAGAAATGTCCGGCGATCAAAACGAAGTATTGCCTTTGTTTGCATTTGACTTGTTTATGTGTGGAACTATTTTTACAGCTTTCTTAAGAAGGCCTTTGAACAATTTTAAGTTTTGTGTTAACGTGTTTATAACAAAAGTTCCACATGCAAGCAAAGAATGTTTTCAATCGTAGCTATAGCTGGATAAGAATCTGCTATAAAAACGATTAGAGAATAAACAATAATCAGTGTATTTAAAACAAAATGGCGAACAAGCAGATACATACTGTACAAAGGATTATTATTCGTTAAAAACAATTGGTCAATTTTCTCGGGTTATTGTTCAAGGATAGCTTTTCTCTTTGTCGAAAGATAATACAGACGGTAAGGCGGCTGATTTCAGCCGTTTTCTTCACCTGTAACAGAATAGTCAGAGAAATATTAGGAAATTATAAAAGTAAACAAAAGACGAATATACTTTTGTGAGGCAAAACATGAAGGCGATTTAAGAATGTGTTCTTTTCTTGACACGTAAAACGTGTTTCTAATCTCAACAAATAAAATTCATTCTAGGTGTCAATATTTATTCCAGTGCAATGTTACGAATTTACTGAATAGCTCATAGATGTTACTTCGGTAACAATAATCTGGTAGTGCTGGGGGTGGGGTTCACTATAAAATAAGGAAACTCACTCATCTAGAGAATTTTATTTAACATAGCATAGTTTTGAAGAGTAACTGCTGTGAAAAAGTCACCCTTGACTTCTGAGCGGAACGTCCCATACACCTCTTATATTGGGAGCACTCCCACCCAGGACAATTTTTGTGAATATGTCCTGATAGCCTACCATCCGGGTCCCGAGTGAGTTTATGAAGACAAACTTTTAGTTCCACTGAATAAACCCGTTATTCAGTTGGGTTACTGGTGGGTATAACATGACTGAGCGATGTCGACAGAAACTAATTGCTAAAAACTTACCAAGTAACGGGATTATGTAGTATCTCGATGGGAATGCATAGAGCACACTCACGGGCGTGAGTCTTCGGCATTCACACACTTTTTGTCACTTGGTTCACCCTTTTGACCGCAATTCTCCACGCCTGTAGTAACCTTAAGTCTTTTGGGAATGTGTGACCACCTGTTGAAGATTTGCATCCGGGAAAATAGTAATATTGAGGCTTAGCGCAACGACGTATTTTGATAACAATTTCGTCTTTTTACCAGCTGTTTACATGCAGACGGCGACGCATGCGCAATTCAATCACCACTAGTATAGCAGCGACACCGCGTCGGATAGCCCCATTACGTGTATTGATATTCTAAACATCCTGTATCTAGTGAACGAAATAAGCAATGGTCCTGATCACTTATTTTGACCTTTGAAATCAAGTTTCATCAGTGTGTCCAACTTGATAACGCAGTTGGTTTAGAGAACGAGAGAGCTGAGACTTATAGCCGTTTTGGAACGAGTGTCCCTTTACCTGAGAACGTCATGAGGTCACCTGAATTTGCGACATCGTTTAGCGAGGCATTTGAAAAAATTGAAAATCAGGAAACTGTAAACATGGCTTATGATTGTTTTAGCAATAACTTGTTTTTACTTCCCGTATAAGGATGTTGGTAAACACTCACGTAAAATTCAAGTACTATAAGCATTAATGGAATGCACAATTATCTGCATCATGGTTATTTACTTGTCAGAATGAAAAACAATTGAGAAATGTTAATGGAACAGGGCTGTAAAGAAAGTATTTAGAAAGGTGTTTAAAACTGCCCAAAACAGTTGTGACAAATTTTAGGAAAATTTATTTGAGGAGAGGTTGTAACAAAAGATAAATCGAAAAGATCGAAAATTTCTATACTGAAAATACGCAGGCCATTCTGGAAAAACATCAAGAGAGATGGTTCAAGAATTAATAAAACTGTGTCTTTCGAGGTTTTTGATGAAAATAATTCGATTTGCACGAATATGAATTTCGTACGAAATAAATAAATAAATGAAAGACAGTGTATCAGTCCCTTTACTCGGATTTTATTCCGGAAAATTCCTTTGATGGTGAATTTTATAATGGTAGTTTACAATTAAGACAAAGATGATACTGAAGGTTTAAGTTCGTCCCCTGATAACCTGTATGCAATGACGAACGGAACTCTGATATTACCATGCAAGAAGTTCAGAAAATTATACCTAAGGCAAATCCTAAAAAAGCGATGGTTGTTGACCATATCCCCAATGAAGTTCTTAAGCACCCCTGCGGTGGTTGCTACTTTACATAAACTCTTTTACGCTATTTTTGTGTCGTGTATGTTCTATAAGTGAGACTAAGGCCAACGCTGTTCCTATTGCGAAAGGTTCAGACAAGGGTCTATTAAAGTATAGGGATACTTGCCTGTGCCTATAAATTTTCAGAGGTTTTCTTAATGACAGGATATCGCCTTATGTTGAAAAGTATAGTCTGTTTGCTGAGGAGCAAAACGTTGTTCGAAGTGATAGAACATTATTTCGACCTCCATTTTTCAATGGCTTCTATAATCCAAAGTCGGAAAAAATGAAAACCTTCCTAAATTTGCAACATTTGTTGATATGAAGAAGGCATTTGACCGTGTAGATAGGGATTTATTATTTTACAAACTTCTTTTGAATAATATTTATGGTCATATGTATAAAGTCATAAAAAGATATTTATTCGGATCCTGGGGCTCGTTTTCAAATTTCTAGGAATTGTTCCACCAATTGGTTCCCGATAACTTTTGGTGTACTTCAGGGTGATACGCTGTTCCCTACACTTGTTTGTCTCTTTGTATATGACTTTGTTGCTGCACTCAATCATTTGAACCTTGGTATGCTAATAGAAAATAATGCAATGAGCTCCTTGTTGTATGCTGGAAACATTGGCTCGTCGCGTGGACATGATATTCAAGCCATTATGAACCAACTTTCTCTTCAATTATGCGAATAACTCGCTCGCTATTATAAGTCAGTGCAAATATTTATGTCTTTTTTGAGGAACATTTGCAACATGAACAAGCCGCTGTCGCACTAGCACCATAAGGTGGTCCTGCAGTCTGTGTTGTGGCTTCTAAATTCAAGCGCTTGCGTGATGTTGGGCTAAGGACATACACACCACATTATATGATGGGTGTGTGAACCCACTTCTTGATTATTGACCTGGTGTTTGGGGGCAGGGCTTTTTCTTCAGTGTGAATCAATTCAAAATGGAGCCATTTGATACATTCTTGGGAATCACAAATTTACTCCGATCGCCACGCATATAGATAAGGGATGGAAACCTAGTGTAGTTCGCCGGCTATAAATTTCGTGTTACGACTATGAATAGACTTATTTGCGTCTCACAAAGCAAGTATTTCACTGTGACCTCACTCGCAGAAAAGTAAAAAGCCATTACTCAAATTTTCACTGATAGTGATCAGATTGAAGCATTTTATTAAAGGTTAGCTTGTGCTTTGGAGTATGCGTAAGTGGAACTGATGGATCTTACAGATTCAGAATGGAGGACTGGGATTTACAACAAATCCAAGCTAAGAACTTTGAATTGATTTAAACGAATTATTAAACAGAAGTTTATTAACAAATGAGCATTTCTAGAAAAAAGCTCTTATTTTCTCAACTTACACGTGGAATCTTGTCGCTGAACGTGGAAACTGGCCGCTCTGGTACACAATTTTTAGTCCTGTTGACGAGCGTTTGTGTGATTTTTGTACTGGCACATGCGTAGACGACAAAACACCTTTCCTTTGCTCTTGTGACACTGATCTAAGAGTAGCGTTATTTGCAGAGGTCGTGATAGTCGAGTCCTCCTTTGCGGGGGAGGAATTTAGAATCAGTTTGTTTTCTTGATGACTAACACCTCTGTGAGAAAATTGGTTATCAATACCGCATTTCGTAGCCGATCACAAACTGCTGAGCTCACTTTTTCTTCACTTCATCCTCCAAAACGAGATTCTGCGTGTAAGAACCTAGAAACAGATGTTAATGTCGTATGCGATTACAAACTATTGAACAATTACCTGGAACACACATGTTGTATGCTGCCTCTCCAAGTGCTGTCATCAACTAGAATCCATCCCCATCGGTAATTTCGACACCTAATCTAGAATCATTTGGGATGCCTGGTCGCCGAAGTTGACCAGGCTTTGATCATCACTTGGAGTTCCACCTTCTGTTTCGCTGTAACCATAGCCACGATAACGCCTCGTCAGATGATCTCACCACTGTCTGCACCAAATTCTTCCTTGACATTGTGTTGACACCTAGGAACTTCATCAATCTCCACATGGTGCTAAAGGTGAAACCTTTACATCCTAATTCAGTTGGCATATAAAACACTTCCAACCAGCTAGCTACCGAACAATCATTGGAAAGTTCCGCGCACTTTAACCTTTTTCTCTAATTGGACTCTACCATTCGGGACTACCATGTTCTACAATCATGACTGCATTCGTACTGCCTGACCATAACACTAAGTCGTGCCGGAGTGTCGTCATCACTATGTGGCTTGGGAATACCGGCAGTGGTCCTACATCCACAGCCATCTTCCAATCACTCGATGTAGCCAATACACTTCGAACTTTCATCTTTCCCGATACACTATCTCTGCAAAACGATATCAGCGGACTGTCAGTGTCGCAAACCGACTTCCTTTTTTCTTGGTCCAAAATGTGAGCAATCGCCTTGAACATCTTATCATGTCTCCACTTGCATTTGCCTTCCGCTAAAGAGAGCTTACAAGATGAAAAAACCTGCTGTAAAATGCAGCGCTCCCCACAACTGCTGCAAGAATCGAATCATGTTCAATCTTTCTCTACTACTTGAGGTTAGTCGGACTAGGGTGTATATCGTACACAGAACGCAGGAGAAAACTTAATCGGTACTGATCACATGAAATTAGGTCGTTCGCTGTAACGAGCCTACTGTCAACTCCTTCCCACACCCTTTAGACGCCTTATTTTTCAATCCCACAGCTTGAGAAAAATGCTTCTGTTCCTGGTGGGGCACCTCATCTAACACCATCAGTTGTCATCCACCTCTTAAACGGCATTCACGCCTTTGGGAAACTGCCCGTAGCAAGCCTTTTTGACAGTCTGTTCCTTGATGCTTCTTCACCCTCTGGAGTCCATTTTCTGCCTGCAGAAATGTCTATCTTTACACCCCTAATATCTTCATCTTTGAGTCCCACTAAGTCAGGAAAGTCGTACACCTGGTGAGTTTAAACTCTTCCACAATAGGTCGTGTTGGTAGGTTAACTGCTGAAGACATGTACAGGCCCAACCTGGTCAAACTTGGGGGGATGCCTAACCACTTACGCAGTCAGCGGTTCACCAAGCGTTCCATTCTCTCCCCTGCTGTAATATGTATATCGTACACTGTTAAAGGCCACATACCTTTGAAAATAGATAAAACTGGTATCATCACACCTTAAAGCGACCAGGTAATCCACACTTATCGATCAGAAATTCAGAATCACTTTGTTTTCTTGATGACTAACAGCTCTGTGAGTAAATTAGATCACAATTTTCTGAGCACAATTTACGCAAACTATTTCCTTACTCCATCCTCAAAAACGAGGCTCTGCGTATTATAACCTACAGATTTTATAAGGCAACGCCAAATATCAATATAATTTATCCATGGTGTCTGGTACTGCAGCTGTAAGTTCTAGCAGGTAGCCCTAATTCATGATTACTGCACATGGGAAATGATGTGGAAATAGTCTACAAGTAGTGTTCTTAAAGTTGCAAGAAAAGTAGAATCTCCACTAACTGTGGCCTTTATTTGCACAGGTCATTCATATTTGCCATGTAGTAACTTGCAAACCGATTTTAATTTAACTAATTGAAAGACGCAAATACTAAAATAATTTATCTGTTGTGCACTTCAAGTGAAGTATTTTTTCAAACTACAGATGGACCTAAACAGCTGTTCTGCACTGTTACCAATGGTGTTTTAAACAGAACTTCCACTGGACTGACCGTAACGATCTTTAAAGGAGAAAGTTTCAGAATACGATGCATCACTGACTTGGCTTACCCCTCCGTGTCTATTTCTGTGAGTCCTGAGGTCGGTCGGCTGGGCAACCTCTCCTCTGTAACGGGCGCCACAGGAAGGGCATATTTCAGAGATGTAGTCGGAGTCAGCAATATACATTACCATCGACAGGACATCGAATTCTTGGCTATGAACAACTTTGCTTCAGAACTGAAAACGTCTGAAATTATACGCCTTAATGTCATATGTAAGTACGAGGGGGTTTGGGGGACTCAAATGAGCCACCGCATTTGGCAAAGTGGGCAAAAATGTCCGCCTCAGAGAAACAAAAGGCCTGAGAAGACGAGACAAAAGACCACTTAAAAAGGGCGAATGCACAATTCAGAGTTTTAAACTTGGTACCCCGGTTTTTTAGCCCCCGTCTTTTTTGTTAGCAAAAGGTCCACATTGTCAAAAATTCGAGGCCCCTATATTTTAGGCTGGGTTGCGCGCACGAAGTGTGTTGAAAATGAAAGCAGGAATTTGACTGGATTGAAAAGGTAGTTTTATTGGTACACAAATAAATGACAATAAATTAAATACAAATATTTAGCCCAGAAATCGAACCATTATATCCAGGCTTACCCCCTACTAGCAGTAGTGTTTACGTGACTTTCGAAAAACTACTAGTGTTTGGGGAGCTAAGTGTGTGTTTGCGTAAATTATTGCCGTTTTCAACTGTTTCTACAGTTTGTATAATAACTTGCAGTGTTATACCTGTTGCTCAAATACTTTTTGTTTTTTCGTTTCCTGTAGAACTTTTACTGTACCCATGAAATAAAATTTTAAAAAAATAATATTTACCTAGTAAAAAAAATAAATCCAATACTTTGTGTTGCTGACAGTGCACGATGTGCTTACCAATTACCCGGCAGACTATCCCTCCGTTTCCGTTTTTTCCATCATCCCGCCGCGCCATAGAAATGTTCCGCTTTTTAACACAGGGCAACACTGACGTATTAATATATACTTAGAGGTGGATCCAGGACTTCGAGTTATGGGGGAAAGCAGGACGGGGTATTAGCCAGGATTTTGACCGTCAGATATTCTTACACCCGAAATGCCAAATCGAATCTGGGGAAGTTTAAGGAGAACATGGCCCCCTTGACCCTCTAAATCCGCAACTGATACTACTGCATTTCCCACGTGAAAAGGAAAGGAAAAAACAACGTTTCCTGGGTATTGAGGCATCCTCAATTTGCCCATTCAACTGGACTTTAAAATGTCACTTTTGAGTGTAACGCATGCCGTTGGACAGAAATAGTTTAGGAACGTTCTTGTGGGTTGTAGGGAACATTTCACCCTTGCGTTTCGGCATAGAGTTAGATGCCCCGCTTTGTATCCGGATGTTCAGATTCTTTTCACTCCACTTTTCCTCTGTTTTCAATCTGTAATTTTGACAACTATGGAACAAGTGTTCCTTTTATTTCATTGTTATGAATATTGTTGTTTTCCAGAGTCTGCTTTCTTTGGTAACATAATGAAGTTTCACTTTCTAAAGAAATGAAGTTATTTACAAATTCCTGTGGAAAGTCTTGTACTGCAACCTAAATAACAATGTATATATGGTATATTTTAAACCTACACCAATATATTACCTAGTTTTTACCAGAAACCCTTTATCTTCAAATTTCGATTAAGTAGTTGGGTAATTCATTCATCACATTTTTGTAAATGTCACTTCACCGTAAATTTTTACTAAACAACTGTTTCAAACGGCAGCAAAAGTCCAATAAAATGTATATAAAAATGAATGATTTTGGAAGAGTATCTGACTAAATGCTTCACAGTTACTGTTAGGAATGCGTATCCTATTTTTGTCTTGATAGGGTAGAAATGATTTGAATCATTGAAATTATTTCCTTGCTGGTTCAATTAGTTATTCACATAGCCTGCCTGGTCCATTTCCTTTTCAAGCTAGTATTACACCCTTCTATTTTTGCAATTTGGAAACACTTGTTTTTTTAGAATTTGAAACAAGAATCAAACCTGTCGGCTATGCAAAAATTGTGATTATTTAAGAATCACATTTATTAATTTGTCGTTTGATTCTTCTGTAATCATACACTATAAGGAACTGATGGGAGGTCTTTCTAATGATATGACTCTTATGCAGTTGGATTTAAAAACGGAGGAGTCGCAAGAAGTTTTAGAGAAAGTAAATACCATAGCAATAAGCAACATCGGGTCCAATGAATGCAAACAAATGCCAAATAAGCACGTAGCAACCTGAGCAGCTCGAGATCGAAGTTGACATTTCAGAGCTAGAGTTCTATGATTATACATATTTTGACGTGGGTATACACAACATTAGAAAACGAAAATTTTTCTTGCATAGCCTTCTTCATATATTCTAGCAGGACATTTATTATCAACAGTTTTAAGGCCACCAATGTCTCTTCTACTTATATTCTCTGATGTTGTGTTGACATAGATTATCGACAATAGATTCGCAACTCCGACATTTTCTTGAGAAATATCCTAGAGGAGGCGCTACCATTTAAACCTAGCAAGCTCAGGTTCCGGTTCGTGTATTGTGACGGGAAAATTTTCCATCTATTTTACTGTCTAGTACAACGAAAAAAATATAATTTCAGTATTGAAACGCTGTTCAAGGTATTCCAATAGTAGAGTCCAGAAATTCTGAGTGGCAACTGAGTGCATTCGAGCTTAAATGAAATATCAAATAAACTGATGTTGAAGTGCGAAATTGGTTTATGAGTAGGCCTAGTGGTTATTTCTGGAATATTAATATGAGCTTTATTTAAAAAGGTAACGTTTTACGAACGTTCAATTTATTTGAACACGGATGTGAGTTGGGCAAAATCGCCGATCCAAAATCGCGACAAAATGACCATAATTAGCAGACGACTCAATTGTCGGAAATTATGCGTGCTACATCTGCCTGGTGTCGCTAGTGAATAATGACGTCACAGCTTTTGGGTAAGATAACAGATTTCGCCCATTGAAAATATATGGAGTTGATGGTTCATGCATTATAGTCTTGGGTGACATTGAGTCTAATGCAGGGCCAAGCTCACCGCATGTACAGCACTGTATTTGCACATATCAACAACATCAAAGCAAACGATTTTTCCACGTGTGAGATTTTAAAGCAAACTGCACTCAACAGCAATTGAGTTGCAGGTACATGTATGCGTGGGTCAGGAAGCTTGGCGCGCCCGACATCCTGAAGTGTGTCTGTAATCCGGACTTAACGATTGCTTCTCACACCAATCGGGCTAGGGGTTTCATTGTATGTGTTCATGCCACGGTTAAGAATGAGACCAAGAACACATTCATTCATAAATTTCTAGCCGCTGGATGGACTATGTCAACAATAAGAAATTGCAATTTTGAGGCCTCGCTTTCGAAGCTAATTGAAAGAAGGAAATCCGCCTCTTTTTTGGCAGACAACTCTCAGAAACATCTTATATTACACATAAGGACTACCAAGTAAACTTATTTCGCTGCATTCATCATTTGACAGGGGAGATGAATCCGGAGGCATTTTTGTAGTGTTGAAAGTGGGTGTTACTCATGTGCTTCTACAAGCCAGTATACGGGGCGGTGAACATTGAACGACATGTTAATGGTTAGACCTTGGATGTGTGTGAAAAAATCCGAAATCTCTCGAATGGGCTCATTCATTTTTTTGTTTAAAAAAACAATATTGCATATAATACACGAAAGCGAAATTCTTTTTTGATTTCATTACGTTTAAAATGGCTTCAGGAAGAAATAATTAATGAGAATCAATGTTTTAGAGACCGTAATGCTGTCTGACATATATCCATACTTCATTTCACCCTTTAAGCCTTCATGACTGACCTTGGGTTACGCCGGCACATTTGATGACACATTTGCCTTGAGTCAGTAGCCAAAACAGGTGACGCCCTTAGATATTTTTTAGGTTGGCAAAAATAAATAAAGTGATTTTTAGTGAAATATTCCGATTTGCGCACTATTTCAAGGCGATTTAGCGAATTAAGCGTTTTAGACGAACTGAATTTTTTTCACTTTTAAGACAAAAGCATCGATGTCTGAAACAAAAAATCTAAAAAATATCAAAATCGCATGGTGCTTTCAAAAGTTATTTACAATTTATGTGTCAAATTTTGACTCGCGCTGTTATAATAGGTTACGAGTTCAAAAGTGCTTAAAAATTATTTTCACGAATATTCTAACTGTAAAATTTAATGGCACATGTCTTTACCTACCATTCTGTACAATCCAATAGTTTACACCAGAATTTAATCACGCACATGTAACTTATTGATTGGCTATGGTGCTCACAATTCACGTTGGACAACATGGCGACTTTTGCTGATCTGACAGGCTACATTGTGAGCCGTGAAGATTTATCTGTAATACATTTGTAGACACTCTGCTACCAAAACGCAGTTTTGTAAAAAATTCTGATGTTTGTACCATAACTATTACGAATACACTATTTATTTCATTGTGAAGTACCCAATTAATTGAGATTGCGCTCAGCTAAAAATAGTTGAAATTGCTTTGAATCGTTTTGGTTGAAAGTCAACTTGATTCAAGATATGATTACGCGTCACAACAGAACACATGTTGTTCTAAATTTTATGCATAAACTGTGCTTTTGATTCATGTTTTGTAAGTAGTTACTTTCTACTTCAGGATATATCAAATAAAATTTGAATAAATTTTACTTGATTTATAGAAATAGGTTACATTTGGATGATGAAGTAAGAAGCTTACACGGATCCTTCAGCCACATAGGCTCATACGTTTATTATCATGCTTGTCAAGTTATAGTTTAGGCGCTTTTGTGAAAATCATTCGCCATGGTAACAATCCTGCATGTCCACTTTCATACTTAATGTGATTTTGGTTCAGCCTTTATTGCTGAACATCTAATGTACTTTTTGTGGCCAAAGGTTGTTAGGATTATTTTAGTTTGCGTATTAATTTGTACTGAGATCACTTTGCTAGGTGTAAGCCGTAGCTACATGTACAATGAAACTTTGTGACCCCTACGTCCAATGCTTTTAAGAGATATCATTTCTATCTCAGTGAAATGGCAAAATTTCATGAAATTTCACGAAAGAATGTAGTTATAGAAACTGCCATCAGGGGACCAGCAGTAGTAGAGTTGCTTAAAATTTGACTTCAACTGATTTGATCACCATAGAAGCATATTTGCAAAAATTAGTGAAGCCCTTTTATGAGGTTTACGAGATACAACTGCATACGATGGTATGATCTTTCTATCGGCTGTTGCTTGAAAACAAACAAAAGGCCCATTTTTATTTCTTCATTTTCTTAGTCAGACAGAAAACTGACGGAAAATATTATTGGAAATGACCAGCACCTCGCGAAATGGCCCCCAGAGCACCTGAAAAAGGGCTAAAAATAAAGACATAAATTTGTGCAAAATTTACCAATTTTGACACTCCGGTGAAGGTTAACGGAAACTCCTTTAAAAATGCAAAGACTGTCTTCTGATAGAGAGGTGCAATGTCACTAACTTAACCTTTTTGAACCAAAAATGGGATAATTTGTACCAAAATATCCATGATGCTCTATATAATGGACCCAAAACATTTCAAATTGACATTTCGAACATTTTTTCACCAGGATGAAGAGCTGAAACGGTGGCCTAGAGTCGACCTTTTGGTGCTCTCGTGGAATAACCGTTAATCACTTTCAAAGAGATTGTTTTTGCATTCCAACTGAATAAATAATTGTAATAAACCATGGTTAAATGACCTCATAAAATTGACATTGAGGCACTAATCAAGACTAAAGAGCGTTTAGAATGTCAGGTAATCAGGTTATTTTTAACTGGTACTGTGACCATTGTGTCCATGTATAAATTCCAATTACTCTTTATAAACAATGTTTAAAACGAACAAAAAAACTCAAGAAACAATGGACATTTTTAATCCAAATTCTTGACAAGTCACGCCCGAGCTTGTTTCCTTGTTTGAATTTGAATGACACACGTGAGGTGACAACGACTAAGTTAGAAAATACCGAACTGTTTTTAAGAAAGTTTGTAAGTAAGAACCATGTTCATCCGTCCCCAGCGAACCCTACACTTACATCAATGACCATGATTGAATTGAATAACCTCCAAGTGAATGGAGTCCAAGTAAAAAAAAACCGTTGCAGGAAATTGATACCAAAATAACGAGGATTACGATCGCACAAGTAGTATTATGCTGAAAATGCCAGTAGCAGTTCCAGTTGCTAAGCTTTTGAACAAAATATTGTCGTATGCCTGCTTCGCTTCCAGTTGGAAAATTGGGATTATTATGTCCGTTCATACTGTTAAGCTTTCTCATTGCATTCATTACTTTACTTTGTACTCCATCTAAATTGCTTTATTCCATTGTCTGTATGCAAATCATCTTCAGTGAAATAATATGTAACATCTACTGTAGTCCGGTTTTCTGGGTAGCAGAAGCGCTGTTTCTCAGTTAACTAAATTTATCCACACTATTCACTTTGAATTTCTGAAAGGCAACAGCGCCAGTGTCGTCTTTTTGATTGAGCTTAAGCATTTATTGTTGCACTGTTAATTGAATTAAAATCACCGGCTCTTTGCTTTTTGTATCATTTGCACACACCTCGACACCGCCTCATTCCCCGGGACGCCATGCAAATCGTCACATTTTTGGTTACAATTGGTGTTAATTTTGTCTGAATGCAGAAGCCAGTTGGTCTGCAGAGTGTAGACAAAATATCATCTAATCTACCAACTTTGTCTTAGTTAGAAAGTCGACCTGAAGTCGTGATTTTTGTAGATACTTTTATTTAATCTTTCTTTCTGAAGCCTTCTGTACTTACACTAACAGTAATAGCAAGACTAGCAAAACCTATGCCGATCTGTTTTTCTGTTTAGACGGACCCACTGTGGTTGAAGTCAAAGTAAAAGGGATGAACAACTTTTACTTAAAAGTGGGACAGTCATATACGTTTCAATGTGAAAGTAACCAGGCCTACCCAAACGTGGAATTTCAGTGGATGCTAGAAAGAAACTTGACCCAGAACGACGAGAGAAGTGAAAGCGTTGCGTTGACGACGGGCTTTCTGAGTGAGCTAAGCTTCGTTCTACAACATGTTGACCGGAAATTGACGTGCACAGTAACCAACACGAAGGAAAACCGAATTACAGTTTCCCGCACCGTAACGATAGACAACCCAGGTACAGCTTAGCTCTATTGTCAAAAGAGACTCTATTACAACTAACCTGTAAAACCAATCCCTTCTATGAGCGATAGATATCTCTAATCAAGCTAATACTAATTAGTATTTGGCCTGCAGTAACATTCATTATTATCAATGGTCCTAATGTCCTATACGGAGTTTTCTGCACAAACACGTGACGAACGATTGGAAAGTATCAATGCGGAGACAAAAAGTCAAATCCTAATGTATGCGGGGCGTTTGTTTGGAGGTTACACGTCTGTAGTCGCCACCCGTCGAGCATTCCCGAGACATTTTAGTCAACCGAACTATCTGAAATATTTCCCTAGCTACAATTACGCAACGAAAACTATGGACGAGATTGACGGACCGAAAAGAACTTTTTAAGAGAAGGAAAATTTGTTCTATGTTTTAGTTGTCTTGTCGGTTTTGACGTCCATATCCTTATGAAGTGAGTATGTTTTAGGTTGATAAAGTTTCCTTTTATAAGCGCGCAGGTCGTATCTTAAAATGAGCCTGTCTGCAGAAAACTACAGAGAAAATATTGAGCTGTATTAAATTATTACGAATTGAATTAGGAGTTGTTTTCTCGACAGTTGATGGTGGGTGGGAATCATGGCAGTCGTGGTCGCAGTGCAGCACCACCTGCGGCGATGGCAGAATTTTCCGTCTCAGACCCTGTATCAACCCAGCGCCTCTCTTTGGTGGACGGTTCTGCATCGGAAGCAACCACGAGACCAAGCTATGTGGGAATTCCGAATGTAGTAAGGCTAAAAACAACGATATTTTATGATTTCTAATCTGAGTGATTGGCATGATTTGCAAGCAAGTAATGAATCTTGCAATATTAAATACAGATGTAGTTCCGCCCTCTAAACATGTCTTCCTGGGTGTCACCAGTTTTGACGGTGCACAACAACACGTCTAAAATTGCTCCGCTTCGCGTCAACGTTACTTGACCGAATGGTAACTTTCAGTTGCAATCATTTCAAGGAAGCCTTCGAGAGAAGTTTTTGAGCGACTTTCGTGATTTCGATTTCCATCTCGTACATGTATTTGATAATGAAATGCACCATTGACATTTAACATTTTTATCTGAAATAAGAAATCCACTATGACACCTCCAGTTTCATGAAAATATCCTTTAAACAGATACCAAACCCAGTTTTGCGATTTTAGCAAAACGTGTCTTTTTTAACGGTTGTTGAACATTTAGTACTTCTGATGATGTATAAAAGCAATATTCAGCATCATGATTTTCTTTTTGTTCCTCGAATCGAGCTTTGGGTTCAATGAAGGCGTTGGTTTCCTGTTAACAAATAGCAGGTCGCGTCAATTGTTGATATAAAATGGCGGAGATTGAGTTTCCGAGTTATTCTATTTGAGAAAAGGAAGGAAACATACAGCTGGACAAAAGCGGTTCAGGCAAAGATTGTTGAATATCGGGAGAAGTTCCACGGGAATATTAATTAATGTGGCTCTCCAGGTGGTGCATGCGAGAAGTTTGCCAGAAAGTCGCACTACGGCGAGGTGAGTGTTCACTGCCAGTTCCAGATCAGTGTTACCTCAGGTGACGCCTGAAGTACATTGTTTGTGATCGTTTACGTGACTATGAGTTCATGAACGTGGAGAAGACATGACACATATTGCAAAGTGGTAGCATAGGCTTACCTGGCGTTAGCAATGTTTACTAGACTAACAAAAATAGGCTAACTGGTCTGAAGTGTTGAATGGTTGCTTGTATTGACAAAGTAATAAAGCCAGCTACGCGCACTTAAAGATACTATATCGCATTAAAACCGTGAGTATTCAAATTTCTAGCGAGCGCCACCTTGTGACTTCCTGGAGAATTGTGTGTGTAAGAATAACCAGGAAAAGAAACACTTTGTAAATCAATGCGACTTTAAATAAAACACTACAACTGAGACGCTTGAAAACAAGTACAAAAATACACAAAAACCATAGTAATTCCAAATACTACCTAATCGTTATTTGATAGTGTAATGAATAAATAATAAAAACTGTGCCTTATTTCATTAGGGTAACGATGATATACTACCATAATAAAAATAGTCTCGCAAAACGAGACTTTTGCGAGATTGTAATGGTAACTGGTTTTCGGATGGTTTCCGGCACGCCGGAAGACCCGGAGTTGTTTGTAAACCAGTACTTCATTTGCATATTCACAATTTAATGAGACATATTAAGTGGAAATACGAATAGTTATCCTGCGAAAAGTTCAGTAAGGCTTGGACCTACGCTAGGACCTACACTAGGACCTACGCTAGGACCTACGCTAGGAACTACGCTAGGACCTACGCTAGGACCTCTCTGACATCAACCCAATAAAATACGCGGATATATCTCACGTAATATTGCGAAGACTTGCTTTTTAGTAAGGTCCTAGCGTTACGGAACTCTACCTTGATTTGTACCAAGGTTAGTCCTAATACGGTGAAGACTCAAAGCTGCGAATATCACACTAGTCTTACAGTTATTAGATTTCGGGTGACAATCGATGCAAAGCTAATCGTAGCGCATGTATTTGACATGACTTCACCTGGCTGGGTGGTTGGGATTGTTCTAAGAACCCCTCGACCCCAATACCTGACAACCCCATCGACCCACGAGCCCAATGACCCACGACCCACAACCCCCTCGAGCCTGCCTACATAAGCTAGACTCGATCTGAGCATTGAACAAGCGCTGACTTGCAGGACCAACGAGTCGAGCCGTGAGCTCTGTTAGCTTTTCCTGTTTTTCGTTTGCAACTAAGAGAGTCAATTCGGCAAGTTTGAAAGCCAAAAACAGAAAAAAACGCGACCAGATCAAAACAAAGACCTACCATAGTTACAAATGTCGTTCCCGGCAGAGTATAATGGTCGCGTCCGCTCTTCAGGGAATGGCAGATTCCAGTTTTTTGGAGAGACTGCGAGAAACCGACTAAAATATAATTTCTTCAGTGAATATAAGTTTGAAACACAAACCGTCAACTAAAATGTCTCAACGTCATATGAAGTGTATTGTAAACAAGTATAAAACAGAACGCAAATAATAAATGGGTGAAATAATGTTCATTTACTTTAACACAAAGAGCAAGTGGTAACCGCTCGTGGAACTATTTTTGTGACAACGATATCGCGTTCACAATTTGGTATTTCAGATCAGCGTTCTCACGCCACTTCCTGGTTTTAACCACCAGACTCGAGCCAGAGAGGACTCGCGTGTAGGTGTAATATATGTATTATGGGAAAGTCATTCAGCGACGTAATTTGATTATGGAATATTTAAAAAGCGCAGATATATCTATTGCCACAGGTCGTTGGTCGAGGGGTTGTGGTGGGTCGTGGGGGTTGTGAGTCGAGAGGGTCTTTGGTCGAGGGGTTTTAGAACAATCCAGGTCGTTGGTTGGCTTGTACACAGGCCCGTAGGAAGGCAAAAATTGAGGGGCACAAACCATTTCGGCTTCGCCAAACCATCGCCACCACCTCCGCCACCCCCCTAGCCCCCGTGCTCCCGATGCTACCATATTTGTACCGAATCTCCCACGTCCGCCCTAGGTGTGGAACACTGTGGCGGATTTAGGGGTGGCCAAGGGCCCATGGCCCCCTTAAAATTCTAATTCTAACCCTAACGGGTAAAACCCTGGCTAATACTCGTTCCTGCCCCCCAAAATCAAAATCCTGAATTCGTCCCTGGGACACAGTCGCGGGGATGAAGCCATCAAGAGTTGTGTAACCGTGAACCAATACGGATAGTAAGAAAGGGCTTAGGACCAGTACAATGACCGGTAGCGAGGAGCTGCCTCAAATAGGTATAGCTGAGATCTAAGCGTGGAAATAAGAAATTCCCGTTGAACTAAAGCTACTGTAGTTGCGGGTCAGCTCAAGTCTGATTCACTTGAAACAGGCAGCTCGTACCGGTCGTCTGGGCTCGCTCTAAGGTCAAAATTCGTTTTATTGTGATTCAGTTTCGGGAAAACTTTAGTTTATTATGGTCATTCTTTGAAGGAGGATTTTGAAAATGTGAGGTCCCGAAGCCCCTGGTATAGAGCCTTTTGGGCTGTTTCAAAATGCCTTGTTGAAACACGACCGTAACTTGTCCAGTTTCTGGTGGCTGCGGAAAAGGATAGTGTGTCCCAAAAATGGACACACTTCCTGAACGCCTGGAGTTCAAATTCAGTTCCCGTGGGTGCCGGGCCTACTGCAGGGTTACATCTAATTTTTAACGTGGGTACGTCAGTCATGACGTCCACGCAAATCAGGACAATCAAACAATTCAGTTTTGAAGAACAAAACAAATTCGTTGCTCAATACTACTGGAAACTAAAAACACCAAGGTAGTGCACTTTCCAAGCAAAGATTTAAATATTATTTATATGAGAATTTTTGAAACGTTTTTTTCTATTTACGGTTTGTGAACCCAAATTTGTCAATGTCTTTGAGAGTTATTTTAGATATGCAAAAATCGTCTATAAGTGTACTTTACTATTTGGATATCGGATTATAGAGTTTTTCCAACTTAGGCTGCCATTGCATTCAATTCTTACAAGATTAGCTTATAATATTCTAAGCAATTTCTGCATGCATGCTTGCAGACTTTTGACGCGTAACCCTGGGAATATTGGAGATGGGTCAGTTGTATTAAGGTTTATTTTTGCTCATTTCAGAGGTACCTATAACGATTCAAGGTAAACTTGAACTCCATTGAAAAAAACGCTGAAATCTTTGTTTATGATGGCGAGAGTTCTTCGAGTACCCCTTTTGACATGTACACGGTTATCACAAATGGTAGGTTAAAAAGCAGTGTTTTCCACATGTGGGAATTCCTTACAAACAACTCATAGTAACCATCTTTAATTAAAGGAGATACTATTCTTGTGATACTAAAATTATCTTATAACTAACCATCGGAAATAGTCCTTTTGTGTAATTCACAAATAGTGGTCTTCACATTCTTCAAAATTCCACCATTTCAATGGCGGCAATCCTACTGTATTTTTTCACAGTTTTGGCTGTTTGGGTCGAATGGCTGTGGTGTGCACAAATGTTTTGCGTTTTTTTGATGAATTTGGAATCCCAACTTCCATTGTGAATACTTGGTAGTGTCGGATTTACATGTATAGAGAGACAAAGGAACATTTCCTCCGAACTGCTCCACCGAGAGAGGGCACCCTCTGAAATGGGACACCTTAACATGAAAGGCTAAACATCATTAAGCTTGGAAAAAAAGGTTGACAGTGCATTCCACCGCCGTGTGGTCCCAAAACAATGTAGGGGGTAACCTCCTTCAGCATGAAAGCCGATTGCACAATTTCACAAAAAACAGGAAATAGAGGTAATCGATTCCAATATTGGGCCCTCTCTCCGTGAGAGGCCCTTTAAGAATTAGTCAATAAAAACACAAAAAGGTGGCCACATCAATGATCTCTTTCAAGGACAGGGCCCCTAAATATGAAAATATCTATATTTTCAAATATCAGGAAATGCGCAGCAATTGATGTTATCTGTCAGGTAATCACTTTTTTCTCAAGTAATATACAGTTTTGAGAGAAAAATAAAGCGAAATTTGTCTCCGTTATCCCTTGCCAAAGAGGGGCATCTGAAACAATATAGTTTTGCATTCGCACAATTGACTTATTTAATTGAAAAATCCAGTAAATTATTACGCTCCGCAAAAGGTTCGCTCGTTGTTTCGATGTACATATATATATATATACCTTTTGCGGAGCGTAATAATATATATTATATGATTGATTTCGTGCTCGTTTTCAAGTGCATTTAGACGATCTGTGCTGCAAAAGGGGAGACCCTAACGACAATGTCCTGGTCAGGGTCCTCTAAAAGTAAACCATGCAGAGTTGTTAAATGTTCTCTTGAATTGTCTCTCTTCTCCGTATTTCGCAGTCTTTCTTTTCTCGATTGTCCCCGGCCCCACGTCTATGTTGGTTGCCACGGTTTAACCCTGACGTCTCAGCCCCCCGCTTCCTACGACCCTGGTACATTGTACTATTTTTATCTGCATCAACATCGTTTGATTGCATTGATGCACCAGTCTGTCTGGTGGTGGGGATTTGGATTTTGGACTTTCACTCTCCAATTCTAAAGCCTTACGCTCAGGGATCATTTAGTTAAACGTCGGTATGGTGAATTGACCCACACGGCCTCAGTTTCAGTTTGGAGGACCTTTAGCCATAATAGTTATTGTCATAATTCAATTCTAATTATAATGTGCTCATCGGCCTCGAGTTAAGCAATCAATATGTGTCAGTGACATTATTTTAGCGCCAATGACGCGGGGCGTGTTCCTTAAATTATCCCCGTTATTGTGAGTGGAGACTTCAATCTCTTGGTTTTCCAACATGTAATCTTGCGACTCAGTCACCGTCTTCCAAAGTATACTTTCCGCTAAGCTTCTAAGGCTTGAAAATATATTATAATATTTTTAACTGGAAAACCTGCATTAAACCAAACATTACTGTGCTCTGTATCTTCCAATCATGAAGCCTCTCCAAACAGGGACTGATTCCATTAGCATGAGTTGATGATTCAGCTGCTAGTTGTGATCAATTTAATTTTCTTTTGGGCAATATTTTGCCTGTGGACCCCACAAGGCGGGGTTAGTGGGCCAACCTGTTTACTTGTGCACTGCAAGTCTTGTGCAGAAATAGCTTGTGTGTCTATTTTGCCAGATACATATACTTGCACCATGCCGGGGTCCATGCGCGCGATTGCTTATTCAGCTGTTGGATTCTTGAGGCTTTGCCACTGGATTCGTTGAACAGACCGCAAGATTATTAGCTGTTGTCACCTAGTTTAATGGTCAGGCCTGGATATTCTTTAGTTTGGTCATTGCAGTCTTTACCTTTGGCATTACATATACAGAAACTGGCAAAATAATACGACTGTTGTGTTCGAACATTTGGATGTTTCAATGAAGACGACTGCAGAGTTAGTTAAAAGACAGCTTGAGAGTCGCATCGGTGAAGCTTACTGGCAGTATTCTAGGGTGTCGAACAACTTTAATCAAACAAGAATGCTAACTTGCCACGACACAGGAAGCATAGCAATGGCCGGGGGTCGAACAGATTTATCAACATTACGATGTTGGTGTATTTCTCTCATCAATGTAGCCGGTTCTTGTTATATTCTTAAGTTGTCCATGGTCTACCAGGTGGAAATGTTTGTCTACGTAAAGTTTTGTGCCATTTCAGACCTTATCTAATTTGTTCTCAACTTTTTCTAGATTGAAAGGGCAGTCACAAAAAGCACAGCTTCTATATGCGTGTTGCTGAGGTAGACATACACTTATATGAGTTATTGAAAGTTTGTACTTTACTATACAGTATGTTGTCACATGTATGTATGTTTGATTAAGTGGAACTAGTCATTAAGTAAATTGTTATTCAACGTTCTCTAAGTATAAAAGCTGCACCTCGCCCTGTTAAGCTGGCTAAAAACGGAAGTCTAATTGAATAATTTACTCTTATAACATCGTATTCTGTCCACGTTACCAACAACAACATCGAAACCACCGACGTCTCAAGAAAATAATATACAGTCAACAGAAAGCTGTCAACTCTAAAGCTGTGTATTCGAAAATAGCACACGTGTACATTGCCTGTAACTTGAGTTGTATGGTCATTTCAATGTCAACAATTCAATACCAGGTGAGCGCGAACAAATTTTAAACCCGTTAACGATTCGGTTAAGAATTTAATGTCAGCAACTTAACAAGAGCAAAGTGCAGGTTTTGCTGTTGTTATGTGATCAAAAAATTTGGTCATGGGGTTGTTTTAACAGCTTTACAGGTTTACAAACTCACCTTGAATTGTGCATCAGGTGTATCACGCCTATGCCTGCTGGTATGGCTTTACTTACTAGATGCTTGATTCTTAGTGCGTCAATTTAAAACACAAATTGCATTAGTCGTGCCCACTACAGTTGTACAACTTCCTAACATATTACTGCTCAAATTTTTTTAAAGGGGAAACTGATTTTCTCGTTATTTACATTTGCCCCAGATTTAGATTCTGGTTACAGTAGAATTATCTTTCCCGAATTAACCAGTTATTGCTCCTCTGTCATGTATTGGCCACCCATGAAGCTACAAAATGATTGAAGAAGGACCGAACAAAGGATCCGCGGCTCTGTTCTGCTGTCACATTCAAACACCCAGTAACCGGCACAGACTGCATTCAACAGCGAGTGGGATGTGTTTTTCAACATGACAACGATTGCAGCTTCAAGTTGAACACCCTTTACTGGCCATAAACGTCTTTTTAATGTTCCATTTAGAATAATTAATTTCTGGGGGACATTAAATGCACACAGTGTTTTTCCAAGATAACCAAGAGTCTATAATTTTACTAAAACATGAACAATTGTTGCCTTCCTCTATAAACATGAACTGAACCTTCCAATTTTGTTTCTTACAGACTTTCAGTGGTCATTGAGATCACTAAAAATCTCACAAGGCAATACAACAGAACACTTCGCATATCAGTTTCCAAAATTATGTATTGGATGTACGTGACCAACAACTACATAAGAACGGGGGCTGAATGCTAAATAAAAGTGGAAGAAGGGCTCAGTGCCACAGATCAGCCGCGAAGCCAAACAGTTTGCCAAATGAAAGATTTCTGAAAATGCCATGGTTTGTTCTTTGCGTCAGGTCCTAATAGAGGCAATGTTTTGAATTATTTGTGGTCTTTACTGCTACTGGTAATAAAATGCTGTACAAAATGTTATGTTTCATTCAGCATAAGGACAGCCAAGTAAAACAATGTCACTATATTTACAGTGCGATTGAGATTTGGCAACAACTGTAGATGTACAAATAGTCTTAATGTCATTGACAAACTCGAGTGTGTCTCTAAGGCAATGCTTCCAATCACAGAGAGGAGTCAAGATGCTAGTAAAACTTGGTAAGGCTGTGTAAGTGTAAGATCTAATACAGGATAATATCGGTCTAATGGAATACCAGGCTTATGCATTTTAGGTAAGCCGTACATTTTAGCAGGTTGTGAACCGGTTAGGCGAATAGTGTCGCAAGTGTACTGAGTTTACAGAATTTAGTGTTGTAAGAAATAATTTCATTCGTTTTGGAGACATATCCATTTTAGCAATCATGACTACACCATTTCCTTTGCGTCAAAGACAAATAACAACTTGAAGGTCATTATAGAGACTTTTAAAAGCTGTAAACTCAGAAGATTTTGTTCCGGTTGATGTCTAGTTGTACATGTAGCGTTAACATTGTGCATGCAGCCGATGTGTATTACATGTACCATTCTCGTCTGTAGCGATGTGACCTAGCAGACTATGGTGAAGTGTTTTAAAACTGGTTTTAACACCAACGTTGTAAAGTTATCGTGGAGGATGACTGAATTTTGGCCCACTGCTGAGAAGCAGTTTCATCATCAATGAGAGTACGTAAGGATAGGTTCACAAAAAGAAATATCAATGTTCTTACCAATATGACAATGCTTTACTTTCAACTTAGAAACTGTAGCTGCGTGTCCAATTCACAAGTATCTTTCTAGATGTACTGAGAGAGTTCTGTAACAACTGTTGGGCAGGCACATACGTGAGGATGCCAACTTGTGATTCGAATTCTGTGCGTAATTTGTCACATTGGTGAGGGATAGTTTCGTTCCCAAAAAGAACAAAACTGGTCTAGTCAATGGTCTGATAAACTGGCCTTTCAAAACATCTAACAGTTGTGACTTGCTTGGTCGTGAACTTGAGTTTTTAAACATATCTTGGTGCAGAATGGATGCCCAAAACATCTAGCTGACAGGATTTTACGCAACCACTCTAAGACACCTGTGGATATTTCTTATGGGCCAGAATTGCAAAAAGTATTTCTTAATCTTCCCTTTTTGGTAACAATAGTTGTGTGGTCGAAAGACAGCTTAATGGAGTTCTTGGAGCTATTGCTCCATGTCTGCATCATCTAAAATTTTTAAACCTGTTAACAGACTTTTGTCCCTTTCTAGATTAAAAGCAGTATTGAGCAATTCTCAAAGAAGTCATGCCGTATACCAGCTGTGAAAAATGGGAACAGTTTTACACTGGAATGACCAAAAGTATTCTCAGTATCAGAGTCAAAAAAACACTGTAAAAGACAAACACAGAGCTGTTCTTAACCATTCATTGACAACTGGTCGCAGTATAGATTACTCTGGTGTTCAGATCTTGGACAAAAGTATTGCCACCCTCAGGTTCCTCATAAAAGGGACAATGCACATCAGGTTAATTCATGATGAGTGCTATATGAATAGAAACATTGTATCATTTGAGCTCCAACGTTTTTGATTTCTGGTCTGTTCCCTCACAATGCATTTTGATGTGTATCTGTGCAGTTTGTTTTCCACCTGTTGCACCTGATAGGAATATTGTGAACTTTTGTCTTTTGTTTTCAGAATGTTTTAGAGAAAATAAACCGAAACGTCGATCAACATGTCGTTGTTTACATATGCACTGATTTTCATATGTTAACGAACAACAAATGCACTTTTTTGCTTTTATTTTCGATAATTTCATTTTCTATCAGTGTTGCATTTTTCCGCTTTTCGGAAGAATTAGAGGCGCAGATCCAGGATTTTGAATTAGGGGTACAGGGCTGAGTAATAGGCAGGATTTTGCCGTCAGACATTTGCACCCTTCGCACTACCACATGGAATCTGGGATAATTTTTGGAGGGACATGACTCCCTTGGCCGCCCTCTAAATCCGCCACTACGCCAAAACAGACAGACTTCCACGCTCGCACGGTTCAGGCCTTCCTGCACACAAACTTCTATTGTGCACGCTGCTCCTCGCCTACCGATTCCTAGTCCTGCAGGCGCTCACGGTCGGACCGATCTTACTCCCACACCTGCTTAATTTTGCTCGCAGTGCTACTTCTCACGGACAAACTCGTCGATCAAAGTATGATTGACTACTTTCGTATTACTCCTGAAGAAGCATATGGATATGTCGAAATGGAGTGATTTATTTTACATTGGTACCTCTTGACATCTCCACTGGCAGAGAAGAAAGTGAGGGTGCACGGTTTGTCTGTCTGTCTGTGAGCAACAAAATACGTCCGTGAGACGTAAAAATTGATCCCGGTGGGTTAGATACATGTATGTGACTGGGACTCGGAGGAGGAATAGCGTGCGTGAGAGAACAATTCTGTGCGTGAACAGACCTGAGCAGTAAGAGAACGTGGTAGTTAGACTGTTTTCACCAAATTTTCACTAAATAAATACTTCCCCCTCTAGTGGGTGGTAGAGTTTGAAAAAGTACTATCCTTTTTATCCTTTTCATTCTACGATGCACTCAATAAGTGCATGCAGATGCTCTCTGTTGCATATGTCCTTTACCTTGCCCCTAATCAAAGGGCGAAAGCTAAGATAATCTTTATACCAAATTATCAAAACACTGCACTGAACAGATTAGAAATATTTGTTTCATTCTTGGAAATGTGCCAAAACAATTCACTTGACATATTTGTGTAGCATTAAATACGATTTATCTGACTACGTTGACTGTAAACGTTTCAAACAAGGTAGTATATTCCCTCTGTCATATCTTCATTTATTCCAGCTAACGTACCTCTGATTGCGGGCTTTTCTGTGGTCCTGTTGTTGCTGCTGATTTTGATTCTGGTGCTTGCTTTTCGCATGAGGTGGAATGAGGATTCGGAAGCTCTGGAAGCAAACAACGGCAAAGAAATCTACTATCTGGATGATAAAAGCCCCAAAAGGCTTAGAGCATATTCCGCCCGTATAAGTTCAGAGTCATTAGTGAGACCGTTTGACGAAGAACAGGTTCTCGCTGATAGCTTGGAGCAAATGCTGGAAAGAAAAGGGAACATCAGTGAATATTTTAAGGCGATAAAATATGAACGAGAAAAAGAAGGACCAAAGACAGGAATCGAACATGAGACTGATCAGTGGACGCCAACAAGAATTATAACTGGCCTGAAAATTTTTGGAAACACAGCTGCGCGTAAGGGACGAAAACTTCTTTCCAGTTTGATGAAGACAGAAAAAAAGTCTTGCGAAGAGGTTAATGACCAGGCTCGCGTACAACAAACTGAACGTGAGCTCAAAACTTGGGAAGAGGTTGCGATTGGACATACAGAAGCAGCGTTGGCAGGCGTTATTGAAGATGATGAAATCGAAGAACTCGCAGTTTTATCTGACAAAAGTTTGGAAGGCGAAGAAAGTGGAAAAAACGCGCAAAAAAGTGAACCAGAAATGCGCTTTGACGAAGGGAGACCTAAGGTCACCCATCAAAAGAAGGGAAGAAGAAGAAAAAAAATAAAAAGTCAATCTGAAATACCACTGAAGTCAATTGACAATGTTCTTCCGCACTCAGCATCTCAATTGACGTCTCCGCGACCTCGCCATCTGTCAAGAAAATCGGAAACACTGCAAGAAACTGTTGGAACGGCAAGGAAACTTTCGAAAAAATCCGACGTCAATGCTTCGCGCACGGAAAAACAGAGTGGAAAGTTAAAACAACGATCAGTAGAAGACATTGATGCGGCCAAAGAAGACGAGCAGTCGTCGAACGTAATCAAACAGAGTAAGACCAAAGTTCTCCAATCCGTAGTAGCTCATATGCAAGAACACCGCCAACTACTCGAAACAACGGATGGTAGTGTACCAAAAGAAGCGACGACAACAGTTACCAAGAAGGCCAATGCGTGGTTATTTCCAAAAACACGAGGAGCCAATGAGAATAAAAAAGATGGTGCCAAACTAAAGGATTGAACACCGAAAGGGAGAGAATGATTAATTGTTGGAGTTTGAGTATTTTTGTTTCAATTAAATAAATGTTTTATTTAATCGTTGTATTTAAACTCATCAGAAATTAATTGCTTGTTTGTTTGTATAAGTAATGCATGGCATCTATCCATGTTTAATTATAATCATATTTTACAGACCAAGGTGGTGTGTCCTCTTCTTAAAATTGAGCACTTTAAACCGACGTCAGTTTTATGCAACACATTTGTGCGCAAAAAACGATAGTCTCTAGTTTTTCAGACAGTCTCAGATTGAGCTTTAGAAGATGGACGTGTGGTCACGTGTGTCAGCGACCCTGGTTATATATTCAACTGAACACGGAACCTCATCAGTGGTGATATCTACATAATTAGTGTAAAGAATTCACGCTGCACATTCTAATTACAGACCATCCATGACCAACCCTTCGGCCACGTGGGTTCCCGAGTCATTACCCTTTTTGCTGACCACTGAACGTCCCCTCTTTTGTTAAAGGAGCATGTCACCCAAAAAACAACCTAATTTGTATCAGTTTAGATCGAGTAGTTCTACTCAATAACGACACGTACGGTTGCATTACCTGACACCTGACGGCAGACGGACGTGTTGAAATTGTCCAATGACGTCATCGGTTTCCCACGCAGTCTGTTCAGCAGTTCATAACACGGGTTACTGGTGTCAGCTTATCGCTTGAAGTGATCGTTTAACACCAATAAATTATCAAACTTATATGTAAAACCCTTAAAAATACACCGAGTTCTTATAAAAACGTGTTGTTTTATTTCGCACTTACGGATTTATTGGTATTTGGACACACCGTAGCCTACAAAGTTCGCCGGGCAGGCCAATAAGGTCCGTAGTAGGAGTTTGGGGTCTGTTCTGAGATAATTTCGAAGTATTTTCCATGAGATGCAGACAGGAAAACCTAAATCTGTGTTGTTTAGACTTGTGATTTTTTGATTTCTAAACACAAAACGCTTGTTATCCTAGCCAGTGGCTCGGAGCCCGATCAGGCCCGTCGCGGCCGGCCGGATTGACTCGTTATCCCGGCCAGTGGCTCGGAAACTGATCAGACATCACGAACATAAACCAGCCAAAGTTAAGTGGAAACTAAACTTCCAGTCAAGAAAATACTATACTAGTGAGCCAAAGTAATGTGCACCTGATTATGTTGGTGAATTAGCCACGAAACTGCAAATCTACTTACTCGTCGGGGGCCGCAGCACCGTCAGGGCAGAAGTTGTACATTGACAATCATTATTTGAGTAATGTAAAAGGAAATAAAGATTCCCCTAACACCTGGCCGTGGGATGAAAATCGAGTTGTTTCACAACAGTTTCTGCCAGTAAACACTAAATTAGCATGAGCTCACACGGCCTCGGTGTCCCGTCAATTAGTTTTATTGCACCTAAAGCCGGTAACGCAGTGATTTATTCATTGCTGGCTTCTCAAATCATTTGCACTCACTCACGAACACTCCAAAGGCATTGCAAATTGCATCTAATGAGACAGATTTTGTTTCAGTTTTATATAAGTATTGGTTAGGGTGAGAATAATTCATTTTGAAACAGAACGCTCAGTAATAAACGTCAACATGGCAACTCGCAATCACCGGCCGACTTAGGACTAGGCTAGAGCTCATCAGTCTCGCAGGTGGGTCGTTAAGTTTTACAGGCTATCAATTCGACCAGGAATACAGTGATGAAGAAATACTAGAGAGGCGCCGTGAACAAGCTCAGACAACGTATGGAGTTATTTGATAAGTCGGCATTCGTCAGGCACTGTCGACGTCTGCAGGCCACAGACACGGAGATGTTTCACGGCCTCATACTTGCTATTTACAGCGTACATTTCATTCTTCACTACCATAAGCCACTTTCTAAGCATTTCGGACTTTCGAGGAAGAAAAAAACCATATACCCGCTTTCCTCGCAGCTGCTTAGTTCGGACAAGCGGGAACGATGCACCGCAACATAGCGGCATTCACTCTGCATATGAACCACTGACGTCGCTAACGTCGTTTCTCACCTTCCTCACAGGTTAACGCGACACCTCTTGGCAAGGTAAGGTCGACAGTATGCGAGGCGATGTGGATATGGACCGATTAAGACGGCAAAAAAGACTAATTAAATCTGGTGGCATTATCCTTTAATGCTCTAATCTGTCCAGTGCAGATTGATCAGCACTTTTTGCAAATATGGTTTTAGTTTAAGAAAAGAGCATAAGTTTTGAAGCAAGGTGTCAGGCATCCTAATGACGTTCGACGTTACTGAACGAGTTGCCGACTGTGAATAAAGTCGGCAAAAACTATACCGTCAAAGTCAATTAATTAAAAATTGAGTAAAAATAAGACAAACTACTACAAAAGAATAGTTTTTGCATGTCTTATAAAATCAGTACTTCAGGTAAATTATTTAAGACGTTATGGTGATTTACAGTGGCACCCCAATTTCCGACTAGTGCCGAGAAGAGTACCGCAACTCTCGTGATTAAGAATTCCCTTAATAAGAAAAGGTTGCTAATAAAAGAGAATGCCAGTACAACGTGTGAGGTTGGAATGTTACCCCTGTTCTGTTCAGGTGTCAAAAATAAAAACTACATTGTCATAATAAATATTGATTAAGTAATTAGTAAGAATAGATCCATTTTAAGTTGCCCAAAATTTGTGCACATTTACTTTTAAATCATGGGGTCAGACTTGTTGACAAGTACTTAAAGTCAAAATCTATTTTTAGACGGTGTTTACAACTTTGGGTTGTCATAGCCACAAGTACTAGTAGGTAAGGATATAAATAGACAACACACATTAACTGAAAAAATAATTTCTAGAATACGTTTCAACAAACGGGGGAGTTTCAGGTGTTGCAGATACAGCTTCAGGTTCTGACTCTGTGGACACTTCTCTAGACATCGTTGCCAGTCTTTCACTTTGTGCTACTTCATACCTACAGTTATTAACTACGGGTACAGATGTCAAAGCATACAGGTGGTACAATTCGCCACGATAATAACCAAACTACACGAATCACTGTCACAAACATTGTGAGTGCAATTCATTACCTAATTTCTGTTGTGAATTGGAATTTGTAACCAAAAATTATCCTCAATTGATGTATTTTTGAATTTTGAAAATACATCAACAAAAGTTTGTGCTTTTACTTTGTAAACCTTTGTAGGGCAGCGAAATTTTTATTAATGAGGTTTTAGCAGTGGATGTTCTTCCAGATTTTGCATACTTTCTTTCAAGAAGGTACACTGTAGGCCTCTTGATCACTCAGATTATAATACCACTTTATGTCAATATACATAGTTCTGCAAATAAGGTACAACAAGATAAACAAGGCTACAAACTGTGTACCTACTTTGTAAGTTCTAAATCTAACAAAATGCACGACTTGCCTCTGAAACAGAATTGCTGTCTGAACTGGGCCATAACTGGTGGCACAGATGGTCTTCTAGGGGCAACAAGAAGCCTTTCGGCAACTCGTACCTCGCACACACTAAACCATCAAAGTCATGCTGCTTTAAGTACCTTTATAACATAGACATGGTCACCTAAGGAGGCTGTCGATGTCATTCCTTCCAACTACAACAAATATTTTGGTAATCAAGATTTCTTTCTGATACACCATTTGTTCATCTACGATATCTTTTTGCACAGTTATGAGTGGTAAAACCCTGGAAGCCGAGTTTCAAGCACTAGCAAACTCTGGAGATCACCTGTGTCGTGCTTTAGTGATTGGTTTACTCTGTCATGGAGGTCGACCTCGATTTGATTTCAAAACTAACAGCAATGATTAATACATGTACAGAAATGGGCCACTTCCCAGAAAGGGTCAGTCCATGATTTTGTTGCTTTACCCGATAGTATTTGACCACGATGGCAAGAGTTTATAAGACATTAACATTCTCTTAAGGTTTTCCCTTTTCTGCAAAAGTTAGTAGCAGCAACTTGACAATGATGGTCTAATCAATGCGGCACAATTCGCCAAAAAGCTTCCAGCATAAGAAAGGCTTATTGGACCACTGTCGTCTCTACTGCCGTCAGTTGAGACGATGGTGCTATCTCAAAGTAGTAATGCTTTGTAATTTGTCTTAGTGTTTCAAGAATTATCAACTGAAAAAAACTAAGCGAGTCGTCAATATATGGCGAACAGTAAGTGTAATGTTAATATAGGCTTAGCTAATGTCAACAGACAAAGCAACTCGGTGAATTTATATCTGAATCTTTAAGTTAAAACTTTCACACTCTTCACTTTTTCAGTGAGTTTTCGGACCAATACTTTATTGGATCGAGGTGATTTTAAAGTGCTGGGACAACGCAATGTCCCGATAATTACCGAAGAATATAAAGCAGGACCGAACAAATACTTACGCATCAAGCTATCGTTTGGGAAGCTCGGAATTAGCGACCAATAATGCACTTCTAAGAGATTCCCAGCGACCGTGCTCTGTACCCAAATAAATGCGTCGTTTACTAACTTTCAGGTGCAAGTCTTGCCTTCTTTTCTTTCTAACTGAGTCGGTTAACTTACACGAACGTACCCTTTTCTTGACCAGCTTTCCACTGTCAGACATCTCGTCTCGTATTGTCTAGTAAAACTCAGCCTGTGACTAATAGCTACGCAGCGCCGTCCTCAGGCACAGTGTAAATGAATAATAGTCCACTACAGATCAGCTGAATGATCAAATCTCAAGTATTGGTACAATCATCAAGTATAGGCAGGTAGAAAATGTAACACAGTCACAGATTTGTCTTACCATGACCATGTTAATCACAAAAACATAAAGAAGCGACTCGAGCACAAATCAGACGTTACCGAGTAGGCCTATTCTGAGTAGGTAACACAACAGAACACAAACGTTAGCTCCATCACGGCACGAGGTATAAAGCACATTGGGTTTCCAAGTATTCTCTCCACAACACTGTCCGACTTTATCTTGACACTGACTCAGCTGTTCGTCTATCGAATGACTGAGCGCATGCGCGCATTTATCATTAGCGAGAGGGAGATTGGCAGGTTTAGGTGGTTACCATACAAGCTTTTCTTCGTACTTCTTTCAAAAACCATGAATTGGGTGATTTTTTCTGGAAATTCCTTCTCAGGGGGAAGTGAATAACTCTGTAGTAAAGGTTACAAGAAGGTACTTTCGTTAGGGATCGTTTAAAACGTGCATGCCACTTTAAGGGGTCGCCTTTCAAACTAGCTCCTTTCTCGGAGGCCGGAACACGGCGATTGCCCCTTTGCACCCGGCACTGCCAACTAATTGCGAGGGGAAAGGGGGTTACTTATTGAGCGTTCGGCGGGAAATACTCCAGATACTCCAGCCATCGACAATGGCTTGGCGGACCAGGCCGAAACGTCTACTACTATCCGTCAATTATAGACTCTCAGTAAGGGATTTCGTTTTATACCACAGGCGTTGAATCAGTGGAGGGAAATTCGGCCATGTAATAATATTTTCCGTATTCACCTCCCGCACTACATGTACTTCAACAGCGACCTCTGACACGGAAACTTCAAAAAGGTAGGGCAATGTCGACTCAACATCGATAGCCGGTTAAATCATCAAACTTTCGGAAAATAGTTAAAAGTAATGCATTTTCAACAGTGTGAGTAACACTAAACATGCATTCATGTCTCAGTCGTAACATCCGGAACAGGACTGTTAATTATACATGTACATGTATGGCAGTTCTGTCTCAGTTTTCATTTGCTAAGTATGTCGTCTGCGCCGATTCCTAGGTAAGACTTTGTAATGTTGTTGTTATTTAACTATTTTCATGAGATGTTACAAGTTCAAAGCACAGTTACCGTTGTGTTAATTTTTGTCATCTATTTTCAAGTAATAAATAGTTACATTTAAAACTGCTTCTTTTACTAACTAGAGAAAACTTGCAACCTTACGCGCAAGTACATACATATAGGATGTTATCCGCTAAGTGAAGCGTCTGAGTGAAGTATTTGAAAAATCTGGAGAAAAAATGAAAGAAACTGAGGAATTTGATGCGCATGTGACATTATTCCGCGTATTGACCGAGGCCGAAGGTCTCGTGGGATATTACTTCATCAACGCCACTCTCGGTAAGTTTTGTGAATATATTTTACCAGTGTGATTGAGAAACAATAATCAACCTATTTCCGAAAGAGGTAATATTCGAAATTCATCGAAAAAATTCTTCCAACGGAAAACAATATCAAAACATCCGACCTAAGGTACCAAAATTATAGTACTGAAAAAAAAATAATTTGACTGCTGCTGAAAATAAACTGAAGAACTTGATGACCACTATTGTTGAATTATACAGAGAGAGAGAGAGAGAGAGAGAGATGGAGATGGACAGGGAGCGGGAGAAGGAGAGAGAGAGGGAGAGGGATCGGGAGAAGGAGAGGGAGAGGGAGCGGGAGAGGGAGAGGGAGAGTGAGAGGGAGAGGGAGAGGAAGCGGAAGAGGGAGAGGGTGAGGGAGAGGGAGGGGGAGACGGAGAGGGAGACGGAGACGGAGAGTCGGGTTCTACTTCCACAGACCGTCAGGGCAAAGGTTGTACAGTGACAATGATTTTGATAATGTATTTTTGTATTTCTAAATAAAGATTCCCTAACATGTGACCATAGCATATAAAATTGAGTAATTGTTTCACAACAGCTTTCTGTCAGCTAACATTGAATTAGCATGCGCTCGCATGGCCTCGATGCTCGGTAAATTACCTTTGTTGCCGTCATCAAAAGCCGGTAACGGAGTGGTTTACTCATTGCTGGCTTCTCGAAACATTTGCACTCACGAGCACTCCAAGGCATTACAAATTGTGTCTTTTGAGACAGACTTTGTTTCAGTTTCATATAAGCATTGGTTAGGATCATTTTAGGATGCCGAGAATAATTCATTTTAAAACACAACACAGAATAATAAACGTCTACATGGCAACTCGCCAGGCGCCAATCCCGACTTAGTCAAGAGCTCACCCGACGATGACTTCACGGATCGGACCGTTAGGTTTCACCGGCTATCAGTTCGAAGCTGAATACATGTACACTGATCAAGAATTACTAGAGAGGCGCCGTGAACATGCATAGGCAACGGAACGTATGAATAGTTCTTTGGTAAGCCGGAATTCGTCAGAGAAATCGCTATCGACGAAATGCCGGCCCGGCACAGACACGGAGATGTTTCACGGCCTCAAACTTGCTATTAACAGCATACCCTTCATTTTTCACTACCGCGAGCCACTTCCTAAGCATATCAGGCTCTCAAGGAAGTCGAAAAAATGATATACCCGCTTTCTTCGCAGCTTCATAGTTCGGACAAGTGGGAACGATGCACCGCAATATAGTGGCATTCACTCTGCAGACGAACCACTGACGTCGCTGCGTCGTTTCTCACCTTCCTCACAGGTTAACGCGACACCTCTCGGCGAGATGAGTTCTACCGTATAAGAGGCGATGTGGATATAGACCTATTAAGACGGTAAAAAGAATAATGAAATCAGGTGGCATTCTCCCTTAAGTTCTTCAAAGAACTGTTACTCATTAAATCGATTTTTTATTGACTCTGTTATGCCAAAGCATGAATTGCGGCATATTCCGAGCTGTGAAGTAAGTGGCCTCTGAAATAAAGGAACATCTGTTTTTGCCACGTTATTGCAAAGAATGACAATGTCTTATTCAAGGGGCCGTGGAATTTATACTGCAAGTTGTGTAGCGTGCTGTTTTTTACGGACGTGGTGACTGCACTGACTTCGTAACATGTTGAGCTGACGGTAATACTCAAGGTTTTTTCGCAGACAGTACGGTGGTACCTGTTCACAGACATTTGCAATGAATAATTATTCAAAACTTTCGTTAATAGTTTGGAATATATCAACTGGTGCAAAACATTGTCTATTTAAGTTCAGCGAGGGCCTTCTCTATTGATTAACTGGATAACTGGTATTTTCACTGAGCGCTTTGTCCTAAAACTAAACACCTTAGAGTTAGGTTATTCTGAAAAGTGGTGATTAATGCACTACTGTAATTTAGAAACTGTTTCAGGGGCAAACAAGTAGGAAAAGTACCCATGCGCGTACCCAGGGTGCTGAAATGAGTCCCATATTTGGCAGGTCTGCCTGAGAGAACAAAAGTCCAATAAAAAAGCAAGAAATCAACCAACTTTTCATCAACCTTTTTTCATTATTATTTTTGTTAGTCCACTGCGAAAATTTTGAGCCCAACTAACCCCCCTCCCCCTATCCATTTAGTCCGTGTGTGGAAAATCTGCAATTTTACTGGAAAATCTGCAAATCTGGTGTTCAGAGTACTCCAATACAGGTTTGGTGGTACACAGATCTGATGACACAATCGAGTCTGATGCTGTGCCGCTCGTGACTACTACTCCAGCACCCCCCAAAAAGCGCAAGAGAAATGAGGAGCCTCAGTGGGTTTCCTCTTACAAGGCAGACCTTAGTGCCATGCATAAAGAACGGTTGGAGATGGAAAAGAGACGCGCTGATATTGAGAAGCGACGCGTGGTGGCACTGGAGAGTCTGGTTGAGTGGACAAAAACCCTAAAGTGAAATGTGGTGCAAAGGTACTCCATTGACTCATTGTCAATGAAAGCCGGGTTTGGCCCCCCTTTCCTTGAGGACGCTGGTGTTGTTTTAACAGTATTAGTTTGTATCACAAACTCTGGTGTCTGCGTTGTTTATTGTGTTATATTGAACTAGTGGTATAATTTATATAAATATATATATATATATATATATATATATATATATATATACTCGGGAACCCAATGATCGTTCGCCTAAGCATAAAACCGGCTTGTTGTCGTACTCACCCAATTATTCACTTTCAAAGTTATGCTCTGAATAGGATATGATTTAACTCTCACAAATATATAGTATTCGTTGGTTAAATCGTTTTTTTACTTATGCCGAGTTTTTCAACTGTGCATTGCTTTTCGGCAGCCATTTTATAATGACTCCTATGGTCGTCACATGCTGCCGCCCTTTGAAAAAACAGAGAACCACACAGAAAAAAGCGAAGAAAATAGTGGAAAGTGGTTTACACCAATTCTACTTCAACCACAAACTGTTTTACTAGTATGATATCGATTTTTAAATCGATTAAAATTGATTTAGAATTTCAGTTCTGGTAAATAAATCGCAATTGTAGTTTTATTCCAGATAGACCTTACTTTTTTGTATTTGTGACCTCTTTACTTGACTTTTTGCTCTTGTTGTTCTTAACACCACTTATCTCTGCTGTCTTTTTTTCTTTTCAGTTTTTCTTCATTCTCTGTTAACACCTTGTCAGCCAAAACACAACTGTAACCCTTTGAGACTTTGTCGGCGCAAGTTGATCATTGAACCTCGATACAATTGTTCTAATAAATTACCCAATATCGTATTGTTTGATTTTTTCTCACCTTTAACAGGCTTCTGCAATCATAAATAAATAAATAAATACCCAAGTTGCAGTTGCATTTTATTGCTCAATCTCTTCTTTTATTTTGATTATGTCATGCTGTGTTGTATGTAACAATGCAATATAGTGAAATAAAGTCAATGTTTTACTTTATGGTGGAAATTCTCTATCAATTCAAGTATTTTAATTTTCTTCAAATAAATTCAAAATGCTTTAGCCAAAAATTTCAACATAAATGTTGAGCTCAGTACTTTGTTTTGCAATAAAAAATGCGTGGGCCGAAACTCTTAAACACCCAGCGTGTTCCATTTCGCTGCTGCGTTTTTCCTTTGGCCCAACAGGTGTCGGTTAGTACCTGGGACAAATAGATACATTGCATAAACAAACCCTGAGTTGTTTTTGTTCCGTCTGAAGAAAATTTAATTTCGAAGATATCTTCTGAAAATGAATAAAAAAGTGCATTTGTAAAATCTACAAGTTTTTAAGTGGTATCAAATAAGTCGGTAAATGCATTAATTTTAGTCCCAGTCCTTCCATGCGCGTTTTCCCCGAGAGGTTAGTACCTAACGTGCAGACGAGCACTCCAAATTGGAACGCTAAGTCCTGCGTGGCTGCGCTGCACGCGAAAGAAGATGGCGGACGACATTTGGAGCCTGACGACGATAGGTATCCGGACTATATATATATATATATATATATATATATATATATANCAAAGAACAGTTTCTGATAGGTCTGAAATTGTGGGGCATTATATATACCCCACAATTTTTTGCAACCCCACAGTAAAGGTCTCATATATAAAAATGCCCCGGATCTGTATAGTTCTCTTAGTATATATATATATATATATATATATATATATATATATATATAGCTACATATTGTCTATTTTTGATTCTAAACTTGGGACATACACTGTACATGTAAAGTACTTGTCAAACTTGAAGTAGCTACAGGTACTCCATTAACATAGTCAATGAAAGTGTTAGGCCTCCCTTCCTTGAGGAGTCTGATGTTTTATTTTTTAACAGTTTATGTTAGTATTGCAAACTACGATGCTTGCATTGTTTATCTTGGTATATTGAACTTGTTGTATATATATATGCTCATTAAAGACAAACGCATAGTAATATAATGTTTATTTTGAAAACATTTTTTTAATCTGGCTTGAACCAGTGACTGGAACTCTATTTATTTGCCCTCCCTTCCTAGATGTCGCTCATTCTATGGAGTGGCACTTAAGTTGCCGCTCTCTGTTTTACCTTACAGGTACAGCATATTCATTTCCTAAATCAGTTTAATTAAATTTCAGTGCATTCTATTGCTTCCAAAAACTGTGTGTGATGTGCGAAGTTGTAAAGTGATTACCGTAACTGAATTTTCGATGTCCATTTCTGTTGTAGAGGGATATTTCCCAGACTGCAGCAAAACATATTTCAGTAGTGAACAGCTTATTATTTAAAATGACTTATTCTTATTAAAATGACATAGGCAGAAAATTGAATTTTGGGCCTAAAAAGCGAGGCCCCCTATATTAATATAGGGGGCCTCGCCGAAAGGCGGCCGAAGAGCGGGGCCCCCTATATTAATATAGGAGNCGCCTTTCGGCGGGGCCCCCTATATTAATATAGGGGGCCCCGCTCTTCGGCCGCCTTTCGGCGAGGCCCCCTATATTAATATAGGGGGCCTCGCTTTTTAGGCCCAAAATTCAATTTTCTGCCTATGTCATTTTAATAAGAATAAGTCATTTTAAATAATAAGCTGTTAGTGGTACTAATTGTCATACATGCAATTTGTCAAAGGCTGTCTGTCTGTCTCAATACAAATAATTTTACTGTTTAGGAATTGAAACTCAACAAGGAAAATTGCCATTAAATATTAACAGATTTTTATTTAAAACTATAGTGGCAAGTGCAAACATAATTCTGTACTATGTAATATTGAGAACCGACTCCTTAATAAACAAATAAGTCGTACCAAATCTGAGCTATGAACATTCCTTGTATTACAGCTCTCGAACCTTAGGTTAATGCTAGGTTACCAAATGAAATCTGAAGTTTCCAGAAAAAACGGCTGTTGTACTACTTCCTGTTGTAATTTAAACGTGATGGCAAATGTGCTAAATTAATTAAACAAGCAGAACAGTTGTGACTAAAAGGTAATTAATTTACAGTGTGGAAGTGTAAACGCGATCCTTGAAACTAATTTAGAGGGAATTATTGTCTGACTTCGGTATTCGCAGTGGTGACCTATCGGTGACGTGGATTTTTTTCCAGGGTTGTCAAACACAATCTGAGGTCGCTAAATCGAGTGCAGTATTACGTTATACAGTAAACTATCAAACAAGTAACTTCTTGTTAGCAGTCATCAAAAAAGTCTTCCATCATATTGGATCCAGAGCATGCCATAGCTCATGTAATGATTAATGTGTTATTATGTCAAAAGTAAATACAATTAACCAGTTCCTAGGTCAATTCAAGCCAGCAAAAGCATGATCTTTTGACTCTCGGTAAACGTTTTTTTACTCTGGGCAGCATCAGCGGGCTGATGTCCATCACCCTCTTCCACATGTTCGTTAATTATGAGATTATGAAGCACACAACACGCAACAATGACTGCATTTCCTCGGGTTTTTTCATGTCCAGAAACTTCAGTTTCCTAAATTTTCCTTTCAGACGGCCGAAGCATCGTTCAAAGTCCACTCTCGCGCATTGTGTTTATAATTGAATGACTTCTGTTCTGGTGTTAAGTGGCCATTGTCCTTAAACGGTACAATGACGAAGCTAGACAAGGGATAGGCAGAGTCCCCCAGTAAGTGGTACTTAGGGGGCAACTCCCCCTGAACTTTCGCCATCAACGGTGAATTTTGAAAAACGCATCCATCATGTATCGATCCCGAACACGTAACGGAACCTGTGTGACGTGTTGCACACACCTTGAAGGTGCATAGCTGGAAAGCCCTCACCCGAAAGTGCCGGACTTAAATTGCGGGTCGCTGTAGCGAGGAACAGTTTCCTCGACGTAATTTTCGATTCTTGTCGTTCCAAGGCCTTCACGGTTGTTCTCTCGGGCTGCCGATATTAATATTGGCAAAGATTAATTCATCATAGTCATCGCTCACAACGCCATAGGAAAGACTGTTAAGCTCATCGGCTAAGACGTTCAACACAATCTGCTTCAGAGTCGACATACTGGATCGCACAGTGAGCGCTCACAGCTGTTCAGGGCCCGGTCCCCAATCTTTTTACTCAAAATGGAACTCGAAATTAGGTTTGGCATTTTCTACTCTACTTTTGGGCGAACTCAAGATAAGTTTCTATTATTCTATGCTCGAGTACACAACAACTTACGTAGATAATTTATTGCCCTTAGTTCACAGTTTTTAAACCCAATATTAAAGCAATAAATTTCGAGTTTTTTCTCGAGTTTGTAGCACGAATATAAGGGTCTTCAAGGGCAAACTTGAACTAGAATATCCTATGCATAAACTATAATGTATTCGAGCACAGTCTGATAACCAATTATCTTAAGTTCGCACAAAAGGAGCAGAGAAGTTGCCAAAAATAGTTTCGAGTTCGTTTCGAGTACAAAGATTAGAGGCCGGGCCCAGGAGCTACTCCTTGTATTCGCGAGTACACGCTAGCGGGTGCTCACTCTGTTGAACCCGCTTCTGCTGGTGCATCAGTTTACACAAATAAAATATGTACAATTTATACGAGTTAAGGCGTGGCCTGGAACGCGATAAAGGGAATAAATTCCAATGTTTAAAGTGACTCTCTGCCATTGAGACAGAATTTCAACCAACTCAAGCGGTATGTTACGTGTTTGTTCTTAAAGATATTTAACTTCAAAGGCATTTTGTTTTTGTTTCAAATTTCAAAAAAGTGTTTGTCACCTGCTCGACAGTTCGTTGATTTTTCTCCCACAAGGCAAAGCGTATCTCCTTATTTGGCATGGCAAGACATAGACGTACCACATTTTCCTTATATAAAATGTGACCTTTTAACTCAAGCGACGTCAAGCAACTGAATGTGAGCGCATGCGCGCATTTATCATAAGTGGGAAGGTGATTAAAAAAATTGTGGTAATCACAATTTTTCATTCGTGCATATTTCAAAAATCGTGAATTTTGTGATTTTTCTGGAATTTTCCTTACATGGGAAAGTGAATTACTTTTTATTGGGTGTTGCGAAATGTTACCTTCGTCAGGATTTGTTCAAATATGTATTGACGAGCTTTCGCGTTCCATGCCTCTTTAAACACTACACATACTTTTTTTTCAAAAAAAAAAAACGCAATTCAAATGAATTCCAGAGGGATATGAAACGAGGACAAAGCCATTAAAGATGAATTAGGTATTCAAATTACTCTTTACAAAAATGGCTTGTATCTTAGCCCTTGACTCCTATTTTATGAAAAAAAGGATTACAATTTACGATTCTATGCGATAGTCTAAATTACAACCATTTACGTTTTTATCACAATGTATCCAGGTACATGTAGGTTCTGGTCGGATTAATTAATCACCTCATACAGTTCAGATCCCAATGATCCTTAATGTTGTTAGTACAAACAACGTTCCTAATCATGACAATATGTCCAGCAAGTAACACATCAGTGACCAACGGAGGATTAATATATGTTTTGTTTGTTTCCCATGGCAGTCCTTCATACGTGAATTTACTTGGCTAAAACAGTATCGCAAAAACTTGTTCACAACCTGAACATACTGTGCCATGAAGTCTCATGAACTACTGGACCTAAGTTAAATGTTTATTTGCTCACCCACAACTGAAACCTGGATTCTGGCCGAACATCTGGTAAAATGGGCAGCCTTCAGGCTTGCAAAAGCTAAGGAAACGCATGGTACGAACTCTTTAACGATTTTTCGAGTTCACGGGGTCAAATCTTTTTACAGTTCAACCTTTGTGCCAATTTAAAATTCGTGTCTATTATTCTTTGCTCGAATACATAGCCTCATATGTGGAAAACTGTCTAATCCTAGTTTTCTGTTGATGATTCCTGCATCCAGGATTTAAGTTAAAGTCTGAACTAGAAACTTTCCCGCTCCAAATCTCGAGTTTGTAGCGCAAATCACGGGACCATCAAGCGCGCACTTAAGACTTGAGAAACTCATAAGCATCATGGCTAATAGTTCGAGTATGAACTAGTCTAAGAGATTTTGAGTTTTTTGAAATCTTGTATTTCAGTTTGTAGCTCGAGTCAAGAGGCCATCAAGCACGAACATAGACTAGAATAGTTTATGCATAAAGTACAACTTACTAGAACACAGACTAAGTATTTTTATACAGAACTGTACATGTACATTGGACCTTCTACTATAAACAGTTGTAGAATGTTGCGGCTTACGTCGGGCCATATTCTTGTGTGGAAGGTCACTATGAACATTGTGACCGTAGGTGGATAAAGGATCTTGATATATTAAATGCAAAGTACTGTCAAATAGGAAAAAACAAAGCCAATCACGCTGAGCATCAATGTAAGTGAACTATATTAAGGACTTAAGAAGTGGTATACTGGAAAGGGTACGCGCATGCAAGCATTTTGGTTATTCTATTTCATCAAAATTGACCCAACAGTTTCAAAGTAAGAGCCGACCGGCTTTCAAGGTCCATAACAATTACGCAACAGAACCACTGCTATAGACCCAATTAACGCCGACAGGAGGCGCTTTCCAAAACGAGGCTCTCTAAAATGGCTCTGTTGCTTTATCGGCATACAGTGTAGTTGTATTCCGCGTTGCTCGAACGGCGATAGAAAATATACGGACTCTCAACTGTTTGATTTACCGTCCAGTGGCGGATCTACGTTTTCAGTAAGGGGGGGTTAGGATTCCCGCAAAGGTCTAATCCGAGGCGCCTGGCGCTGAGCGGGGGCGGAGGTAGGAGGGGGGTAAAACCCCATCCCGTGTAAGACAACTTTTTGTTTTTGTAGCCAAACAGTGAAATTTCCATGCATCCTGGTATGTTTCTGGCACTTAACATGTCCCTGGAGTTTTTCTTAAGATAATTAAGTATCAGTCCACGGATCCACCGACCACTGTGCAGCCAACAAGCGGCAAGGTGGGGGGTCAGCCATTCAGATCCATGTTTAGTCTGATAAATCACATTAGGGATGAGAGAAATTGGGTGAAGTATGACAGCACAAAGTTTGGTGGTTTAGGAGATACAAGGGAAGTGTTCTGGGGGGCAAAATGAGGCAATTTCTTGATGTGGAATGAGTCATTTTTGACCAAATTTCCTACTCCAGTTTCTGCATGCTTCAAACAGAATTGTTTCTGAACAATTTTTTTATCACGCGATAGGTTCATGACCAATGTCAGTAAAAACGGCACCGACACTGAAATATCGGTTACCATGGTAACACTGGAACTGTTTCCGAGGAGGAACATTTCCTTCTTGTGAAAAACCAGCAGTAAGTTGTACCCTTGTAACGAAGCTGCCCCCGCGAGAAAACCAAAAATAATAAATGGACATGTAGAAGACTCCATGCCCTTGAAATAAATACAATAAAAACTTTGTCAGCTCTTCAGGCAGGCTTGGTAATAGGTGTCTGAATTTCACTCTTTTCAGACCGCGTACGTGTATTTGTCATTTTAAACCAGCTACTAGTTGTGCGCCGTTTCTACGCATTAATAGGCGTGGTATAAATACAACAATTAAAAGAATTGGTCTGCTTAATTGTTTTTAATTAATTCTAAGGACACTAGCATTTCCCACTAAAATATGAAATTATACTAAATTTGTTCCTCCAACTCGTCTGAATACTAAACTGAAGCTAACAATGCGTTAGTTGAATGATGGCTGACCTAAAAAGCGGGTTTGCGAATTTATCTATTTATCTGGCACTGCCAGTCGCATCGAATGTGGTATTTCTACTAATTGCGGAGAGAAAGAACTTTGGAAACTCTTGGGAAATGCACAAGGAAAAGAGCGAGACATTTGAGCACCTTATAAGAGTAAGTGGAGCTGATGTGGAGGTGGAACGTGTCCTCCTGAGAAGTAGTCTGTCTCAGTGTCTGCCTCGGAGACAGCTGTGCACCGTATTAGATTCACTTGTCCAAATCATCGTTACAACACTCGAGATATATTGGCGTCACTAAAGACACCGAGTACATCCACTTCCCACTAGAGGAGAAATCTGATTAGAGGTCTGAAAAATGACCAAAGACGTCAAGTCAAGGTTCAACGTCCTGCTTCGTGTGAGCTCAGGTAGGAATCACTAAACTCCAGGGTCTGACCCTGAGGAATATTTAGAAGCACGTCATTCGTGCAAAATTACTTATATTGACACACCGTGATTGCTTATAACTTGGGCCTTATTGCTCCATCATATCTTATTCAATTGTGTTGATGTTTATGCAACTACATGAAAACAATGGCATAGAAAATAGGTAGTCATCATAACTTTTCATAACAACCACGTGCAACATGACTTCTGCCCATGAACTACTTTTAAAGAGTAGGGAGTATGTTATATCTGCCAATGAACTTCTGCGATTATGAAGTTAATTAAACATGCTAAAGCCGTCAAAAATATTGGTGCCTTCACTTTAGCTTGGTATTCATATTTTCTGAGCCGAAATGGTCACATTAAATTTAATATGTTTAATTTTTTCATTAATACAATTTTAGGAATCAGGAAAGGCTTATGCTGAAGAAGTGGCTTCTGCTGAAGCTGGAGACCTGCCGATTATTAGTAAAGGTTGGGTATGGAAAAGTTCACAACCAGCAAGAACAACTAAGTGAGGGGTCTAGAGAGAGGCCGAAAACCCTACTCCCAGAAGATATGTCAAATTGTAGCTTGAGGAACGAGTCGGGGAAAAAGTATTTGCCAAAAATTACTGGCTTATACCACAACAGGTCCAAAGTAATTTGTTGAGATAGGCCACTCTCAGCAAATGTGGAGAATCTGAGACAGAGGAAGTGGAGTATTCATTGAAAGAGGCAATCTGCGATTGTCAAGGATGTAGCATTGTAAAAATTCAAAGGGAGGAAACAGTACAGTGGCTGGACCTGTAAATACTCTGGCTGATCTGCTAAATCCAGTGGGGGCATTATTGTGTAAGCACAGCTGTGTAGGGAAGTAGGCTTGTGTGTTGTCGCAAGCTTTGTTTGCACCAGAACTGCTTGTGTGAACAGCACAAATCTAAGATTTACCTAGACTGAATTTTTTTCCAGTCACGGATCATGAACCTGGGCCACATTGTAATGGTACATTGTTTATTTTGTTTAGCCACTGGATTTTTTGGTCTGACAGGATTTCTCAGTGTGGCCATCACATTTAGATGATTTCTGACAAAGTACTGTTCCTTTTCCTTGAAGATGCGTAATTGATCTGAATTTATGTTTCTGCATTTTATTTACCATTATAGATTTTTGTTTGTAAATGGGTATATGTTGCTGAAATTTGAGCACCTGTTGCAGTTAGGCTGGTTTTGTTAACTTATCTTTCTGCTTGGGTTGTAAACGTGTCCATGAAGTAATAAGTTTTGATTTAGACCATATACCTCTATAAACTTTGCTCAGTTTGTTCCTTATCCAGATGGGAATTGATTTCTGGAATTGTAGCGAATTAACAGTTTGTTATTCCTTGAGACCATGCTGTCTGTATAAAATCACACACTATTAGACTGGTCTCGAGCAATTGCATATTGCCAGATCTTTCAAAGTTCTGAAATTGCTCAAAAGTGACCTGGAAGTAATACCTAATTCATGATGGTAAAATGTCTAAATCAAAAGTTGTTTTATGTGATTTTAGGCGAGTTTATGTCCACTTCCACTTTTGTTGTAGTACTGAAAAATATTGGCACATTAGCTCTGGTGGCTCCATGTTTTTTGGCGAATTGACCATTTTATGGTTCCCATGGGTAATTTTGTTACTGGTCTAGTATGTATGTACAACTGTAATCGTAGGGCAATTGTAATGCAAACCATGTTGCAAAAGTATTTTTTCATGACCATTTTATTGTAAAATGTTGCCTAATTGGAATTGACAAGCCAATTTTTCATTTTGTGGTGGTTAGTTTTGATAAGAACATTGATGTGGTAAATACAGCTACCTCAAGTTTGTGAAGAAGAGATTTCCAGTGTTGTCAGCAATAGTGTGAAAGCACTTTTTCGCGGTGAGACTACATCACTTTAAATGTAATTCCCTGACTTTATGGGCTTTGTGTGTTTGACTCTGTCCTGTAGCAATTGGAGTGTTGAAAAGATCTAGAAGACAATTTTTTATTGGAGTCATAACATTTGCACTTATGACTGTACAGTTGTCTTTGCATTGTATTACGAAAACATATTTTGTAGTACACAAGTCTCTGGTTGGTATTTTATATTTTTTCACAAGGAATATTTTCAACTTAGATGACTTGTCTGTGAGGTAGGCAATTTTCAAATAAGATAATGAATAAAATTGTCAAACATTGTTTTATTTTTTAGATGTGTGATCTTCCAATAAGTGATTACTTTTAAAAAAACCTGTGCAGAATTTGATTTTTACTCTTCATTTAAAGATAAATAAATCCATAAACCTGCATTGTCTAGAAATTTTACTCAAACTACATATTACAGGGTTGGGTATTGGAATCTTAATACAACGGAGTCTGAACCCGTACCATGAGCAATACAACACAATACACTGATACAAAAATTTGGTGTTTAGGTTCCACGGAAAGGATTCGTGTGCGCGGTAATAGTTACTAAAGTGCGTGGTCATTGTTTGTGGGTATTTTGGGATTTCTCTTCTGTGGTCATCCACGGGAAACCTGGTCGCAAAGAGAACAATAGATTAGCATCTTCATTGTTCCCGTTGTTATAATAAACATATAATGACGAGCACTTATCGTCAACGGTCTGATGTACGCAAGGTTCAATATCCATGCGACCTGTGTTGTTATATCCAACAATGACACAACAAAGGAAAACAATGACAGGACCGATGGGCGAAATACATGTGACGAGTTGCCACGGACAGGGGTGGAGAATGTATTGTCATTCGAATGTTTTTAGAGAACTGCAAACCCGGTAATTCGTCAGGAAAATTTCTGCGGTATTTGGTTTAAGTCGTGGGAAAAATTGCGGTCATGCCACCATTAATTTGATATTAAAATGCATTGCATGAACATTTGATCAACAGAAAATCTGACTTGAATATGTGTGAAGAAATACCCATGAAGAAATTGCAAGGTATAACAACTGTAAATCAAAATAACCTACATTTGTCGAGTTCATGTCTAACCCTGTTCACTGTGGAGGACATGATCGGCTTTTCACAAAATGGAGCCATGTGTGGTATTTAGGGGTACTATAGCCCTAAGTGGTAAGTAGTAAAACGTTCAAAACTTTCAGGAGGAACTAACTTGTTGCAAAATATCGAAAAACATGAAGAACAATCGGATTTTACGGTGCTCACGCATCGATCTTAGATATATGAAAATTTCTCATTTTAGTACATTTGAGGTGCCAAAATGTATAACTAATAAACTGGCTGACACAGTTTTTATTTTATGCAATGAAAGTAACATGCTTTGTCAACATTTTGGCTAAGTTTCATTCTCCTAGCAGTGGGGGCAGATTTGGTACAGCAGTGTACTCAACACAACCTCAAAATGGCATAACGGGGGGCAGTGTAGTAAAACTACTGAATGAGGGTGGTAAATCGGAATCGTGTTTCAAGACATCTGTGTAACAGTCTGTAGGCACCACTAAACAATGCCAAGTCAATAATAAATCAATAGCTTTCATTCAAGGGAAAATTTAAACAGTTAAAACTGGACAGTTTTTATACCGTGAAAACATGGCTGCGAAGCCGTAAAATGTGTTTGAGCCTATAAGTTTAGAAAAACGCAATATTTTGAGGAAATATTTTACCGCTGTTTATAGATCCCATAGGACTACCCATGTGCCAAATTTGGTGAAAATCGGTTGATCCCCACCTTGCCGCTGGATGGCTGGTGCTCTCGTGGACTAGTACTTAAAAACCCTTCTCGATTTCGTGACATGAACTTTGCTCATAAGATTCGTGAAACCATATTTGTGCACATCTGGGTATGAGTCACACCACCAGCAAAAATTTTTGTTGGAACATCTGCTTACACACACCTTTTTAGCATACGAAAAAGTGTGGTGTGTATACAGGGGTTTAGACAACTACCAAATATTCAAGAGCATAAGGAGCACCGACGGGGCGTAAAACTTGAATATCAGATGATCGGAACAGCCTCAAGCTGTTTAAGAACGAAGACCTGTACTGCTAGTCCGGAAATAAACATGTGTTCTGTCTCGTTACGAGAAAAACTGGCAAACGATGGTGCTCTCAGCTCATAGTCTATTATTAAAAGCGACAAAAACAATTAAGTAACACTTTATTAAGCTGAATCACGTTGACAACATTTGAAAAACGTCAAATGTATCAGGAAACAAATCATCTGAAAACAGTTTCACGAAACCAAAACACTCTGTAGGCCTACATCGTGGTGAAAATATATGCATGAGCAGTTCGCAGAGGGGCCAGATGTGCACTGAGAGTACACAAAAACTCTGGCCTGGTCCGTCACTAGACCTAGTGCTTATTATCCCTATAAAAATAGTCGATCTGTCGCGGGACCAAACAGTTCAGGCTGAGATAAATAGTTTTACAAAGCACACTTTGGTAAAAACATCACAAGACTAGTTCGCCGAGGGACCAGAAGTACACTGAAACTCGATATCTACACAAATCAAGCTGGCCTGGTCCGTCGCGAGACGTCCAAAAATAATTTCTATTTCATTTTCATTGTACACAAGCATAAAAAACGACGTTATTACAAACTGTGTATAATTTTAACTTATTACCTGGGTGTTTCTCCTATCTTTCTGTTGTCTAGACTGCCGAGGAATCTGTACATCGGATCCAATGGTTTGCTGCTCTTGGAACCATTCTACCCAGACATCTTCAACGTTTGTTCCCAACGCTTGCACTTCGTCAACTGCTGTGCCAATGAGCTTGTACGCCTCTACATTGCCAGCATCTCGTTTTGCAGCTTAGTTGGCACTAAGCCCCCTGAGATAACCAAGTCCATTCAAAAGACTTACAGCATGCGCAACTAAATCCGATCCGCTCATCATGGACTACTTCAAACCTTGACGATGTATCCCAGGACCCATTTGCATCTCTTGCAATTTTCGAAATAAACGTCCCAATGTCTGAACGCTTGAAACCCGAAATACTAACATCAAATAAATGGGCATGGGCGTTTCTTCGGGTGGGCCTTTCTGCGGAAATTCCCAGTATAGAAAACGGCAGTGGTGCTTATTGCAGGTAAAAATACGGTAGGTGTTGAGGTCGGCACTAGGGCTCCTTAGGCGGCCCGTTGAACATCGCACGATCCGCAAGACTTTGTTGAGAAAATACAGCCTCCCCGCAATTTCTGGTACTGCACACTGTTCGCGAATGCGGTCACTTTGTCAATGTGAGTGCCCCCTTGGTCATTCCTTGTATAGCCATAACTTGTTAGAGTGCATCTTCAAACAGACTCGCGACCAGACCACGGCGCAGGCCACAATAGCAATTCTTTGGAAAACGAGATTTTTTTCAAGTATTACATGTCATGTACACTGTAAGATATTGCGCATGACAACTTTACTCTACATCAGTCAAATTTGAGTTACAAACGTGTGGGGTGTGATAGGATGACATGGCATGACAGATGAGGTAAAAAAGGTTGCACGTTAATTCGCCTGAATATCAGGGTTGCGGCACCACAGTATTTCCCCTAATCAAATCAAAACATATCTTAGATTAAAGAAACTAGTTACCTAAAGAAATCAGCTATAGAGCTGCTCTTTCAGCGATGGATCCATCTAAAATGCTTGGCTACCTCAGAAGTGTCGACGGAAGCGCGCGAACAATTGATCTCCGGGGCTTTGCCGATGAGTGACGAAGACTGACTCGAAATGCATTGATTTTCATAACAGCAATTCACATTGCAAAAAATATATTTTCAGAGTGAACCCCCCTCATTTTTTCCAATTTTTTTACTTGGGGTTTACACACGCTGGCGGTGCTGTTTTTGTTTTGCTGGAGACGTTTTTGTTTTTTCTAATTTTGGGTCCTGGCCCGAGGGGGGGCTTAAACCCCCTGAAGCCCCCCGTAGATCCGCCACTGCCGTCACTAAGGACGTTTCGGCGTTGGGTTGTCGCGAAGAAGGAAAATATTTCCGTGTACACGTTATACATGTAACTGTTTTCGAAAAGTTAGATCATATTTTGTCGCATCTCGGTTGCCGAGCATCATAGCATTGACCGGTTAATTTTCGGCCAGCCAGACAGAATTTTCACGACTACGTGCTGAAACACGATGCATTCTTCTTTCCAAATGAACAGGACCTTCAATCTCTCCCTTTTGGGGCCAAATATCGACCCTATTCCCCTCTCAAAAATATTTAAAATTCTCGCGAAATTTCCCCACGACGCCTAAAAATTACCATAGTAATCGAAAATTGCCCTCCGAAGTTCAAATTATCTGTAACCACACAGGTGGCAATTGGAAATTGCTACTTGAGACAGAGCTTATAAGAGTTTGCAACGGGGCGGGGGTGCTAATGATGGTGATTGAGAGGTAGATTTCCGCCCTCCGTCACTCGACAATATAATTTCCCCAGTCAAAAGACGCAAGCATATTCCTCCTCGGATGAATGAGGCCCCTAAGAAACGTGATAACTACATGTATGCTTGCTCTGTCCTGTTAACTGAAATTGAGCTCTACAACGAGGCTATGCTTTGGACGGACGAATTAGGTGTTTTAATTTTATAATTTAACTTGGTCCAGATCGACATTTGAAACCTAATATTAAGTAATGATTATTAAAACCAACAAAGCAGAATTGATGGTCAAACAATTTTTATTTTCAATTACGAACCTGGTTTTTTATTTTAATAAAAGTATGTTTAATAACATCAATTATTATTGCAGATCAATGACAAATCAACTGTTAGTCCAGGTAGTCCCTACTTCACTACCAGGACCTTGGTCATATTTACTTTTCATGTTTCGAACCTAGTTTTCCGAAAAAACTTATACCCTTTCACCAGACAACTCTTTAGTGCATGTATTTTCTACGTCTCTGTGGTAAGTTGTCGACACATTTTTAAGATTTAATATCCAGATTGGACTTGAAAGACCAGCCATTTTGCTCACGCAATGTCAACTTCCGCTTTGTTTATGGCAGTGAGCCTTGTTTTGGATTTTAATGTCTGCCGCGTGAATTAGGCCTATAGACTCTATTCACGCGGCGGACATTAAAATCCAAAGCGAGGCTCACTGCGATAAACAAAGCGGAAATTTACATTGCGCGAGTTAATTGGCCGGTCTTTGGAGTCCAACCTGGATATTAAATCTTAAAAAATGTGTCAATAATTAACCACAGAGACGTAGAAAAATACAGTTAAGGAACAAGTCAAAGCACCAAAGAGTTGTCTGACGAAAGGATATAGGTTTTTTCCGGAAAATTAGGTTCGAAACATGAAAAGTAAACATGACCAAATTGCGGCGATCATAGTGTTACGGATTAGGTATCATGCTGAATGCAGGGTTGCGTTTCTTCTAATAAATTCTTGATAAAAATGCTTTCTACACGAACCAGGTCATCTGGTCGTATTGTTGGCGAGTTGAAGACATATTCGACAGTGGTGGCTCATAGCATTTTGCTGTCATGTGCAATTAGTCTCATCTGGTTTAATTTGTTGATCAAGAGTAGGCCTATTANTTTTTCAATATTTTTGAGAGGGGAATAGGGCCGACATTTGGCCCCAAAATTGAGGGATTGAGGGCCCTGTCCTTTTTATAAAGAAAAATGCAACTCGCTTCAACCCATAGTCATGAAAACACAGCCTGGGTCGCCGAAGCTAGATTCTCCGGTCCTTGTTGCTATGGCGGCATCCAATCCGAGATGCGTCAAATTATGATTCGAAAACAGTTATAAATTTTACACGGACATATTTTCCTTCGTCTCGGCGTATGGCAAGGACCCAACAATTCCGAATCCCAACGTCCTTAGGGATTGTAAAACAGAGTGTCCGTATTTTTTCTAGCTGTTCGAGCAACGCGTAGTACAACTCCGCGGATAAGCCACTAGACCTATCGCGAGCCTCGTTTTGGAACGCGCCTCCTGTCGGCGTGAATAGGGTTTATACGTGTAAAAACTTATGCGAGAGGCCAAAAGAAACCGATTCCACATCGACCACGCGACCCATTGCCTCAGTATTGTCTTGGCACACTCTCCTGTCTGATGAGAAGCACGACATCCCCAATTGCAGGTTTCTTTTTGGAGTAAACCACATCTGATGTTTGCTGCTCGGATTCCAGGAACTAGAGCTTAAATACGGTAGCTGGAGTTCCTCCACAGTTACAAGAGATCCTCGGCTTCGGCACCAACACGAAGACATGAGGTTGGCATTTCCTACGTACTACTGTACATCACAGTGTTGACTTACATTTTCTTGTTTGGTTTTGTCACACAGATAGTTACAATGTGGAGCCAGCCAATCTCACGTAAATGCCAACCATGAGTTATAAAAGGCGATTTAATGTTAGAATATCGTTAAATTTACGCAACTTTTAATGTCTTACAAAATTTAGCTATCCAGCAGATACTGTAGCTCATCGCATGGATGTTTGGTGGAATAAGCGTGAAATGCATGGCGATATCTCGAGAGGTCTTGCGTGATCAGACTTTGCCTCCAAAAAACGCATACTATTGGGAGTGAATCACCCAGTAGATAGGAAAACAAGTGCATAATTTAATTAAGCATATATGTATGAACAGACGGTGAATAACACCAAGTAACAAATTCATGGCAAGTTCGTGTAACGAAACTCCATTTTCCATTTAAATCGCTTCGCTTATGAAGGTTTACGACTCGCAATTGCACATTTTGACAACATGAATTGACAATCTTAATAGTCTGTGAAACAAATATAAGACTTAGTATACAACTATGTCAGCATTAACAACGTCGATAGACTCCTCAGACTTGAGAGCATTCAAATCATCAGACAAGCTTTCGTCAGTTCCCACACTGTTTCCACGTCTTCTCGGTTGGTTGACACTCATAAGATTGTTGCCTGTTGACGAGACATACATGTAGAGCATATACACATACACAAATAGCAACTCAAAGAGAAGTGGGGAGGGAAAGAAATAGCCATGGGTCGGCGTAATACAGAGTTGATGTCATACCCCTCATTCATTTGTAGCATCTATCAGGGGTACTGAGTGTCGCCGACGGAGAAGGGTTTGAAATTGGAGGCGACCTGGGGGTACTTTGCAATGAACAGTAGAGGGGAACGCAAAGTTCAATGTTCCAAAATCATGTCTACCCATTAAAATGCTTTTCCAACTGCGCTTACATTATTCACTTCACAGGTTTTTAACTACCACTGACTGTACATATTTTGATTTTTATTCGTCTGTCAATCTATACTTTTGCCGTGAGTCAAAGGAGTAAGTACTTATGTGTATATACGCAACAAACGCTCAGAGCCACGTTCCGTAGCTCAAGTCTCTTGCGATCGAAATGAAAATTAATCGATAAGAAAAGCACGTGAGTGTCTTGCGTATCATTACAGAACACCTGGTAAACGTAACGTTGCTTTTAAAACTTTGGTAAGTGGATAGAAATTGTTTACACTACTATGTTACTATTCACATGGTAAATATCTTCGCAATACAGAAAAAAAACACGTGTATAACATTGTACTCTGATTAATGGCAAACATTTTAATAAACGAAACCGCTGTTACGTGTGAGGGGAACAACCACGGGATTGCTCAGGAGTCATGGTGGGTCTAGCTATAATTACCTGCGTGCATACTCATGTGAAACTTGAGCTCGTATGACTGTGAAAATGTCTTGCCACAAACAGAGCAAGCACAAGGGCGGTCCTTCGCATGCGTTCTTCTGACATGGCTATCATGGGCTGCGTGTGAGGCGAAAGCTTTACCACAATGTTTGCACTGGAAAAGTATTTTTATTTTTAAGCATAGACCGATAAGGTACACGTGTATCAAAGTCCGATTGAACTGTACATGCAGACTTCCAGTTTGTCCAAAAATCACTGTTTAGCACTTGGATAGAGTGACGACTAACCACAACAATTTCAGTAAAAATTGTGGTATTTTTAATTTGGTCAGGTGGTTTGAGGGATATTCCCTATTTTTGGTAATCTTTTCTACACTAGGCGAATATTGCGAATTTGAAAATCCACACTGTGTATGTAGCCATACTGGTGTCTTTGATCTCACGCAATATTCAACTTAACACACTTTTCTGTTGTAAAAGTGGAGAAGGCACAATGTTGAGCGCCGGGAACTTTGCCCCCTCGGTTTGGTTGGCTCACGTTACAAATTAACCTTGCCTAGCTTCACTGAAACATTGTATTTGCCTAATTTTGTGTTACCGCTGGTTTGAATTTGTTGTTATTGTAAAAATATCCACAATTCGTATTTGAAGCATCAAATTGTCCTAGAAATTGCTTTAGGTTAAAAGCCAAGTCCTCAGTCCAGCACACTATCCAAAATAACACTACTCAAAACAACATGAGTCTGCTTTCAGTGTGTTCGTAATCAAGTTGATTTGAGCTGAGGCGACCTCTTGAGGAAATCCTCACATGTACGTACTGTAACCATAGTGATGACTCATATGTTTCACGGAGAGTTTGAGTTTCAAAATTTCACCTAAATAATTGAAATTACTAGATTTCCAAGGAACGACATCATAATTACTTACGCCCTAATTGACCATGAAAACCTTATGGCAAGCAACGGAAGAGATACATGTATGCACTAACTTACTGCATCATTGTACCCACATGACGCAAAATCGTTGAGTTGTTCTAGGCTAATGTTCAAGATTCGTGCACGTGAAGTGTTGAACACTAATTCGAAATCATGACAACCCTCATATAAAAATATTTCATTACTGGGGAAACTTGATTACTCTTCACTAGACGTTGTGAGATGGTACTATCGTTAAGAATTGTTTACAAGATACTTTTGACGAACTTTCGCGTTCCGTGCCTGTTGAAACCTACTGTAGTTGTATGGCGTGGGAAGCAACCAAAGGAGGCTTCAAGAAGCGGCAGAACTATTTGGTTCACCTGCACATTCCAGCTCGACGGCGATATAATATGTAAATTACTTCGTCATATGATTGCTTAAGTTTCATTAACCAAAACTACTAACATTCTCGTGAAATGCTTTTACATTCATCTAAAATTACCAGTTGATGAAGTTCTTGAGCTTGCATTCTTACCTTAAATGGCTTTTCTCCGGAATGCTGTCGAATATGAGTTCGTAGAATGCTTGAAGCCGTAAATGCCTTGTTACAGTACACGCATTTGTAAGGGCGCTCGCCGCTATGAACCTGAAAAAATTAGTTGTAGCAGGGAACCAGCCAAACATGTACTTTGCGTTCTGAAATCTCACTAAGCCCCACCAGAAATGCAATTATGATTCATTTTACTGTAACGTAAACTATTAAGGAAGGCATCACAGAAATCGTTTCATGAGAATTTACTAAAAGCTGCCAGAAATTTTGCCTTCCTCTCTCACTTCGTTGTTTCTCATTTGAAATAAGCCTTTCTTAACTAAATGGGCTTTGAGTTATGACTAAATAAATAGTTAATGAGGTATTGCCCAATCGTACATGCATATATGATATACCACTCAAAAGAACGCAGTCAGTGGTGTATGTATATGTATATGGGTATGTATATGTATACATGTAAGAAAGACCAATCAAACGTCACGTCTGATCCACGAGAATACATTTGTGAATCAATTAGGACGGCTCCGTCACAGTCTGGCTTAGGCTCACTTAGGTGTTGGGGCAACAAAACCCCAAATGTTAGCGTAGGAGTTGTTTCTTATTTTAGCGAATTTCTGGTTAACAACGGCGAGAATAGTCGATTTGTAGTCAAATACCCCAAAAAGACTCTGGTCAAAGGTAATAACTTCAATAAGTTTTTCTCGTCTAATAATAATTTGACAACCAGCGCAGATACCGAAAAACACAATACAAACTGATGCAATGTATCACGTTGCGTTTGTTTGTACTGTGTTTGGCCAAAAGCAAATGCAACCATTCAATAATAATACCAAAATTGCGTTTTTCACCCGTAAAACTAATAATGTGCCTTCCTTTCAGCTGCTAAGTACCATTGCTCATTACAAAATAAGATTAAATTGATTGTTTTCTGAAACAGTTATTTAAACATTGTTTTACTTCAGCGTGTCACGAACTAGCCCTAGATATTGTTTTTGTTAATTTCCTTCCCAAAACTGTTAGCGATACCATAGTCAACTTATTTCAAGGCCATTATTCTCAAAGAACTGGGTAAGACACGATGGAGAGTAACCAATCTCTTTGTTTTTCTGGTACAGGTATTTTCGCCACTACTTTTGCCATAACTGTTCCGCTTCTTTAGCGATTTATGGTGTCATTTCAGAAAGCCACAAACGCAGTGACCTCTGGTGAGCAATGTGATTCAGTGCTGTAGGTGCATTACTGTGTTAGCAAGTGGTACAAAAGGACTTGCGTGCATTGTATGGTTGTAAAACTCACCCTCATGTGCTTATTGAGGCTGGAAGATTGGCTGAATGACTTGCCACAAACGGTGCACTTGTGCGGACGATGTTTCTCATGAACATGGAGAATATGGATACGCAGCCGGTCCCTCTTCTCAAATGACCTGCGATTTTGAATACCTCGCTTGATTATGTGACACAAGGACAATTGAAGCTGTACTTCGTTCTATTTAGTAGAACATATAATACCCTCAAAAATTTAAAAACTCATCGGAAAGTTGTCGCGCACTGAATTCCTTTAAGAAATAGATTAGTCAGGACGCGACACAACATTGGCCATTTCTTAAAGGTGCGAGCGCAGACGAAGAACTACACGTGCGCCGCCAAACGAAAGTGAGCTCACAGCGTACGGATAAGCTGAGATGAGTGTCTAGAAGATCCCCTTCGGTAATCAATTAACATCATTTGTTGCATCACATGACAACAAAAATCTCTCTGGTTGGCTCATTCTATAACTGTGTGTTGTTCATTTATACTACGAATGGATGTAAACTGTCAGTGAGCACTGTTTTCGTTGTATGTGGGTAACCCCGCACTGAGCTGAGCTATATAGTTCACTGAGGACGGCAGGTGACATCACCGCGTCTGCGCTCGTGCTTGGGAGTGATGACGTCAGTTGATCTAGTTACTGAGTCGAGACGTTTTGTTCCTGTGACACAATGAATTAAGAACATTCCTTTGCAGACACTCTGTTATCCTGGATCATGTGCAATGTTTAGAACTTTAACTTAGCGACTCACTCGACACCACTTTATAATTACTTAGACAAGCATAATAATGTTTTAAGTGTGACTGTACGAGAACATCAGGCAAAGTGGGAACATGACATATCACAAGTTTTGAGATATTGGAATTTCAATTCTGAAGTGGAATTGCTAATAATTGAAATACTTTTAGTTCGAAAAACTAGCTGCACTTTCTGAAAAAATGTCTCCCCTTTACTTTGGGGATAAATTTTGATCGGTGATACGGCCAAGATTAGCATAGTTTTAGACAACTGCCAAAGATACCAGAAAAAGAAAATTCCTGGAGGTTTCTACCTTGAATCTTTCTATCCTAGATTTGTCAGAATACGAAAAGCTTTAATCGAAACTTTGTTGCAAGTCCTTCATTTCAAACAGGTTTTGAATCTTAGCTATTGAGGGATTATTGCGATGAGAATGTAGACTACAATCAAGTACATGTGTACGGAGTGGGCAATGTTGAAAAGGAAAGACATACCGCATCTGAAAGAGGGTTCCTTGGTGTATCAGTTGATGGAAAGGTTACCGTGGATCGAACCCTGTACATTCATGGTCTCATCCGCGGCACGACAGGCGGAGCGTAAAACGTAATTTTCACAGCAAAATACCTCAGACTAGATTGTTAGTCGGTAAACGAAGTTGAACTACTCTGTAACATTGCGCTGGAAAATCAGCATTAGCGTGAATTCAACATTTAGAAGATTTTCTTGCAAAAACAACAGCTCCACCTGGTGTTCGATTTTATTGTGTTGTCTTGTCATGCATATACCGGTGGTTGTTCGGCGAAGCACCTTCCCAACACGTAGTATCTCTCTGAGTAATGTACGCTATTTTTTGCTGGTACAGACGGCTTAAAACTGACGGAAATCAAACGATTCGGTGTTCGTGTACGACGTCTATCAAAGACACAAGTGCTGGCAGTTTTTTTAAGTTGAAATTTGGCATTATTTATCTCAACGTCAATAATCGTCACGAAAATTTGGATTGTGGAAGAAAAAAGGTGGATCTACGGAAATGAAAGTTGTAACTAGTCTTATAAAATTGTGTTCTGTTCGATGTTACCCAAGATTTTGACGAGGCCTCTAAGTTGAGCTACATGTGCTTGGGCTCTCAATCAGTTGAAGTGGTCAACAGACACAAAAATGTAAGTAATAGAAATACTTAGTGATTAACGTTAAGTCTAATCTCTGGTATATAACAATGCATCAACGAAGACGGTGGTGTTTTTGTATGTCTTCGTGTGTATATTTTAAAGTCTTATGTTAAGCCTGAACTATTGCTAAGTTTCTGAAAAAGAGTGTCGACAAAGTTGGGACGAATTGCTTATGTTTTGTGTTTGTAAAGGGACTCCTCACGCAACTAGTTCTCACCTTTTTGGAGTTAAATAATAATAATAATAAAAATAATAATAATAATAATAATAATAATACTAATAATAATAATAACAATGATAACAATATTAATAGCAATAGTAATAATACTACTAACAGTAAAAGTAATAGTAATGATAATATTGTGACACCACCTTCAAAAACTTGTGACAAGTCATGTTCCCATATTAAGACCATTTGCCTAGTTAACTCGTGGAGGCACACTTAAACGCTGAAAGGCTGTGATTAAGAGCTCGAACTAAGATTAACGTTGCAGCTAAACAAGTTAATTTGAAATGCGGCTTGAATAAGATTTTAATAATCTGTCTTCTTTTTAAAACTAAAGTTTGAGTTAGGATCATTACCAAGTATGTCTAAGATATTCCCGAGTCAGATTAGGAGTGATTCCTGGGTTTGGACAGAGCTGACGTTTTATTACATTAATTTTGCTTTGCGCATGCCCCACACTTGTCTCAACCAGTAACGCGATAATAGCTCTTACAAAACCTTAAGAAACTACTTCAACCTCACTATGGAACTATTTGAAATCAATTCAATTGCAATTGGTAAACATGAACAGTTATTGTTTCGACATTACATCATATTCATTGGCAATAGTAGAAGCGCTATAGGTGAATCTCTTCAAGTCAAAGTAAACAATATTTCTGATAATAAATTTGAACACACTAAAGCCCGTACGCATGCATGCCCATAGGGAAGCAGCTAGAACACGGTTGCTTTCTGTGGGCCTTGTACTTATGGTGAGAAATCCTTGCTTATGGGACGGAAAGAATGATCAAATACCTCATGAATTTTACCACTTAGTTCGCAAATTCAATCTCATAATTCCAAATTCCAACCTCACCCACCAATAATCTCAGTGGCCACCATTTTCAGTTCGCGCTAGTAAAGTCTCGAACACACTTGTCTTTCAATCTCGTGTTTAGTGTGAGGTCTTGTATCGATCTAGATTTCGCGTATCATACGGTGTGTCCTGCACAAACCTACAATGTTCATGGGTTGAAAATAATATCAGTTACCGAAATGATTTACCTTGAACACAGATGACACGGAAACTTTCTGTCGCCCTGGTCCACGCAGCGTGTGTACTTAAGGTGCTTATCCCTGTAATACTTGTACGCAAACACCTTGCCACAACGTTCGCACTGGAAACCTTCGGTAGCTAAATATGTTACATAAATTGTATATGAGAATAAGGTTATATACGCCGAAATAAATAAAATTAGATGCATGAATTGAAAAGTCGGTCAATTTGACCATGGGTTGCACCTGCCCAGTTTATTATCCTTTCTATACACTGAGTTGATATCCCCGCATAGTGCCATATAAAAGTGGTTTTCTTTACTCTGTCTAGTAGAACCGACGCACCGGCCGCTTGAATAAGGTAAAATGTATTAAATCTATTTACAACCACTTAGTAGTGTAAGGTAATTCCCCAAGTTTAATTTCTCTGAATTAAAAATAAAAACTTAAAAGCATCGAAAAAATGTATTCATGGCTTAAATTAAAGATTGCACAGCCGATAATCCAAATAAAATAAAAAAATCAGATTAACCACGTTATCTGTTATACTTGGGTGAACAGTAATTCACACAATTACTAATCGCTACTAATGAACAACAAAACGACTCACATTCAGCTTCCGGCTGTACGCTTCTTTCGACCATTTCTTTGAGAGAAACAGGGATTCCCATGAACTGTAAGTAAGCATCTCCATACCAAACCAATAATTCAGCTCCCTTAGGAATATCTTTACATGTTTCGTAATAAATTTTGTCTTCAGTTTGCATTGCAATTAAATTTTGTTCTTGCGCATAGCGAGCACAGTTAACATATGCCATCCAGGTACCCGAGCTCCCTCTACCGTCGATGAAATGACTCAACTTGTTGTCGCGAAACACCTGGAAATTGTAAATTTGCTTACAATTATTATCGTCTTTTGTTCACATTAGAAAATACAGTTTTGCTTATACCGGGTTTGATTGTCAAACTATATTTGTAGTGGACTATATTTATAGAACGATACTAAACAGAGATTTAAGCGACTCATTGACCTTTGGACCGATCTATAGGCGGATTACGCAGGACAGACCCTGCGCCAAGCGACTTAAAAATCTTTCAGAAATCACTCGCCAACATTTGCCTGGTACACTGACTACTTACTGATGCTACTACTGGTACTTTCACTTTATTAGAAACAGGGCTTCTGATTCACAGGACCATAGATAGCCGAAGTTTGACCATTCCCTTTCACATGCTTTAGACTTAATTCATATGTGGCTTTTTTACCGGTGACGTCAACTGTAGTTCACAAATATGAATGTCAAGTCTAAAACGTCCCAGTTCTAGAGTAGTGTAACATCTGCAACTATTATTATTAGTAAGGCATGTTAATGACAAACCTCCCACATAAATGTGTTATCATCATGTGTTTTCATTTCACTGGTGTTGACGGTTTTTCCTTGGAAAGGACCGAACCTTGTCCCTTTTGCTATAACTGAATCTTTACTGTAAATACCGTAATGCACTGTACCCGCAAAAGATGTTTGGAACAGACCGATACCTGTGAATAAGAGAAAAAAATAAAGTAACATATCGAACTTTCAACAGTTTCATATGGATGTGACAAAACATGAGTTTGCTGGGGAAGTTATAATGTCAAATAAAGCATCACAAATTGAGTAATTATAGTCATCGCTTAAAGCGGTTATAAACTCGCATGCGGTCAAACTGAAGAAGTGAACTTTTGAATTTACACCACTTGCCGATATAAACTTGCTTCTTGCTCAAATAAAAACTCGTTTTTGGGTTTGCAAACAATGAACTGGCACTGTCTTCTCTCTGAAGACCCTGCTCGACACGTAAAATTGCATTAGCCGTCGTGAGACAAGTCAATGCAAGAGCCTTGTCTCACGCAACGATCTGTCGTTTTTCGAAGGCATGAAATCTCTTCCAACAGTTAAAGTATCTCGGCAGCAAATTTCTTTTAAGGTTTTCTCAAACCTTATTTGGTGGCCCCCATTCTAACTCCTATATCAAAAAACACTAAGCTTTGTCAACTGTTAAAAGTGTATATTTTCTGAAAGAACAAAGACCAAGAAATATAAAAATACTTTTTGTAATTATGTTTCATTATGCTTTTAACGAAAAACTTTTTAAGTCAAGATTTAATTTGAAAGGTACATTCATACATGTAGCAAAACAACCTCTCGGTTGATTTAATGAAACCTTTTTTAAATGAAAATTTCACCAGTTATCTCAAAAGTGCTGTTAACAATTTTCGATTAGTCAGTTTGTTTGGTTTCTATGACAAATCAGTTTCAGCGAAGTCCAGTCAGCCGTTTTCGAGAACCAGTGTTTCTAAGTTCAAATAAAGTCGATTTGCCGACTGAAGCCGACAAAAAGCCGATTATACTGGGAAAAGTGAAAATCCCAAAGTCTTCTTATAATTATTCGGTGGATACTTGCTTTCGGTACACATAACCTATAAAAACCTAAACTATGTTAACTATTTCAACGTTCACTGGCAACGTCAACTGCTTTTGCTGTGCGTAATTAACTTAATTATCATTAAAACCTCAAATGTACGTATCGTTCCCAACATACTTTTACTGTTGTTTACGACCTACTTTCTAAGTAGGTTACAGTTCATTGTTATACGCATAGCCTGACAGGTCACGTGCTGTGGACTTATACGAAACCAAGTAAGAAATGGATAACGAAACCCGAATCGGTGGTTAAAGTATGTCGTTAGCATGAGATCGAAACATCGAAATGTCAACTTATTGATTGAATTAAGGAATTAGGGTGAGGATTAATCTCTTTTCACAACTTGCTGTGTTCATGACCACAGAGGCCTTAGACGACTCGTAGCATTAGTTTTCAACGCCAACGGCCGTATGCATTTAGATGAACAACTCCCTTAGCATCAAAGCTACGTTTTGTCTTTGTTTTCCCCGGCACCATTCTATCATAAGTACACTTCGTTGACTCAATGTTATGGCGACTTGGTGAATGAAAGGGCTGAGGGTATGCGAAGCTGTTCTGTACCTGGCGGGCGATTCGTTTTGATTGAAAGGCCTTTAACCTTTGACCTTGGATAAGTAGTAAACAAATATCCACGCGGTGGTGCGGTTCCAATGTAATTGTGCTAAATTTTTCTTTTTTTCGCTACGCTGTATATATTTTGTATTTGAAGTTTCCCGAGAACGAAGGTAAGGTATTTTGCTAGACACATGTGACATACTGTAAAAATGGCCAATTTTTGTGAATAAGGTTAAAGATATCCTGAAGACAATTGTGTTGAACGTGACGTTCCAATTGTACTGATGGCTCATCAGATAAACGTTCTGATTGGCAGCAGAAATACATGTAAGCTGATGTAAAACATGACCCACTGACTCACGGCAGCCGGTGTAGAAAGAACAATAAGTCAATATTAGAGCACACTGTAGAAGGTATCTGACTATGGAAAGCCAAAGTAGAAAAAAAAATCTGGGACAGAAATTTGCTATTCAAGAATTGAATTCTCTTGAGGATCAAAAATATACTAATATTATCCAAAATTACAAGTCAGGAACAGTTCATGCCAGAACGAGATTACGTGAGCATCCACAAGCACGTGGAAACTCAGTCAAAGAAATGACTGACTTAATAGGTACAGTGCATAATGTCTCGCCGACGGCAGTCACATTATTGTGACAATGAGGTTGAATTTCATGATCTCTTCGCGTTTACAACAGAAACCAGTGTACACTTGGAAACACTAGACTTGAATACGACTGAGTATTACAGAGACAAAGCTTGTCGTCATTGTCATGAGGTCTCCTGACAAAAATTTTCTCCTAGCAAAAAAGTTCATGTCCTGGGCGTGATGAAGTTTCGGTCTTGACGTGATAAATTATAGGTTCTGGCGCAATGAATTTTGGTTTTGAGTATTCAATTCTTGAACAGAAAAATTGTGTCCGCTTCGGCTTTCTATAGATGAGGCCAGAAATCCTCACAATGTGACATCAGACAACCCATACAAACCTTTTGGCAACTCAAGAGCGGTGACATCTATTGGCGATTGTTGTTTAGCTGGCTGGCTATTTTGTGCGAATCCCAGAATTCTGTCAATGCCTGCAACAGTAGCTATTTACTAAAACTCTGTCTAGGGTGCAACAACGCAGACACAAGCAAATTTCAGTGGAGGAAAGGAATTTCAAGTTAGCTCGCCGCACACTGAGGAAATTCCAAACAAAAAGACCTCTCTGAGTCCGGATACCTGTGTTAATGCTAATTTAAAATATTTACCTCTTTACGCAATTACGAATGTAAGTAACGTTTTACGGCTCATCACAATGACAAAAATGATGATTGTGGATTAATTTGTATTCATTTCAAGCTTGCCAGGGTAGATTCAACACAAACATTACGACACCTAATTACCTGCTCTCTATTTAATACAAGATACCATACTAATAACGAATTTCGATAATATACCAACGCAAATTTGGCACCCATCAATGCCCGGATAAGTATACGACAAAGGCATGATACGGCAAACAATACCTCCTCGCTTTCTTTGTCGCGACTTAATCGAGGTACTGAAATACCTGACATAACCGGACGTATTGTTATAAGCTATGTCCACGTGAAAATCTATTATAACAACATATGACCTGCAAGGTACTCGATCTTGTATTGTTTCGTTGGTACCTAATAAGAGAAGTGTTGATTTATTTACGCGTGGATGTTATATGATAGTCGCATTCCTTCTTAAACGCCTGATTAAGTCGCAAATACACAGCAGCAACAGAGTCGATAGCTCAGGAATATGCAGCAAGTAAACAGTCAAGAAAAGTGTTAGTTAAGTCGATACAATGGCTTTTTACACCATTGTGAGGCGATAATAACATATGGATTGGCCACCGTTTGATCTCTCTAATATTATTGTATTGGTTATTGAAGAGAGGAATCTGGCGTATTGATACGTGGTTAGACTATTTGTTCAAACCCGCACATAGTAGTAATTATTTACTAACCGGAGTTCGATGTCTGTATTTTCATTAATTGAACCCGCCATGAATCCGCGTTTTTTAGTTCAGACCACAAATTTTTTTTCTTCAAAACTGGACTCCTCTTGGTCATTGCTATGTTGAGTACGCTTAAAAAGTACTGACAGTTCCCTATTTCTAAGGTCAAGACCCGCCAGGTCAAGCCAAAATAATGAGCGCGGTCTCTGGTAATTATGAACTGCTAGAGTGATTTTTAAGTTCAGATGAGCCAGGGATAATTTGGGAGCGACAAATTATACCTATAAGTGGCCTAAATCAAATGGCAAACTGGAGCCTGTTTCATGGGAAGTTATTAAAGTCAGAAATGTCTTACTTTTCCAATTCGCTGTTACTGAATTTCCCGCCATCCGCTAATGAGGCTATCATGGTAAGAATTTATAAAAATATCTAATTAACAAGCAGTTTCGGTCACAAATAACTCTCAAAGATTGTGTACCTTGATGAAGTAAGATTGAGCCAGTAATTTCACGCTCAATGATGTCGTTGTTCAATTTTTTTTAAACAATATACTATACATAAACAATAAAATGAAATAACATTACATCATTACTCAACAAGTACCATATTTCCTTCCGTATGTAAATTAATAAAGTTAATGAACAATTCGATAATAAGATTTTTTAACAAACTTTTGACTAAATATGTAATTTTTGCTAGCATGGTCAACAAATTAATATCACAATTTTCCGACTGCATGTTTTCCAAAAAAACAAAAAACACTGTTATCTTGTCATTGTTCAAGTTAGCTTTTTAATCAACTTCGGATGGCGTAATAGACGTTATTTAACTCCAATTAATTTTGACTGTAGAAAAGTTACGTTTTTCGATGGCAGGTCTTCTTCTTCATCGTCCCAAGCCAAGTAGCTTAGATGGTCAGTCTGCCTTCTGGGCGAAGTTTGCAGTGAAGCCGTCGGCCCCCGCAGTTTTACTTTGAGATCCACCGAACAGGGCCATGTCTGCCGCCTTAGGTTATCGAGCCTAAGGCAGCTCTGCAGTAAATTCTCATGTGTCTGGGGGCCAGTGCCACAGGGGTATTCGTCTGTGTGAGAGACTTTCAGGCGATGCATGTGGGAGAGCAGCTGGCAGTGGCCAGTTCTTAGTAAAACTGTGGGGCCTGACGGCATCATTGCGGCGAATTGTAGACATCGACCAGAAGACCAGACTGGCCATCTAAGCTACATGGCCGGGAACGCTGAAGAAGAAGAAGATGATGACAGGTCAGTCAAAATACATTCTTTGGAACGCCATCTACCACGTCAGACTGCCAGTATTAGAATTTCCAGGTACGAGGTTCCCTCGTCACCATACTGCATGCTCATCCAAAATCATCTCACACTGACTGAACCGACATGTTGGCCTGTGACGTATATGTACAATCGAATGAGCCAATTGAGGGCAAATAGGGATGATAGACTCATTTACAGGTATCTTCAGCGTGTCGGGGGCGTTGCAATGCTGCGTAAGTAAATAGTTTTCAAATATCTAAACAATTGGTATAGTATCACATATCAATACCATCTTAACTGTTTACAGTGAAAAGTTTGCAAGTAAAAACATTAAAATATTTCAAGAAACACTTGTTTGAAGCAAAAAGCAAACTTTTATGAAACTCATGACAATATTTCAAGAAATTGTTTGTAGCGAAAAGCAAACTTTCATGAAACTTATGGTCGCATCGTCAAATGGAAAGTTGTCATACTTGATGCCATGCATCTGAAAACAGTGTTATTTAAAAAAAAACGAGGCATGGTTAACTCTTCTATATGCAGAATTTTAAAAACCACAGGGACGAAGCATTCAATAAACTAAAAAAGCACCGCTAGTCTGTCAATTTTCAAAATTACCCGCCTGCACTTAAATCGGTATTTTAAAGATCCCTGTTCTGAGTTATGAATTAGACCACTTACGTGTAGTTATCGTGATGAAATTGGCATGAAAGTACGCATGACCTGTATCGTTACGGGCATGGCCTAAAAAATTGTATCATGAACTTTCAGTTCTTCACAATCTCCGAGATGACTTCCAAACGAGTAAGGAACAAGGTGAGACCGAATTTCTAACGTTTTACGTCTGATCATGGTCTTCTGTTAAACTGCAGTACCAGTCTATATACAATTACCCAAAATACGGATGTGAAACAGACGAAGTCTCGTGAAATACGAATCGTGTCATTGTGTATATTTAATGACCAGATTGCAAATGGTATGTTTCGGTGCAAAAGCAAAACGTGATCTAGCTCTTAATAAAATGATTTAGTTAATTATTAAATCACTTCATACTTGTGCATGAACGGTTACATAAAGGAAAAAAATAGAGGGAAAGAGCTGCTGTTCGGCCGTGAAGGTCAGAGAACTGCAAATGTCAATGTGTGCCGATTGGCAAGCACATACTGTAGACGCAAAGTTGGTGAGAAATATGTTTTTGAAGTACAACGTCAACTTAAACAGCAACGACTATGACTAAAAACATTTAACAATTTTAGTTAATACCTGATTTAGTTCAGTTGGAAAATAGTTGTTCACGATACACTTCTTTTATACAGGGCACGTGATTAGCATGCATTATTTGCCTGAGTAGATCCAACGACACTTACGGCTCTAAGTCATTGATTTGAGGTGAATCGATTTATACGTATCATGCTATCGAGTTAATCTCATCCAATGGAAATCGATCCAATGTAATTATGCATCCGTTAACTTATATTGCAATTGTTATGAAACGTTGTACTTCGCCCAATTAATAAGATTATTATAACTATCGTTAAAAGGCCAGGTTAAATTACTGTCACCTAATCAGATGTTGAATCATGATGAGGGTGCACCTACATATTTGCATTAAAATATCTTTAGCTCTTCCTCACTCACTAACAGGAAAGTAAATCGAGACACGTGCATTTCCTGATTTTTCGCGAGTGCAATAACCGTGTTACATGTAGTTGCGTTTTCAAAATCGAGTTATCGAAGGTGATAGAGGACTCGTTGCTGATCTGAGGCCAGGGGCTCGAACAAGGAAAAGTGCGTTATATTGTCAGAAACTATGTCTTATTATGAAGTGTTTCAAAGCAATTGACAGTTTATCACCTCAAATCTGTAATTAATGTAGTTTATCTGAATTGATTAAAATGACATTATCGGCGAGGTGATTTCATAAGATCAACATCAGCGAAGAATCGACCCTGGAACCCCCTGGTGTGAACTCAATCCCACTCGATAAATGACGGACTAGTGTGTTAACCATGCTTAAAAGCGATTTGGAATAAAATAACGGAGTCCTGTTCAAAACTACACAAATAATTAGCAAAAAGCCCTCTAACAGTAATCCCAAAATGCGTTTTCGGCGGAGAAAAACGATACCATCGCTGTAAACATTATGGGATCATTCTATAAGTGTACTTTGCTGAAGTGAGTCGTGCAGAGCGTAAGCCTATATTTCTAGTGACTTCGTAAGTCACTTTTCGTGAAAATGATCCTACAGAAATTCCTTAACCAAAAGCAAAAACTTTAGAAATATATACACTGTTTTTTTTAAAGCTAGTTTTGAAAGAGTTCCGAGACTTTAGCATTGCCATATGTTATATTATCTTAAAACAAAAATGGCATGGAAAAAGTATTTGTTATCAGTTGTTAACTAGAAGTAGGTCGAAATAAAGAAAACCACGGGCCATTTCAGGTTATTTTACCAGACCAATAAATACTTGAACAACTCAAGTAAAACAGAATTTCTTCAACCGCTAAAATGAGCACATTCCGAGACAAAATGAAAAAATATACTGTCCTAACCATCACGCACAACGGAAGATACGGAAACAGGATATATATTGAAGAGAAGTCTAACATAGAATTGAACATCACTTCAAATGAAATGCATGGATATTAAAAACAAGGGAATTCATTAAAGGCGATAAAAATTTCTGTATACCATAAGCTTTATTAGAGTTTACACCACGTTTAGGTAAAAATCAACAAATCGCCATAATAAACAACTGTAAAACTCAGAAGTACCAAGATGAGTGGCATCTATTATCTGGGTAAGTTACATCAGCAGGAAACATCCGAATATTCTTGTAAATGTTATACAGAGAAAAAAGCAATGAATGACGAGAAAAAAAACAATTGGTAGCAGAAGAGGTAGTTATTGTTTTTGGACTTTCACTGTACACTGTGTATACAATGACGCGCACAATATGATTTTAAGATACAACAGGTCACGAAAAAAAATTAAAAGCTATCTCATCCGGAAAACATTTTGTTGCTATGAGCCACTACATCACTTAAGTTAAATTACGTTTTAAATGGAATCTAACTACTGGGATATGCACAAGATACAATCATTTGTGAAATCGATTGGTGGTTGCATAAACTTTAAAGTCAAAACATACAGTAGAAAAAAATAATCATGATTACCGAATATTTTCATATATTAGTATCAACTTACCAGGAATCCAACGTTATTGTCAACAAGGTCGCGCAAATATTTTTCATTGCAAAGGAGGAAATCATACTGTATCCGACGAATAAAGGGATTGCTGCGAAAATAGGTGTCGAGAGTCCTAATATACATGTACGTGCATGTAACAACAGGAATGATTGATCGGCTTCATGTGAAACGTGAATTAATACACTGCTCTCGAAAATTCTGTTAGGAATTGTTTGTGAACGCCTCCATTCACATTTGCATGAGAGGTTATCAAAATCGGAAATTCAAGATCTTTGATGCAAAAAATGCTGAAAACGAAAAGGAAATGATGTTTTAGAAAATTTATAACAGCGCTTTGGAGATTTTTGATCATGTTATGATACTTTTGTTGTGCAATTAATGTGTCTTTCTTTTTGCTAAATTTTACGTTATCCAGTTAATGAGGAGTTGGCATGACAATGAACATGAATTTCCACAGTTTTGTTATTTTCAGAAAACATACAGAAAATATATTTCTATGGTTTTCTAAGTATTCGATTAAATGCATATACTTTTTCCAAAAGGTCCTGCATTACGTTTAAAAAGCTGCAATTTTTTTACAGATTTGATTCTTCGTCGCTAACACGTGGCATGCTAAGTGATTCCTAAGAAAATTGTGAAATTGAAGTTTTTATAAATTACTGATATATTTCTGACTATAAACCTTTGTTTCAAAATACAACCTTAATAATATTTTTAACAAGTGAATGTTCTTATATATTTTTAGGAATTGGGAACAATAAGTGTCCAATTCGTTTGCCATAATCAAGAACGAACGAGAAATTGGGAGGGATCGCATTTTGTACTCGTTACATAGGATATCCTTTGGGCATGTTCCTGCCTTTTGACATAATTTCTCTACATTTTCATAGTGTGCGAATTACGAATTACTATTTTTGAATAAGCACTTTTTCAAAAACAGATTGCAAGTCTAAAATTGACAATTAATTATACGTACCATGAGATAGTTCGCCAATCCTTAATCCCGAGAGCGCGTGACTTTGAGGACAGTCGTCTGCCTTTATTTTGGCGTAGCCGTAAAGTGCCATGTCGACTTCTTCTTGAGAGAACATATAAACTGGAAACGGCACCGGTTGATGAATGCGTGGCTCAAGCAAACCCGGGAATGCTGGCATGGCGGTGCGGCTCAGGCTCAGCGACGAAAGTTGATTGACGTAACGCGCTTGCATTGTTCTGACGTCTTCGGAAATTGAACAAGGCTGGCCGCTGGAAGAAAATGCAGAGCTTTTTAAGCTGACATTTGTCACGGGAGGTATCCGCGGGAGGTACTTATTATCCAGTGCATTGTGGGCATGGCTAATCCCAAGAGAGGTGCATCACGCTATTAGCTTTTCGCTCACAGTGCGCTGAACTTCGCCCTTCGGAATCTTGGCTGAGGTTTAGAATTTTTAATTGAAAAATGGAATCGAAAAGCGAACGCCTTGAGTGACAACAAGGAATGAAAGGCCAGGAAATAGAAGGTAAGTGGAAAAATATGATTACAGAAATGGAATTGCTTTAGCAATGACGAAAACAATTGAAAATGAGCCGCTGGGATAATACTGAGGGAACTGGTGCATTTTGAAATATGTTTACCTTCATCAGTGAATGGGAAACAATTTTCGCGCTAATTATAAGTGTTAACCTTTTGCGCCCTACGCGTCGTCACGATGTGAATGACTAGCCAACTGTAAAGTTGCACTAATTCACAATGTTGCGGTGAACACAAAGAAACGAACTGTTTAATTCAAAAGAAAACAAAATCAAGAAAGGCATTGCAGTCTCATGAATCCCGAATGGTGTTAGTTTTTCGAGACTGGCCTTTATACTTGACAATATTTATAAAAATTAAATATTAATTTCTTTCCGCGTGTCTAAGCATAAAATGTTCGTGACTGCGGGTTACAGGTTTATTAACCCTTTTATTAAATATTCATTCGTCTTGGAAGTCGGTCTACTTCGTGTTCATTAGTGGTGAATTTGATGTCACGGGTTGGTATGCACGGCTTATGGGTGTGGACTAAGATTCTTCAAAGAATTGAGGAGAACAAAAGCAATATCTGTTAATATATAAGGACACACTGCTTAATTTCCAGACGTGCTTTCTATCGAAGTTAAGTCTAACGACGGTTTAAGGGCATGCTCGTGCAGACTGGAAGGAAGGCGTCGGTAGCGTTCTTAACGGTCACGGGGGGAAAATCTTGTAAATATTTTATAGGGTTCAAATACCAACGTTTAAAATTGATGAATAATACAGTTTTTATCAGGTGTAATACACCATGTTCGCAGGCACGGGAAATATTAAGTCTGTCAGGCAATACTGATTACCAATGCAATTTTGCGTATATTTAACTTATATATTGTACATTTGAAATGCTAAATTACTGTATTTTAAATAAACATCAAAACTTACCTATGGCCAAATGCTTGGAGTGGGTGTGAAAACTGCAGATGGTAATTTGGAATAAGTTTTGTCGGTTTTATCGACATTGTTGAAACTACCTTGTTCTTGTACTCCGCTTCCCAAATGTGCAAAACTGCTGAATAACAGTTCGCTTGAGTGACGAATAGTATCGGTTGGGTAAACTGATTGAGTTCCGATTCGACAAAGCGTATTATACATTTCCGATTGGATCAACAGCCATCCTCCTGCCACACGCATGCGCACTTCTTCAAATAGTGTGTAATTGGCTCGAATGATCCTGAGGGCCAACGCAGATGAAAAGCTTTCAACTTTGGTGACTGCATCAAATCAAAGTTAGCGGAGCTCAAACATCACGTACAGGTGTGGTGTGAACTTCTGAATGAACCACTGACTTTTTCATCCAATGTCTGTTATGTTTTCACAGCCTTGACGTAGCTGACAGTGCATGCAACTTTCACTTGAGGAAGCCAGTTGACACCATAGCCCCAGCTCCGTCTGTGATGGCTCGAAGGTGTCGCTTTTTACCAACTATGACATTGATAATCACAATAATGACACTCACATGCCCGTATTCAGGGGGTGCGACGGCTGCAAATTGGTCCCCTCTCCCACCAGCATTTGGGGTCTGCTCATGAAACCGAGAATGGAGAGCTGCCGTAATTTAGTTTCCTGCTGAGTCTGGAGATTTTGATGTAAACGACTAAGGACTGTCGGGCACTGGGGCGACGATCATCGATTGGCCGGGAGAGGGGCTTGAGACAAATCACGTGGTCAGCTAGTCACAATTTCTCACTTTAGAAGAGCCTTTAGCATACGAACACGAATGGCAATAAAAATATATTAAAATAACATTACGAAGAACATTACGGTAGTTTTGATAACAGTTGCCGTGATAATGCATAATAAATGATAACCATAACAACAGCAACAATACCTACATTAACATTCCGCCATATCAACTAATACTTCTACTGCTGCCGCTGGCTGATGCTGCTGTTGTTGTTTCCCAGGCTGCTGCTGAAGGTGTTCATGTATTTAATGACAATACTATTACTATGCATATTCCACTATTGCTACAGTTACTATTAGTACTGCTTATAAGAATAATAATAATGATATAGATAACAGTATGATTAATACAAGTTGATTATTGTAATCTTACTTGTATAGTTATAGCAATGGTGATAATGAGAATATTAATTGTATGACAATAACAACGCTAAAAAATGATAATAATTATTATTATTACAGGTACTTTAATTATAATTATCATTATTGTTGTAGAGAAATGTAGTAGAATGATAAATAATAGCAAAAGGGATGTAAATCATAATAATTGTAATAATTGATAGCTGTTATTATTATTGTTGTTGCTGTTATTTTTTGTTGTTATTATTACTTATTCCACTACATTTTTCAACTCTTGGCGTTGCTGTCGCACGCTCACCCAAACTAAATCCGCATGTGACTCTGTACTAAAGGTACTTGGCTAATGATTATGTATGTAAAAAGAATCAAAAGTCGATGTTTAACGTTGACTTAAAATCCGTGAAAAAACTTGTTATAGTACCAGTATTATCGTTTCAAAAACCGACATGACCTGTTTTGCGCGAACAAAATAGTTAAATACTAGTGCATCGCGCACACGAAGAACTTGGAGCGGAATTTCAACGCTGTTATGGAACCGTAATTAGTTTGTTGCGTGTACATGTAGGGTCTTACAACAGAAGTGATACCGTTTGGGATCGTTACTGTTGTATGCACACATATCATACTCCAGTGAACTATACAGTGGAAAAAACGTTTCATGGAAGGATATTAAGTACACAAAGCACACCTCCACCGTCAATAAGTTGCGATTTCACGAGTCCGGTGCATTATTTTTATGCTTGTAAGATGGACTGCATATCAACGCCCGGCCATCAACGTCCTTCTTTCCAGTAATCGAATGTATACTGCCTGTGTATAATTATATCAATGTGTGGGCAAAAACTTGTATCGCTTTTTGATCAATTTCTTAAGTTGCCATCAACAGTTATCAAACATGAAATGTATGCTATAGCAGTCCAACTTCATTATGTTCTACAAAAAACTCAATATTTGTATAAGTCATCGGGAAAACGTCTATCACAATGTACATTGCTGTAAGTGATATAAAGATGCTGAAGACATGCTTGAATTTTAGTGTAAAGGAGTTTTATCGACAATTTGGCAGCAAACGTTGGTCTAACATTTACAAAAAGGGCCAGTTATGGTAGTCTCAGGTGGACACCTAAACGGTGGAATTCGAACATATTCGAGTGAAGCAACGTGTTTGTTTTTGTAATAGTTAGTATATTACTGTCGCCGACCACAGAGGTAGACAAACACACTATCTAAATGGTTTGTTTTTATGAAATAGAATTAGAACGTTTAGTCTATGTTACCTAAAGACTATTTCTTGTATTTATTTTCTATTTCTTGCAACTAAAATAGCATGTTTGACAACAAAAGTATGCTGACCATTCAACCAATGTTATCTTAGAATACAAGAGGACATTTTTGAAAATACAGCAATTCTATTACGTGTTTATTTATTCTACGTTAAATACCCCAAATATTGTGGATGTGACTCAGCCGAGTTGTTAAACCAAGCAAGCAGTGAAGTATCCGAAGGACCCTTTTTCGGAAGGGGATTAGCACAGTTGAAATATCGATTCCTATTCACCAAGATGAAATGACTTGTTATTGTATTCACTAGGTAAAGTGGTAAATGGTGAGGGCATTCCTACACCAATTTTCAACAAATATTTGGGTAAACTGATCATCCGCAGAGCTGATTTGAAAGAAAAAAAAGGGATGATATGACGATACAAGTAGTCACAACACAGAAAGTAAGACGTGATCGCAATAAAGTCAATGATTACATACCTTGGCAATATCTCCCACGCCTTCGAAACCCCCAACACGACTATAAATGGCAGGGGCGGATCGAGAACTTTTATTGCTGCATCTGCAAACTGATAACCCCCAACTCTGCTCATGCTCAAATTGATAAAACAAGTGAACATAGTAAGAATGGGCATATTATAGAACAAACAATACTCGTCTCATTTTGAATAATAGACACCATGTCTGTAGCCACCCTCACCCCGCATTTAGATTCATCCCGGCGGGCGATCGTTGCGGGTCAGGACCCAAATCGCTTCGGAAGAATCCGTCTGCGACGGGAGTGCAGGACGGCGAAAATGATTATGTCCGTTGACGGATGATACACGAACATACAGTAGCTGTCAATCAACGCAGAGAATGGAGAATAAATCAAAAGTGGAGAAAAGATGTGTTGCTGAGCATAGCCATGGTCTGTGACAAATGTTGGCAACGGCACCCAGTGGTCAGTTTTTCTTTTTGTTAGTCTTGCTGGCACAGCTACCCGTTCTGCACTAACGCTGACTAAAATCCGCAACTTCTGCCACCCGTCACCACCCACTGGGGGGAGGGGGGTGGGTACAAGACAGTAGCGTCGCTGAGCTCACCCATGGCTTTCAGATCAACTAAATTTCACCACTGTTGTAGAGTAGTATTTTGTCGTTTGTAATTACACAAAAATACTGTTTCTAGCCCTAAGAATGGTTTTCAAAAAACGTTAGATAATCTCAGATGAAATTGTACACTGGTAATCTCAGCTGGTCTAAATGCCAATTACTGCAATTAATTTGTAATCAGGGAAGTCACACGTTATATTATGATCATTGAGGATGACGTGGGGATTTCGCAAGTGGACAAATTGACATGTGGCCTTTCAAGTGATGATAGCGCTGAGAGCCCCCGCGATGCCAGGGGCGGACGTAATTTCGGGGAGCCGAGATTAGTCGATGATGTGACCCTCCCGACTAATTGCCCATTTAGTTAAACAGATAAGAAATTATTTAAAGAAAGAAATGGTGGACAGCAAATATGGTCGTTCTTCCACGAAGTGCTTTTCGTAAAAATCACTTCGTACGACAAATACATTTTCGGCCATCACCGTGGGAGAGTTTCAGTCACGTGCAGCAATACTCTGGAAATTTTTTTTCTAGTGAAACTCCGATCAACGTGTAACAGGAGTGGCGATGGAATGTCAATACCCGCACCTGAAACAATTCGGGTGTTTTCGTGTAGCTCCTCAATAGTAACAGGCAATGACCGACCTCCACCACCCCTCGACCACCCTCCAATTGGTTGAGTGTATTTAACGTCATCACAAGTGAGAAGAATTCATGTACAATCACAATACATGTAGCTATAGGCCTACTTGTCCACAAAACAAGTCCATTCAATGTGTCCGATTAAAGCGAACCTCGTCAAGACTGATAAGCAAGCAATCAAAATATTTAATGAGCAGATACAACCCCAAGCTAAAGTTTTCGAGTTTTTTCACACGTTTGACAGAAACAACAATTATAAAAGCAAATTTCATGTGCCCGTTGATCAGCAAGCGCAATTCTAGGCAACACGAGATGCTCGCCAGTGGACCATCATCGGCAGCGCGAGAAATCACAATTTCTACAGTTGAACGGCAGCTAATAAAATGGGATGGACTCATAAATATTATCTTGCATCTTATCTACGCCATTCGATTATCCCATGGAGCGGGATGTTTCGGAAAAATCCGTCGTTGATAAAAAAACGAACACTTGTCTACACTACACAACTAACTAGTTTCAAACTAATGCTATGCAAGTTTTCAAAATCAATTATTTGAAAGTACAGAAAAGTCACAATGCAAGGGATCCATAGAGATCAGATTAAAAGAAAATGCATGAAGATATCCAACATGAATAAAGCACGTAATTATCATCCCCAATGACAGTGTAGATCTGAGTCATTGAAAAAAACCCAAAAGATCTGAGAAAATAGCTGTGTCTATTCTACAACAAAAATCCAGATGTCAAGTCATTGTGTTATTCCGGCAACGATACAAAGATGTGTTCCTACCGTAAGCGAGCTAGTTGTGATATATTGTCGCACTCGACTCACAGTGTCGACTCTTTATATAATGTGTTTTGACTCATTCTATATACGTTCTGTCGGACCCATTATGTTCACTTTGACCCACTACGGTCATTTTTGTTTTTCATTTGTTAGTTTAGGTTTCAAAAATTATAGTTGAAAAAGACTGTTTAAAATATGAATTACGTTTCGATCAGTTGTGTTGGCATTAATTATGATAATTAAAGGCGATGCCTCGGCGCGTTGCTACTTGGGAACCAGGTATGCCATAGGCGGATTTAGGGGAGGGGGGGCAGGCGTTTCCGTCGACTGCTCCATTGTGCAATGAAGAAAATTACTTCATTTTTTAAAGAGATTGGAACCTGAGTGACGATGAAAAAACAAAAGCTGCTGGTAAGATGTGAATTTTAATCGAAGCCTTAGTGAACCACTCAGGAATTCATAATTTTCTCTTTGTCAAACCTTAACTTAAGACGATTTCCAAAGCAATCCCGTCATTATTGCCAACACGAAAAACGGATTTGGTCTTTTGGGCAATTGAAGACTATTTTAAATACAACAAATTTGTTACGAACCGATTGCACAAAATATAAAACGTGTAATAAGCATGACAAAAAAGTAGGTTTCGCGCGCAAACGCTGTGGACCGTAAACAAGTAGGAGTTTAGTCTTGGGGGTGTATTGGTAAATCACGCGCTCTATCTGCCAGATCGCGAGTTCGAGTATGCAGTTTTTCCTGTTTGACACGTTCTCCGTTTTTTTTTTTTTTTTTTT
>NMRA01000151.1:562113-587365 GCA_002633005.1 Phoronis australis
TTTTTTTTTTTGTCTTTTTTCTTGGATAATATTTCAGGAATCAAGGAAAATGCTTGATTTGTAGAGGAAAAAACAGAAAAAATTTCCCGACATCCCCTCATTCATTGCTATGCGCATCTACAATCGTGGTTGGTGCAAATGCCGCTCACAGACAAAATGTTGGGCACCCCCTTGTGATATTCTAGATCCGCCACTGTATGCTGTCATAAGTTTTAACTTAACCCGCGTTTAACTACTCAAAAGACGAAATGAGAAATGGGTTAGAAAAACTTTGCAGTTCGTTATTGTTTATGACCATACCCGACGCCTATAATGACCCACCGGGGCAAGCCGGTTGGTTTCCAGCAGTGCTGTTGTGATAAATTTTTAGGTACAAGTATATGTACGACCGAAGCCCAGCGTATTATCTTGTTCGTTTACGTGTCACAACACCACGAAACACCGATCGCGTGAGGCTGCGTTTTTTGACGCAACCAAACAGTAAAAGGCGCAAATTGACTCGATGAGTGCGTCCACTTGGACGCAACTTTTTGTTCAAAAGTTGTGATAAATAAAGCTAAAGACAAATGAAAACTACTTGGTTCTTTTCTTTGATTACCATACCGTCCAGCTAGATTGTTTTCTGCGAAGCCAAACGCATGGCATCGTACATGTAGGTCCGTAAGTAGGTCATCACAACGCAGGTCAGAATATCCCGTTACAATTTTTTCGATAGGGGTTAGACTCAATAACGCAATGGCTTCGAAATGGGTGAATGTTATGAAATAGCAAACTTGTCTAATACTTAGCGAGTGTGTTTTTAATGATTTCGGGATAAAGTTTTATGGACCCCAAAGAATTCAAATAGACCCCCAAAAATATTGGAAGGTGTTTTAGGAAGACTAAGGCGAACAGTGACGATGTGTAGAAGCTACATTGAATATGAAAAAGGTGGTGTACTGCGTCTACGTGCATTTACACCCCATTACACCACTTGTCTCCAGCAAAAACAGATTATCAGTTCTTTCTACCTGCAGAACCCATGTAACGAGGACGGGAGGTTTCAATGTACTTGTACAAAACAGCGTTTAACACCTTTTCTGCTCCATGTATCACAATACCAGCAATTTCACACTGGTGATGTAGCAAGACCCCACGGAAAATGCAAACCCCTTGAAACTTCCAGCTATGAAAGTCATCACGTTCCACGTTTCCTTGTGCGAAGAATGATTGTTCGCAACTGCGAAGTCGCTGCTACTGATAAAGCGGGAGAATTTCTAGCCTAGCCGATGGAGACTGTTTCTTCAGCTCTGGGACTTTAACAGAACGAAAACGTTTTTGCGTTCACGTTACATTCGAGAGCGCCAATATGAAGTCTACCATTAAAAAGGATTAGTAATATTTTGAAAATTAATCCTCGCTATTTAGAATAGTGATGTTCATTTACTAACTTAGAATTTGTATATAAATTGGCATATAAAATTGTTCTCCTGAATACCACCAGGTGTCAACTAAATACAATTATCTTAATAGTCTATCCATCCTGCGAGCACAATCTGCTGTGTAGGCCTACATGTACTTCGATCTGGCTACGTCAGAGTATTTGCATTCATGCATAGACGTTGTTATAATTTGTAAATGTTCCATAAAATTGGTCTGCGGCATTTATTGATTTTACCGCGAAACATCTCCATACATTGTATTTGGCACTTCAGAAGTTGTCCCATCTTGCGCACATTGGGCTTCTGCGTGTTTTCGTTATATTTTTCTTAACTTCTTGCAAAGGCAGTCGTTGTCATTAGAATGAAAAGACACAAAAGGTTTGAAAGTGATAACGTCTACTTATCTACAAAATCCTCAATGAAAGTGATCGAAAGCCTAGATTAGGTTTCTATATCGAGTCTTGAGCAAAACTGTAAAACCGATTGTGCCAAAGTGGAGAACAAAGAAAGGAACTGCTTCCATGTTTTGAATAAAATGATGTAATAATTGAAGAAACAGTGCTCTTTCTGTAAAGCACGCGAAGTCTACGGAGAGGTTGTTTCGCAAAGTCCGAAATACTCCATTTGTCGCTTCTCGGCAAGCAATAACAGTCAACTGTGGCATTGCTCTTCAATTCTCTGCTTTTCAGGAATAAGAAAAACACGCCTGTCTCCTAATAAAGTGTGCCCAAAACGGGCTGAATTTCACCAGGGTTTGCTGCGATATGAGTGAGGGTGCGTTGGGTTTCGGGGGTGGCTTGAAGCCTGGAAAGGCCTGGCCGGGAGCGTTGGGTGACCCTGTAGCATGCGATGCTCGGGCGGGAACCACTTTGATAAGAATTACGCGTTTTGTAGGCGAAAAGAATTTTATAGTCATTTTTTGTGAAAGGAAGCATGTATTGTTGCTGGCTACTGATGCTTTTAAATACTTATTGAGTCTCCGAGTATTTAGGGTGATATTGAAATTGTTAATACGTACAGACCGAAATATTATTGGTCTATTTTGTCTCCTGGACAGTTAGATGTTCAAGAAAGACATTCAATAGGTTGTGGGTAAACACAAATACAACGCACAAAGATCAAGTAGATAAGTTAAACAAGAATGCCACAACCCATTTTGTATCAGTTTAGATCGAGTAGTTCCACTCGGTAACAGCAAGTTGAGTTTTTATACCTGACACCAGACGGTGGTATTGAAATTAGCAATGACTTCACAGGTTCTAACATAGTCTGCTCACCTGTTCACAAGACGCTTACTGGTGTCAGCTTATCGCTTAAGTGAATTCATCGTTATAATCCAATAAATCATCAAAATTCGATGTAAAACCCTTACAGATACATTGAGTTTTCAAACAAATGAGTTGTTGCGGGTTTGTAGAAATTTTGAGCGTACCGTCGTGTCCTACAAAGCTCAGGAGGCCAACTTACCGAGGTCGGCCGCGGGAGTTTGGAATCTGGCGATAAATTATAATTATTCTTCCGTGAAATACAGACAGGAGAGCATAACCATGTGCTGTAGTTTTTGACTTGCATTTTTTAAAGTTCTAAACACAAAACTCTCGTTATAACCCAATGGCTCGGAACCGATCAGGCTCGTCGCTCCCCGGGAAGACATTACAAACATACACGTAAAGCAACCGGATTGGTCGGCTGCGAAAGTTGAAAACTAAACTTCCATTCACGAAAAGACCAGACTAGTCAACCAAACAAATAATGTGCAAGTGAATATTTTGGTAAATTCGCTGCGAAATTGCAAATCTACATACTTGTCAGGGGTCGCCAAGCCAGGTTACCCTTCCACAGAACCGTACAGGGAAAAGGTGTACACCCGGTCAATTAGTTTTATTGCATCTGAAGCCGGTAACACAGTATGATTTATTCATTTTTGATTTATCAAAGCATTTGCAGGCACGAACAATCCTAAGGCACTAAAAACTGTATATACTTAGACAGGCTTTGACACTTTGTTGTTGTTTTATATAAACTTTGGTTAGGTTGAGAATAGGTCATTTTGAAACAGAGCAACGCCTGCCATAGACAATGAGATACTTCATGGGCTCATACTTGGTATTAACGGCGTACTCTTCGTTTTATAATACCGGAACTACTACCAAAGCATTTCGGGTTCTCGAGGAAATCTAAAAGAACGATATACCCGCTTTCCTCGCAGCTTCATGGTTCGCACCAGCCGGAACGATACGCCACACAATAGCAGCCCACAATGAGCTGAAGAGCCACTGACGTCGCTGCGTCGTGTACACACCTTCCTTACAGGTTAACGCGACAGCTTTCGGCGAAGCGAGATCGACTGCATACAAGGTTATGTAGACATGAGCCAATTAAGACGGTAACAAAACCTAATTAAATCAGGTGGAATTCTCCTTTAATATCATTGAAAAGATAAAGAAGATACATTATGGACCTAAATATCTCTAAAGGACAATTTTCAAGTATCAAATTTCTGCTCATTCATTCAGCAATGCGAGCCATCCACTCTCGGTATTTTGGTCTCCTCCACCAGACTCCGTGTGCTTGTCTGAGAACTGACCCTATAGTTGACTGCATTATTAGACATAATGACGTCAATAATTAACGACAAAAGCCTTGTTTCATATTTTGCGCCGGAATGGTATAATTAAGCCCAAGTTTGACATAGTTGGAGAGATGGACTATGCTTCATAGTTATATAACATAGCTCATGTTAGGTTAAAGCAATCTGCGCAATACTTGCACACGAGCTAATTGCTCTTGTCATGAGCAATTAATTTCCACACGACCCTTGAGAACGTCTCGTTTGTTTCCGGGGGTGAAGGGGGTTGATGTTTATTCAAGGCACGTGGAACCGCAGAAACAAAGACATGGTGTCCCAAGGTAATGGTAAATATCATAAGAACAATGTCTGAACAATCAACATGCAAATGATGTTTTTGCCAAACAAGATAGATTTAATAACATAACATTTCATTGGGCCTTATGTTATTTATTTCATTAGTCTTGTGCTGAGCTAAAATTGAACATTTAACTTTAAATTTATACATTGACTCCATTTAAAGATATAAAATATCTTCAAATGGAGTCTCAGTTATTAGAACTTAAACGTTTTCAATCTCTAGACCTTTTTCGTGTCTACATATTGTAGAGCATAATTACAATTCAATGTGTCGGTATTATACATAATACTACAAAGGTAATCGAAAAAGCCACCACATGACAACTTTAATTGAACAATTGTTGCCTAAAATTGTTTGAAACAAACCGCATCGTCTATGTCACAAAGTTTACATTTACGTTCACATTTGGAGAACAAGTTCAGTGAAACAGAGTGCACTTTTCGGTAATTTTCTTCTCGCCGCACAATGCACTTTGTCGTCTGCGGGAACTTGGCCTCAGCGCTGTCCAGTTACACAAAGGCAACACGTCTTTCAGATTAATTACCGGTTTACACACAATTAGTTTAATTATTAATTTTCACCACGTCCCTCGTGTCTGGAGCACGGGGTAGAAAATATGCCATAAATGAACAGTGTTTAACATCCTAGCAGTAGTAATTTATATGCGCAACAGTGATACACTTGATCGAATCGGCAGCGAGACACGCTCCAGAAGCTAGTTTTCAGGGAAACAACGTACATGACTGCGAACACAAGGTCAACATACAATGCAGAGTAATAGAGAAATTACAGAGAATATATAATGGCACTGTAGGTTACCCTGCAAAGCGGATGAGCGACAATTTACGATGGCAGACTTAGGGAAGTTCATGTACTGTTACATGTAAGAGTCACTGCATGAGAAAGACAGGCAGATGCGGGAACATTACATGTCACGGATTTTTTTTTGAAATATAGCTTAGTTTTTCTCTTAGGCGGAATGGTCAACACCTAAAATAATTTTATTTATAGCACACATCACGAATTTTTGTCCGACCGGTCGGAAATTGGTCGACGACCAGCCGTCGACCGGTCGTCTTGCCGACCAGCAGCCGACCAACAACGGTCGGCTTGGAGCCGTCTGCTGAGTCGCCTCTGTGGTCGGCACTTGGGTCAGCTAAGTGGTCGTCAAGTGTAGACGACCAATTCGGACTAAGCGTGTCCTTGGTCGGCAATTGACCTATCGCCAGGATTATGACAGACGGCTTAATTGACCAATCAGAACGCAGCATTCTTGGCACACCTTCGTCTGCGTTTCCAAGCCGCCATTTTACTCGACAAACCACACGTAGTCGAGTAAAACTTACTTTAGTCTCTAGTTCAAGAAATTGTCCGCTAAGAATGGGGAAACGGTGTTGATTTGGTGTGTGTAGCACCGACAGCCGTTATGCTGCTCCAGAATAATATCCCGTCATTTTTGGCATGTCCTAAGCCGAAAAATGATGTTGAAAAGCGTAAACTATGGATCAGAGTGTACGGCCGCACAAGCAGCTGAACTTAGCGATGTTGCTTGACAACTCGAAGGCTTTAATAAACACAAATATGTTAGTTCCAAGATACGCACTTTTCAGCTTGGTGGCTATGGTGCAGGGCTATCTCAGATTTTGACTCCCGAGTTTCCTATGCCTGGCCGCCTTTGTCTCGGCACCTGCTGGATCCCAGCACTCTAGCGGTAGTCCCCGAAAATTGTTGTTTTCAGGGACATTTTTATCTTATGTTTTTTTTTTAATTTTTTTCAACCTAATGGACATTATTTTGTTTCGTATCAGAGGTACATTTTTGTTATTCATAAACCGTAGGCTGGCGTTCAACTTAACTTCAAAATTCAGAGATTCGATCGGCACAGGGAAGAGCACTGGATAACTGCCGGAACTCACAGCCTTGGTAGAGCTGTTGTCACTAAAAATAAACTGTTGACTTACTTTTTGATGTGTACCCTCTAGTATAGACTATGTTTGTAGAGTTAGAGAGAGCTCATTTTGAAGTTGTTCAAACATGATATTTAGATTTATGAAGCTTTAAAAAAGAATTTGAGTTATTTTTGTAAGTACCATATTTTTGCAACTACCACACCAGACTTGTAATCTTTCGTAACGACTTAGTGATCATGCTACCTTCAAAATTAAATGAAAGCTACCTTTATGAAATGAAACTACAAAAAATGCTATAGTTCATAGGAAGGTAGGCCTAATTTAAATGTCTTAATGGTGCAAACGGCAATTCCATAGGCGGATTTAGGGGGGAGGCAGGGGCCCCAGCCACCCCCCCCCCCTTGGCTGCCGCAAGCAATATGAAACAGCAAGAGCATGAATCGTGAGGAAATATTGAGTTCAGTAACTAGGACCCGTAGCGGAAGAGGGGGGCTCAGACCCCAGATCGCGGCGGAATCGTGTTCCTGTTTTTTTAGTCCATCGATAGATTTTCTGAACAGAAGGTCCAACAGTCTACATCCCTGGCCCCTGCAACTTTCGGGCCGCCTTTGCACATACAATCGCACTTTGCCCAACATATGTTGGGCTCCCCCTGTGGTATCCTAGATCCGCCACTGAATTCCAGACATTAATTTGACTTAGACACAGCCCTAGACCTACCGGAGCTAACTGTTTGCCTAGGACGTGATGAGTGTGTACCTGAGCTATGAACCTGAATTTTTTGATCAAAATATTTCGTTAAATTAGAAAAGTGTAAACAGTGCTATCGAGTCGACCTGGTCAGAGACTATAGTGCATGTGTTGTCTGTAATCTATGACCTACTTTACTCCAGGAGTCCCACCAGTTGTGACCTACTTTTCATCTGGCGAAATTTAGCAGACGACAGAATAAAAATATCGGTGTATCTTCACTCATTTTATTCGAAAGATCGTGAAATTTATGGAATCGTACAGATAATTCGACTTTAAGATACACATCCAGCTTTACATGAACATATCGTATCAGTGGCCTTGTCATTTGTCAGGTGAAGGTTGCCCCGAGGCCGAGGGATTCTTCGGATTTTCGCTGGCTCCTCGAGCACTTATTTTTTCATCGTCACCTTTACAAATTCCCATATCATGAACGTACGATTCTCTGTTGAAAAGCATCGTCTCTTGTCTCTGTCGAAGCGTTTTCAAATAGTGCAAAAACACTCATCGATTCCACCAGGAACGTTGAATAGCGACAGTGTATTTGCTCTGACATCTCGTTCGATTGTCGGGTATCACGTGACTTTTCGCATAGGGGCGGAGCTTGCGATAGGTCAATTTGCCATTTTATGACTTAGTGGGTGAACTTTGGCCAAATAAACATTTAACTGTTCGCTGTTCGTTCACCAGTGGCAACTCCGGTCTTGATATCGGTTTATCAACATTTGTTCAACTATTGAAAGGTGGTAAAATCGAATCAACCTACAAATACAAAGTGCGTGACATTACACCAACGTGAACTTTATGTTGAATTACTGACGGCGACGTAAAATCAAAAGTTAAGTAATATCGCGGAAGCATAATTTCAGTGCCTTTGTATGAGACTTTTTATACAGTACATTATGCATAAAAACAAGCAAGAAATTTCAAATTTTACAGTAAAATTGCACAAAAATCAGAATACAAAGCTGGCTGTTTTACGACCTCAAGTGTTTTCATGCCGCGGAATGCTCGACAAGCAGAACGCATTCGCGCTCATCTGTTATTGCTCTTGATCATCACTTCATCACGCTGTACAATTTGCTTTACCACAGATAATTATTGTTTATTTTTGTATAATTTCTTAATATGTTTTTATAGCATTAGAACAAAAGTTTATTTTAAGAACAACATAAATAATGGTTTTAACATAGCGCAGTTATTAAGATCATGGACGCATGAAAACGGAAACATGTGATCGGTTATAATGTCATCCATGATCCATCATCACTCTGAATTTGTTGTCACTTTCGGAGTAAAAAATTGTTTCGAAGCTAGAGCCTTCCTATTTAGCCAGCTAGCTGTATGAAGACTATTGTTAAAATACAGCAAGGTGTTACTGTGTATTGAGCTGCGACAGACCTCGAAATTGCTCGTCACCTCGTCGTGAAGCTTGTATCAACATGAGCTGAAGACCGGCGGGTGTGCATGCAAAATGTGGAACTCAATTGACATTCACCATGCCCGTTACCGCCATTTAAACGAAAAAATATCCGACGTCATTTTCTTGCGTAATTCTCTGCATTGGTACATTGTAACAAAGAAATGTACATGTACGTCGTCGTTTTGAAATTAGTACATTTGTGACACGCGCCACTTCCATTAGATGATGACAACATCGCAGCAAAATCTGTTCTAAAATTCGGTTTACTGATATCAAATTCCAAAAACATATAATGAAGTGAAACCAATTTGTTGTGACATTTAGACAACCTCGAGGGAGAACGTTTGATTGAAGAATCTGGGAAAAAGAAACTGACTAATAGGTGACGCAATATTTCATTGCGCCGAAAGTCGACGCAAAAGATCACACCACAATTTTAGCAGCAGAATAATAGTAGAACAGCAATTTTTTCAACGCCGGTAAATAATTTAGATTACTCAAGAAAGATTCTATTGGGTCAGTCTTTTACCCGCAACGGCGCAATTAAAAGTTGTATATTTAATTTAGTAAACAGCTTCGCACCAAGGCCGAGCCCTTTGGATTAAGAACAGAATACTTAACGTTTCGCGTCTACTCTAAGGGGTAAAAGTTATACTTATTTACGTGTCATTACAAACTTCTCCTGTTGAGAGTTTCTTTCTCACAGAAGCCGTCTTCGAATGTAGAATTTTGCCTGTGGTATGATGTAGTGTTTGTCCCATCATTTTAGTTCACGTTCTTTCCGAAAATTAGTAAACGAATGTTCGTTTTCAAAGCAGGGGGAGAATTGTGACCAGATATAAATGTGAATGGCTTATTGTCCGCGTACGTGCTATTCAAACTTAACTTATAATTCAACCGATATTACAATATACGTTTGCCTAAGAACGTGCTCCGAGTCAGTGACCCTGTAATCAGTATGCTGTAAACTTTGTTTACCTAAACTTTGAAGACGTGCTTTGTCTCGGTGTATTAATGAAGGTCCAAACAACACACGACTCTGAAAGTTTTGAAAACACAACTCTTTCTTTACGCAGATACGTTTTCTGCCCACGCGTACATTTGATGTAGCCCCGGCCCAACTCTCACTAAGTAAAGTTAGTGGCAGCCAGCTCACACTAAACCCCGGCGGCCGGCCACATTTCACGGCCCGAACTACTGACGTGTGTCATTGGTTCAAGTTTAATCTTTATTAGAGCTCAAATCATAAAATATAATACAAAAGTGCAAATATGGTGATAACCAAACGGGGGAGTATTGAGGCCTGAATTCTGGACACCGGGGTTCAGTGCCAGGGCCTAGCTTTTTGTCAGTCATAAAAATGACGAGTGGGAAGAAGTTAAGTACAACTGCTTCATAGTAAAAATCTGGTCAAAAGAGATTGAAAGAATATTAAAAGAAGTGATGTTGTTATCTCTGATCAGTGTTAGTAATGATCCCAGCCACCGCGAGTATGATAGGTCTTAAGACAACACGGTAGTTCCCTCGTACCTCGCAAAGTTTAATAGTTTATAACTTATTAGTTCATCGACTTTTAAACATGGAAAACCATGATTGTTTTTTTTCCAACTTAATACAGCCATGGAGTTTAACGAAATTCGGCGCCGGTCGCCGTGCGCCGCCCCTGCCACTCGACTGTTTTGAGTCATTTTCTGCAGCCCGCGGACGAGATTCATGAAGTCGCAATTCGGTAATTTAATATATCAACCTAGCACACTGCAGGCTACATGTATATAGAAGCACCAAAAAACTGTTTCCCGGAGCGTGGAAAAGTCTGCGGACACGAAAAATGTTTTGTTTCACCAGCGCCGTAACGCCGCCGTGGGGACGTGACTCGAAAGTTTTCAGTTTCCTTGAACGTAGAACTACGAAAGCGCACTAGCCCACAGAAATAAAATGAACTATTTCTCTCGTTATCTCAACTTTTCATCTTGTCATATCTGAGCTGTAAATTTCGAGTAGCGGTAACACAGAGCATGAGCGATTAACGGCGGGAGGTCTAACCACATGTCAACTGATTTTCAAAAAGACTCCGCCGTAACTCAGGGGACGCCAGACTACGGCACAGAGTCGCTCTCAAAATACCTTCATAAAACTATTTCTGTGATCTCATCTCCTCGGACGACCACATCACTTCCCTCGTTCCATTCAGTTTCCAAAGTCCTTCAACTCAGTTCATGGTTGCGTTTTTCTGATTGCGTGAACCGTTTAGCCAGTCTGGACCCACTGTCCCTCAAAGCCTGTTGCTTCCGATGACTTGTTTTGGCTCTCCATCTATGACATCATTTTTTTCTGTAACCAGTTCTGTGATGAAACCTTTTCCTCATGAGGAGAAAAGGGTTCTGACCTTTTTCTACTCATTTTATTGATGGCAGAGCCACCAGGAAAATTGGCGTTTGCGCTGACTCTATCTACAACTGCGTGATGTCATTGAAACCCACGTCATCACAGCTCCATTGAAGCACTTCAATAGTTTCTTTGTTGGGTTAACCCAGCTCGACACAGTGGGGTGCCTTGGATACTTTAAACCAGCCTCAGGCGTTCATTAATGCTAGGACCTCGCTAAAAAGCAAGACTTCGCGAGATTACGTGAGATATTACCGAGCATTTTAAATAAGAACACATGACTTTGACTACGTTTTAGCTAGGTCCTAGCGTCTACTGAACGCACGCCAGGCGTGCGTTCAGTACCGTTAGGACCTACGATAGGACCCAGCTACAATCTAGCAAAGTCACGTGATCTCATTTAAAATACACGGCAATATCTCACGTAATCTCGCAGTCTTGCTTTTTAACGAGGTCCTAGAGTCACTGAACGCCGGAGGCAGGTTTCACTGAACCCGCTCCCTGTAAACAAGAGCTACATGTAGCGTTGAAATGCACCCAGGACGGCAATGCAAATTGAAGAATTATTTTTAATTCACTTTTTTGAGAAAAAAAAAATCAATGCGGAGGCACAGCAGTGATCCAATTGTTGTCGAGTTTAAAATATGTCTACACACGCCAAATTGTGAACTTTCAAAGGGTTAAGTAGATATCAACACAGATGTCAACAACAGCAACGCGGAGCGTTGAAATTTGCCCACGATAGCACTACAATTAAAGGTGTGCTTCAACAAGTATTCTTTAGAATTATAAGAATATCCATTAAACGCCGCATATTTCGCCAACTCATCCGAATTGAGAAAGTGGCGCCTTCTCTGCAAATCATAACTATTTGCAGAATTTCATGAAAGTAAGCTAACGAAATCCTAAGCTATAGAGGCAAACGTAAAAATAACGTTAGGGGCTAATGCATGCTATGGTCCGAGCGGCAGAGCGGCAGAGCTGCTCTCTCACAGTTCTTGAAGTTTTTACTATGAAGGATAGTGTGGATACTGATGACACTGGTCACATTGAGATATAGACTTCAGTGATTATGGATATCAAAGTGCATGTGGATACTGATGACACTCAGTGGTCAGATTTAGAAACAGATTTCAGTGATCTAGATTATGACGGGGATATGCCACATGGAAAACTTTCTTGACATGTTTTCTGGAAATTTAAATGGATTATTTGTAAACAAATGTCTTTGTTTATGGAAAACAAAAAGTAAAACTATTTGTTGAACCCTTTATCAATAATGAACTTGGATAATTTTTATATCAACATGAAGCTCATTTACTCAAGATGTGTTTCTGAAAATTTGGTAAGTATATGTTTACTAATGACTAAGTGACGAGGTTTTAATTATGTGCAGTGCTTGTGACCTAGTTATTTTTTTACAATTAATACATTTATTACAAAAGACAAATACATATACAAATATACACACAACACAACAACGTACAGAGCTGTGCAAAAAAATAACGAGAAAGCATTGCAATGTTACTTCGAAGTTAAAAAGTACTCCTTAAGTTTCTGTTCTGGCATCTGGTCAACTCTCTGGGTCCCCTCATGTTTGAAATACACATTTCCAATCTTCCCATTTTTTGTATCATTAAATTTCCGTGTGCTTAACGAAGCACTAACTTCTGTATTAAAACACTCATTCAAAAACTTTTTAAGACATCCTAAATTAGGTTTGACGTTAGCAAATTTCCTTTTAAAAATGAAAATTTTAGTTTGTAAAAGAAACCAATTCAAAATTCTATTCTTTTCATTTTGAAGACCAAATATTATGGTGGTTTTGTCTATTTCAAAATTTGCTTGCATTGCAGTCGTTAACTAGAGACGTACCCCGTGCCAGAAAGAATTAACATATTCACATTCAAAGAATAAGTGTTCTAGAGTTTCGGGAAAGCCATTTACAAAAAGTACAAGCATTTGAGTCCAAGTATCTAATCTTATTTAAAAAGTAGTTAGTAGGTAGAATTCTATGCAGTAAGCGGAACTGAAAAAAGGAAGCATGTGTCATTCGTACATTCATGAGGAAGTTTGTAATACAAGTTCCACATCTTCTCTGATAGCGAAAATCCCAGTACTTCGAATTTCTTTTGAGCCCTGAAAGACTTAAACCGTGTTTTAGAACCAGTCCAGGTTGTGGACTAATAGTTTTTTCACAGTTAATACGAACATACGTTTTATATGCGTGTGAGTGTGTAGACCATCTGCCTGCGAGTCTGATTTGTTCCGGTGTCCACCCAGCCATGCTTGCCGCTGTTGCAGCCCCAATGCGGAATGAATGGAACCGGTATTTGCCATGTTCCACGCCCATTTTTTTCATTGCCAACCGGAGGATAGCGCTAAACTGATAGCGAGTGAGGGGTTTTCCTCCAAAATGACAGAGGAACTGGCGGGCGCTTGGTGGTCTGAGTTTGTGAAATTTAAGCATGTTGTGGACTGGGCATATAAACTGGTGGTGAGATAAGGGATGTAGAACGGGTGTCGATATTTTCCCACGCTGGTCGGTCTTGGATGATGTGATTTTAATAAGGACCATGTTGTTGGCAAAGGTGACATCGTCCGCTTGAAGACCTCCATTGTTTGGGCCAACTAACTCCGATATTCGGAAAAAAACAAAAAAACGCCAAAGCGTATGCTGTCTTGAAAAGCTGCGTCTCGTATGTAGAGGAGCAGACTAGATGCAGGCTGTGGACCAACTGGTACAGTATCGCAGGAGTAATTGGTAGTCGGGTGTCAGCACTTTTCGCACAACGACGAAGGCCCTCCAGTATCTTGGACGCGATGAAGTTGGTGGCAACATGTGGGTAACCATCCACCTTGCATTTAAAGTACACTCCTGCCAAGTATGACTCGACGGTACGGGCCGCAAAACCGCGGAGAGACATGTACGAAATATATAGGACTAGATGGTCGGTTCGAGGGGGCCAACACAGGGTTAGGTTCTGCTGTCGTCTGAACGAATCAAATGACTGGAGACCTTGGTCGTACACTTTATGGGTGTTGCTGGAGATTGGTGCCTGGATTAATCTAGCTGCCTCATCGTGGAGATCAGTTGCAGGAATTGGTGGGGTATTGGTTCTGGCGATGCGTTTGTTTCTGGTGCCAACGTGCGAAATCTTTCCACCTGTTTGCGGGAGATAGCATCAGCAACACTATTATCGACACCTCTCACATGTTTGGCTCTTAAGGTAACATTATGACATAGGGCTAATAACAACAGGGCCCTAATGAGTTGCATGACAGTCTTAGATTTAGATGATTGACGGTTGATGACGTGGACCAAGGCTTCATTGTCTATCCATAGGATGATTTTCTTATTGGAAAAGGAGGGGCCCCAAATACAAAAGGCTAAGACCACGGGGACTAGTTCTAAGAATGTCATGTCTGCCACGAAGGCAGCCCACTCGGTTGGCCATGGGTAGAATACCCACTGTTTGTTAAAAATGGCCCCAGCTCCTAAGTTTAGTGCACCTGCACTGTCAGTGTACAGTGAGAGAGCGTCGTTTGTTGTCCATTCTGACTCGGGAAAGAAGGTGAACCCGTTGAATGAGTCCAGAAACAACAACCATAGCAGCATGTCATCTTTCATACCATTAGACATTGATATGTGATGGTGGGGTTTAAAGGCCCTGGACAGAGCATCGTAGAATCTCCGAATGAAGGCTCGCGCGACTGGAACAGCCTTAGAGAAAATATTCAGCATGCCACTTAAAGATTCCAGCTCCCGTCGTTTCATTCGTTGCTTGTGGACTAAGGCTGATAACGTGGTGCGGAGTTGGATGCGTTTCTTGTCCGGTATTCTTATTTGTTGTTGAACAGTGTCGATGTCCAGGCCTAAGAATGTGAGTTGTGTGGAAGGACCAGCTGTTTTGTCCGTAGCAATGGGTACACCGATTTCATCACAGATGGATGTGAAGTGGGCCATTAGTGTCTTGCAGATGTCTGTGCCAGGCGGCCCAACGAATATGAAGTCGTCAAGGTAGTGGTCCAATGTTTTGTGCCCCGATCGAGCCTCGACGGCCCAGTGTAGTGCTGTTGAGAATTTCTAGAAGAGGTAAGGTGCTAACGAGGCGCCAAATGGGAGGCATTTGTCAATGAAGTAGTACCCCTGGTGTTGGTACCCTAAAAGGTCGAAGTCACTGGGGTAAATTGGAAGGAGTCGGAAGGCGGACTTAATGTCCATTTTTGCTAGCTGGGCACCCAAGCCAGCATGGCTGATCATGTCTATAACATTATCAAAGCTTGTATACTGCACGGTGCAGTAATCGGGATTAATTCCGTCGTTAACACTGGTCCCTACTGGATATGAGAGGTGGGAGATCATGCGAAAACCCCCGTCAGGTTTGGAGAGGAGACCAAGCGGCGATGTACGAAGGTTATAGATGGGGCGTGTAGGAAAGGGACCTGCCATGCGGCCCAGGTCACATTCTTTGATGAGCTTGTCCCACAGCTGCTGGGGTTGGCAAATCGCTGATAACAGATTTCTCGCTGTGGTGTGGCTTCTTGTGCCTGTGTATTGTAACCTAAAGCCGTTTCGGAATCCTTGAACAAGAAATGAAGCGCGGTTGGGATCCGGGTAGCCATGCAGAATGCGTTCTAGCGCCAGCGGTTTGACAGGCGTGTTGCCCAGGCTCCAGATATACTCGTGATGTGGGTGTATGGTCGATGCTAAAATAACATAACACTAAAATAACTTGGTGCGATCCTGGTAGTTTAACGGAAAGGGGAAATGAATCATGTAGTAGGGTAGGGTTTACAATGGCCTAGGCTTAGATGTAAATCTATGGTGAGGGTGGGTTGGATTGCGGGGGCGGATTGCAAATTGGTTGGATGGACCCTGGGAAGGCCCTGGCCGGGATTGTTGGGTAGCCCTGTAACATGTGAGGCTTGGGTGGGAGCCACCGCAGGTCATGCAGGTATGCTTGTATCTGTACTGCCATGAAGTGCAATTTCCCTTGAAGTTAAAGGCGTAGCAGTGTCTGGTAGGTGGGTGAGGTGCGGTGTCGATAGTCGGGCCAGTCATATTTCGCAACCACAACTCCGGATCTATCGCCGACTATGGTGTGGCCGGGTCACGAGCTTTGCAGGAGCGGTATTGTTCGTCATAAGGTATCCAACCGGTTCTGGTGCGCTGGGCCCCGAGGCGAACGACATGCATGTACTTAAGCAGCTCTGGGCCTCGGTGGGGGTGAGCTTCGATAAATATTGACACAAATATGAGAAAGGCGTCAGTCCATTTCTCAATGGTTGTTATTTTGGGTTTGGGTGGTTGGTGTAACACGAGGCGGTTGTTAAACACCACCACTTGCTGTGGCGATGTGATGGCTGAGGTTGGGAGGAGGGTGCAAAGGTCGATGTATTCGCCGTCATGTATTTTTGTGTGAATTGAAGATGGGACATGGGCTCCCATTATCGGATAGACACTAGGAATTGGTGGAGGTGCCACGTAATCAAGTAATGTGACCTCAGAGACTAACTGACCTGGTTGGGGTGGAGTGGCTGGCGGTGCAGACGTAGATGCTTGGTCGCTGTGGCTGGTAGGAGCCTGGTCTAACGGCCCAGTCTCTGTTCTCGCTGACCTAGTCCTGGTCCTTTTAGGGGTGGCCCGGCCTGACTCTGTTGTCTTGCCTTTGGCTTTTGGCATGTTGTAGCTCGAGTGAATGTACTGTAGACTGAGGCTGGGAACCGGAAGCTGGTGAGGGAGAACCACTAGCGCTACGATCGGAGTAGATAGGTACTAACTAGAGTTGGATATGAAGGTTGAAGGGGTGTAGAATAATATTTGCCCAAATAATAGGATTTATGTCAGAGTGCTATAAATCTAATCAAAGCTGAAATTACGGCCTCAAAACCATGGCAACTGTCGGTCCTGTACTGTCTGCTTGACGTCTATTAACGTAAAGTGGTTCCGAAAAAAGTAAGAACGTATTTTAACATGAGGCAAGCCAAAAATCATACTTGATAGAATGGTTATTGATAACTATACTTTTAATTACCGAAGACCCACGGAGAGCGCTGATCCTGTAACGGTGAAAATCTTTCGGGTAGTAATTTTTCTGCTGCTCATCAGATGGCGCACCGATTTAGCGAGTCGGAAAAATGATTCTGTTGAACAAGTTGTACCCATTATGCAGTGCCAAGTCAATATTTTAGGGCGCGCCCAAGTGTGTAACTTTGAGAAATCCTACATTTTTGGCTAATTATTCAGTGCACGTAAAACGTATATTGGCTACTTCTATTTCTATAGGAGTGTTTTCGCCAACCTCCACTCAACAGTTTTTGAAGTAACATTTCAGCCCGTTGTATTTACAATTATCACCGGGACTTCCATCGATTGCAAAGTAAAGGACTGAAACGTGGATTCGATGAAGCATTACAGGTTCAGGTGATAATGGACCAGAAGATTCCAACTGTGAACATAGAACATTCCTAAGCACAATATGAATTCGAGATGTACACAAAATACTACATAGGGCTAGAAATGTCATTGGTTAATCCGGGCATCAGATGTAAACCACTAGCAGATCCAGAATTTCAAAAGGGGCAATTGCAATAGTGCTCTGAATTTGAAATACAGACAGACAGACAATACGAAAATGTCAAATTATTTCACGTAAGGTATCGGTGAACTTAAATGTTTATTTATCTAACACTCATTGAAACTCTGACTTGTAACGCATAGAAAAACACACCATTGCAGTGTTTATTACACAGGAAATTTATACAACGCAGCCTTTGGTCATGGTTGACATCGAGCTATGGATAGGACACTTTAGTTTCCCACCTGTAAATTGATTATGGTGCATGTGTGTAGTATACAAGTGTGGGTGTTAAAGCTGGTTGTGAAAGTTAAGTTTGGGGTATCGACATCTTTTATCAAAATGAAGTAAAAATGAAACCATAGTCTACATCACAATGCAATTTTTGTCAGCATTATACAAAACAGGAAAAACGGAAAGTGCCAAAGATTGCATCTCTGGCAGTATGCTTCCAGGGATGTTAATAATATGTAATATATAAAATAAAAAGCCTCTAGGTGGTGCAGCATACATTATATTCATCTGAAACAAGACAATCGCTATCACCTTCTTGCCAAATTCCATACATCAAGATACTTGGTTGTTAAAGAACCGCTAGAAGACGACACAGCACTCAGACATGTCCTAAAATTTATGCCGGGCATACTCTCTTCAAAAATGTAACACATACATCAAATTGAACCCAGATTCATCAGCAGAACTTTGTAAATATTGCGGCGCAGATAAACAAACAAATTGCCACTCCGAGCGCCTCGGTGGTTGCACCCATCAGAAAACCTGACAGTCGTGATCATCTCAATAGGAACACATGAGCTAAATTTCAGAACTATCCTCCAAGCAATTTCAAGGACAGAAAGTTTGCTGCCATAAATAATAATCTCTAGTGGCACAGAATATCTTAAATCCAGCCAAAAATAGCAGTTTGTTCTCGTTTCCTCAACAGAAACAAATATACCATATTGTGCGAAAATATACCAAGAAACTTGGTAGATATAGAGGCATCCATAAAGAAAACCAGAATTACCATTAAGCAGTGCTGTAGTGGCGTGTAGGCACAGGTAAGCGCAACCAACCACTTTTTAGCATTTGAACGTAATGCCTACGCACCGTACGTTCAGTGCTCAAGGTGATACGGTGGGCTTTGGGCGCCTACTTACCTTTAATTTTACCCCTACAGCACTGCCATTAAAAGGCACCATAGGAGATCGTTCAATCAACAATCAGTGTCAGTCGTGCCCATCTCAATGGCAGCATTTCTGTACAGATTGCATAGGTACGCCAGGAAGTAGGAAAACGTGGCTGTCTCCATAATTGAAACTTATTTGCGAAATTTGATGAAAATCAGTCAAGGAACTTGCTAGATAAAGAGACTGACATGAAGAAGTAAAGTTGCCACTAGGGGCCCAGTGGTAGCCAAATACATCCCAAAATTCTCTTGTGTCATCTCATTTGTAAAATTTCACATTCGCTAAGGATTTTGAGATGCAACAGCAGATGCCAGACAAAAAGACCTGGATGGCAGCATAATGGGCCTACACACGCATGCTTGCAAGCAGCCATACAGAACAAGGCAAGAGTAACCAGACGCTATAAATCTTTGCCCCTCTTGATGGCTAGTCTTGTTAATGCAAAAATAACTGGTAATAAATATTACCACAGCTAATTACAGAATTGCTTAGCCACCATACTAACTTTCCTGTTTCCCTTAATTTTCAGTCACAAAGGAAGAACACTTTGACCACGAATTCTACTTTTGCCCCAGCTATCATGGCAAGGAATTCCGGGTTATTTTGTCATGATACCTTTGGCTTGTACTGTATAATAATGTGTACAAATAACAAGGAAATGACAGTTAAAGGGACACTCTTGGCATGAGAAGTAAATTCACAGAAAATATCATGGAATCAGACTCACGACTTCATAGCAATATACACACCATAAGGCGCACAACAAGAATACAGTAACACTGATGATTACGATCTACATGGATACTGCTCAAGATATTCAAACAGTAGTTCTATGATTGGGTCCTCACTGGGTTGCTTTTTCGACCAGTTTTCATGCCTTCGTTGAACGCATCAGTCAAAAACATCTTTACGCTTTCAGTCATTATTTCAGACCTTTAAGCTGACTTCAGAGCTCACCCCATTGTGCTGCATGACTCTCCTGCTGTTTGGGTACTTGCCTGCTTTTTACAACTGCAAATGTAAAACTCCATAACATAGTATATGTTATCTAGTCCATTGGCAGGCTACAAGAACAACAATTTTCAAACACTCGTGAACACCACTTACACACCTAATTGTAAGCTGATCCCTGTTCACAAAAATCAAGCACAGCTTTTGCAACCAAATAATCAGTTCAAAAACTCACGTGATTAAGAATCATGTGCATGGCTCAGGGAAGAGTGTGTGAGGAGTGTTTAATGGTAATAAAGCAGGATGCAACACCAGCTTTTTGGATGGGTAGCCATGTTTTGTGAATTCACAAAATGAGCTTACAAAATTCAAATGCTGTGGTCATAAATGAGAGAGTTGTGCTGTTTGAGTGGTCTGATTGATACATTAATCTACGTTAAAAGAATCCAGCCTAAATTTGTGCGAATGTCCAAGCCATGGCTGCATAGGCTGCTGAGTAGCATGTTCCACAACAGCTTCACTTTTTGTTGGGTTGTAATATAGAACATAACACAGCGCATTTCCATGTTGACTATTAAGTCAACTTGGAACAGGCAGTGACTAAAATGTACAACAAAGGTTATAAGTCAAACTTATGGATTTGTGATGCCAAATTGAGTTCAACGAGCTTGCTGTTAGATCATGAACTTCACCTTCTATACCAGTGACTTAGGCAGCCTACTTTCTCCCCACAACAACCATGATCTTCTAGTGCAGTTGGCTGCTTATAATGCCAGCCCATGCTTACTTGCTGCTTAAGTTCGTTTCGAGAGGCAAAAGTGTTGTTACAGCCATCTTTTGGACACGGGAATATCTTTGTCTTTCGATTGCTGAAACGAGTGAAAGGTCTCAATGAGGATGCAACATAACATTCCTCAACCACTAGTTCCACTGATTTTCAATCAGAAGCAGGATTCTCCAAAACCACCCCATCTCCGATCTCATATGCTTTCCAAGCAACCACTTTTCTTGTTGAAATAGGTAACTTAATTGTAAGCATTAGAACACAAGTCCTTTTTAAAAATCAAGCTATGAAAGAATATTCCATTCCATCAAATATTTAACTTTTGTTTCAGACCACATACACAGCTGAAACTAGTTCTCAGATGGGATGACTAATCACAGTGAGATTTCTGAGAAAAAATAGTCTATGTAATTGTATACAGCCCATACTATGAATTGCTACGTAGCTCACCTTGAAAGGAGAAGTTATTAAGTTGACGTAGTCCTGGGATTGAGTGGTGAACATCCTTTGCATTCCTCAGGCTGCAAACGTACACCTTGGCTTACAACCTGGATACTGCCATATACGCCCACGGGGCTTTGGACAGAAGACATTCAGTTTAAAATTTATTCTGAGGCCTCTATACTGGAAACTCAGACGTGTATATATGAATCTGAAACAGTGACATTGAATCGACAGAAGGAATCGCAAAAGGGCCAATTTCCAAAATAAAGTTTTTAAGAAATCGTGATTGCTTCCCACACCAAAAATGATGCAAAGAATTTCAACCGGCAGCTGGAGTTAGCTTGCATTTATTCTACACTTGTAAGCGAGTTGAAAATTTTCACATGCAAATTAGTTAGATTACAACTGTTCTTTGCTCAGCTGCACATACTCCAAAGCACTGATACATTAGAATAAAAACATCACAATGAAGTAGGGTTTACACAAACTTAATATAAATAACTCAAATGAAACACAATCACAATTTCGTGCATTTCAATGTGCATTTTCATGTTTTAATATGAAACAGCAGTGACACCATCATGTGCGAAGTGCACTCATCCTTCAAAAATATCTCTAATATTTTTCTGGTAAGCTGCTTGGCTGTATTCATAAGTTTAGGTGTAAAAGTCTAGGTCCAAGCAGTTTTTTTAGTAAAAAAAGCTCGCTACAGGGGGTTATTTTGAAAACGCAGATGTAAACACTTTGATGTACGTATATTTGTAAAAAAAATCAATATGTGGGGGGTTGCTGGTGCACGGTGGTAGGGGTAATGCGTCGTCGGAATCACGGATACTCCGAAATATTGGGAATCCCATTTTAGACACTCTATTTTCGAAATCCTGGGTGAATCCCTGAATAGAAATTGAACATGCTTTAAACAAGGCATGTTTAAATACTGTAAATGAAACAGTGATATCTTTGGTTAGGATTGTGAGTTGTGAACTGAATAAAATGTGAAATGTCACTCCATGAGATATTAAGGAAATGAATGAAACAATACCTCAAGGTTTTTTCAGGTGATGACCAGTCTGGGACTCTTGAAGACATTTGTAGAGGGGAGTTGTCTAAACCACTCATTCTAAAAGCTAAAAGTACAGATCACGATGTAGGGTTTAAACACAATTTGATTCATTTTACCAGGAGCAATGACAAGATTTAAGAATGTACTTTTAGTCAATTTATCACACATTTATGCTTAAAACAGCTTTGTTTTAATTACCAGAAGGCAAAAATTTGTAGCTGAGACAGCATCATTCTAAACTGACAGCGACTTAAGAGACTTATAACTGATATAAAATTCAGGCTTACGTTAGAGCCCATTGCCTAATCTCTGTATTCAATACACAACTCGAAAATTGAGTAATTCCATGACATGAACAAATATAAAGATTTGCACTCCAATCACGTGATTTGACTGGCTAATTTTTTGAGGTTGTAAGTTCAAGTAATGTGCCTGGACCATGCAGACTGCAAGTAACCATTTTCTCCTAACCTGCACAGTCACAGATGGAAATACAGAGAAATGTGGCCATCAATATCTAAATAAGTTTAGCACACCTATTCTTTCTTTTAAAACTCAATGGAATAGAAAAATCAACTTACGGATACAGGGGCAAGTGTAGGAGGTCAGTATTCTCCTAACTGAAAAAAAATCTTACAAATGCCCCCCCCCCCCTCCCGCGACAATTCTTTACACCAACTGCTACATTGTTTTGCTAGTTGAAATCGATCTAAAAGCCCTTTTGTACTTAATTCCGGTCTGAGCAGAGTGTCGACATGAATTGCGAAGTTAACTGAACCGTTTATACCGGCTTTGGATATCTAAGTTAACTGTAGCTGACGATGTTGTCATCGAAGTAACCGCAACGTAGTGCAGATGCAGCACTTGTACACCAGGAGTTTTTAATGTGATAATTTGGGAACATTTGCATGTGCTAATTGAAACAAAAACCTATTTCTAATTCGATTGGTGACGATTCGAGCAAAATATGAGAAACTATTAGCCACAACACTACCTTGTACTTGTTGATGATAACAGTGGCCCATAACAATAACTTCTTCGATGAAACCGAAGTTGACCATTCATACTGCACTGCAGCGTCGACGCTCCGCTGAAGTCAACTGGCACAGTTAACTTCGATCCAGGACCGAAGTTAACCCTCCATACTGACTGCAACTCCCCAAAACATCGACATGTCGACGTTAGAATGAAAAGGCCTTAACAGTTTTAACTACATGTTAAACCACTAACATGGTGTAACTAATCCGGGTCAGCGTGAATCAGTACTTAGTATTAGTAAGCCCAACAAATCGCAGAACAAAAACTGAACAGCTGATCGAATTAAGGCTCCGGGTCCGATGTATGCTGACTCAGATCAGTTACCCCAGTGAATGCTCTAACCGTGCACTGAACATTTCACAAACAGCACACTTACTGGCTTGTACTTGTCCATTGAAAGCCTGTATTGTTGTAATGTAAAACCTGAGTTCTAACATTCAGTCTTGTCCTCATTGTTTCTCACCTAACGAACGAGTCGCTTACAGGTACACGGTTTAATTGTTGGTAATGCCGCTTCTTTTACTGGCTACTGAACACGTTTTTTTCTGAATCTCATAGCGCAGCAGGACGACTGCGCTGCGTTTCTCCTTCGGACGTTCATTGCATAGACCTACAAGTCTCCGACATTTGTATAAATTCTGTTGACCTCTAGATCTGTGGCTGCGTATGCGTTGTTGTAATGTTTACTGTAATGTTCTGCGTTGGATAGACAAAATCAAAGTACTAGTTTGACGAGATGATTTTATTTACTAATTCCACTTGGAACCTCAGTGAAAACTTTGAATTCTTGTGAGATCCGTGTGAGAACTGTAAATCTATGAAAACACACAAAAAACTCTAAATACATGACAGTATTATATAAAACCGAATCTAAATTAAAGTGTTAACAATAGTCACTCTAAGAAACTAGTCCAAATTACTCTAATCTAACTGAATCGGCATATGAACTTTAAATCACATTTACCAAACCAACATTTATCTTAAAACGTATTATATCTTAGAACATTTCATAGTTCATAAACTCTAATGAGACTTACAGAAATTGCTCCCTTTGATCTTATCCACGCATGAACATCCAATTCTTGTTTTGTGTATCAGTATGATCCTTGTCAGTGACTGAATACACGCCTTGAAACTCAGACTCGGTGATCTGCCTAAAATACTTGATTCTCCAAAGTTACTGAGCTTCCTCGTCTCCTAACTTTTTCTTTGAGAATGACGCTTATGTTTGCTCCAGAAATATTTATACTCTAAGATATGACTAAACGTCAGATGGACACTGGTCAAGGCATAAGTACATCGGTGTGGGTGTTTCTTAGAATCAGCCCACCTAAAGTTGACCACTCCAAAACATGTTTTGATGACCATATCCTGTTTGTCAGAACTGCACTGAGAACTTAACAGCACTAAAGCTTTTCTGAAGAAATACTCAAGTTTACCACAACAAGTTGTTTACAATAACAAGTCCTGTTCTAAAATATTTGTAACTTTCACAATAGTTAACTGATATTAATTAACACATTTGTTCATAAATTTAATTATCGATAAACCGTTACACAATTCAAACATTTTTCATCAAAAATGTTACATTTACATCTATTAGAACATCCCAGATATCATATTCCTTGTAAACATTTCATTCGTTTGTAGTATTTACCGTCAGAGGCCCTAAAGTCGCGAGTGAACGATCTTATTTCCTCTTCTGCGCGGTCCTGCGACATCTGGCGTTGAAGTTTCCAGCGTTCGTCTGCTTACGAACGTCAAACGAATACCCGGACGTGTTCGTATTCACAATATGATAACAAACAGTGAGTGAGTGGCTTCTTTTTTCTAATGTATCTTCAGAACAGCATATTTCACTAATCCACTTTTTTGAGCATTTTTGGGATATTTTTTCTTAAATATTCATTGTTCAGATTTACTCAAACACGAGCTCCAGGGGTAGCTTGAACAATGTCTCAAAATGTCCCAGGATCGATAAAGTTTTGTAAGGCCAAAGCAATAAAATACAGAGAGATAATTGATGCTGGGTCCTTAGCGTTTTACGTGAACAATCTCATTGAAAACGTCTGTGCACATCAAAGTTGAGTGCACAACATATAACAATTTATTTCAATTGCAACTAAATTAATAAACAATGTAATGCATTTTTATGTCATCTAGAGTAACTGTACGCACTGCAGTTGACTTGTGAGGTCTTACTTCGTGTATTTCCGTCAAACCGAAACGGTCACGACTTTAGGGCCTCATTCAAAATGGCCGCCGATATCAGCGACCGTTTCAAAACTCTGCTTACGGAGACAAACAAGGATTAAGATTGTCAAAACACGTATATTTGTGAAGGCTGATATATGTCCATGACATCACATGAGCAGTTGCTAACGG
>NMRA01000151.1:587948-618032 GCA_002633005.1 Phoronis australis
GGGCCCGGTCTCTAATCTTTGTACTCGAAACGAACTCGAAACTATTTTTGGCAATTTCTTTGCTCCTTTTGTGCTAACTTAAGATAATTGGTTATCAGACTGTGCTCGAATACATTATAGTTTATGCATAGGAGTTTCTAGTTCAAGTTTGCCCTTGAAGTCCCTTATATTCGTGCTACAAACTTGAGTAAAAACTCGAAATTTCGAGTTCAAACTCGAACTTATTGCTTTAATATTGGGTTTACAAACTGTGAACTAAGGGCAATAAAGTATCTACGTAAGTTATTGTGTACTCGGGCATAGAATAATAGACACTTATCTTGAGTTCGCCCAAAAGTTGAGTAGAAAATGCTAAACCTAATTTCGAGTTCCATTTCGAGTAAAAAGATTGGAGACCGGGCCCTGAACTCTCCACTCAGTGTAGTAAAAGACACTCTAACTATATGACACAGACCAATTTGTTAGTATTCCAATATTATCATCAACCAATATTTGTGTTATATCAAATCGCCGCGTTATTGTCTACATAACAGTATTGGCGACGAGGGACGGCGGTTTCAAATTTAAGAAGACTAAATAGGACTCCCTGACTTCATGAGGACTGGCAGGTTCAGGGTGGCCTAGTAACTTCATTAGTTTCGACCCGGCCGTGTGCGTCGCCCTGCGATTCGATCTTGACATGGATTTGATGAATTGTGTCATGGCTGATAATCCATCACTATTTCTAATTCCTATCATTTTAAAGTGCAAGTGCGTAAGACATGCGGGCAATTTCGCATGCTCATGAAATCTTACTACCGTTTCTAGTTGTGCTGGCCAGCTGGAGATGGTGGTCACTGTCTACCTAAAACCCAAACAGAGTGTTTTAGTGCCCGGGCGTTGTTTTCGGTATAGGTGCATCTAATAGCCGAAATATCGTTTATTTTAGCATGTAAGAGTTTAAAATCACATCTGAGTTTGAAAGTTTAGATAATTTTGGAGCGGTGAATCTTCGGAGTGGTGAATCGTTGAAGTAGTGAACCTTCGGAATAGTCAGTCAACCTTTCGAGTAGTTCGAAAAAGTGGGATGTCCCCATTTCCAACGATGTAAGCAACTTTTAAGTAACACGCTAAAATACAACCAGATATACAATTTTGTTAAGTCATTCGCCAACTAGACTTCATATTTCCGTCTGAGTATGCAATGAGGTGTAATCACTCATTTAAGCATGGCTAATTTGAAACTTCGGCAGAAAATAATGCGAGAATGTTCTCTTTTTGGACCGCATTACATCCTAATTTGTGTCCCGTTCTTTGCAAGTAACCGTCACAGCATCCTCGTATCTGGTATTACAAATTCAGTCTCATCTCATGAACATGAGTCGTCGTCATGTATACAGATTTCCCTTCCCCCTAATAGCTGCGTCAAAGGCATCACCGAAAACTCTACTGTGTCGACGTTAGCAAAATACCAAGATCCACCGTTCTTGAAATTCGAACCACCCCCGCTCAATATGCTGGCTACGGGCCTGAATAGGATATATGCATTTGAGTAGAGAGATAGCGGTGTCTAAAAAAAGTCGCACCTGCATTGGCCAAACCTTTGCACGGCGCTACTGCCCTTCCGCTAAAAATGTCTGTAAAGTCACCTTTTGTTGCATGCAAGAATGTTGCTCGACATTATGCAAATGGTTTCAAGAGGTTACCTGGAAGGTTGATCTAGAACAACTCAGGTACTTGGGAATGTCTGGCGGGGATAACCCACCACTAGATTTGGCTGGCAGTATTTATTCTTAAGTACTGGTCCACGAGAGCACCAGCCATGAGCGGCAAGGTGGGGGTCAGCCGATTTTCACCAAATTTGGCACATAGGTAGTCCTATGGGATCTATAAGCAGCGGTAAAATATTTCCTCAAAATATTGCGTTTTTCTAAAGTTATAGGCTCAAACACATTTTACGGCTTCGCAGCCATGTTTTCACGGTTTAAAACTGTCCAGTTTTAACTGTTCATATTTTCCTTGAATGAAAGCTATTGATTTATTATTCACTTGGCATTGTTTAGTGGTGCCTGTAGATTGTTACACAGATGTCTTGAAACACGATTCCGATTTACCACCCTCATTTAGTAGTTTTACTACACTGCCCCCCGTTATGCCATTTTGAGGTTGTGTTCAGTACACTGCTGTACCAAATCTGCCCCCACTGCTATGAGAATGAAACTTAGCCAAAATGTTGACAAAACATGTTACTTTCATTTCATAAAATAAAAACTTTGTCAGCCAGTTTATTAGTTATATATTTTGGCACCTCAAATGTACTAAAATGAGAAATTTTCATATATCTGAGACCGATGCGTAAGCACCGTAAAATCCGATTGTCCTTCATGTTTTTCGATATTTTGCAACAAGTTAGTTCCTCCTGAATGTTTTGAACGTTTTACTACTGATCACTTAGGGCTATAGTACCCCTAAATACCATACATGGCTCCATTTTGTAAAAAGCCGATTATGTCCTCCACAGTGAACAGGGTTAGACATGAACTCGACAAATGTAGGTTATTTTGATTTACAGTTGTTTTACTTTGCAATTTCCTCATGGGTATTTCTTCACACATATTCAAGTCAGATTTTCTGTTGATCAAATGTTCATGCAATGCATTGTAATATCAAATGAAGGATAAGTTTGGTTGCATGACCGCAATTTTTCCCACGACTTAAAACAAAAGACCGCAGAAATTTTCCTGACGAAATACCGGGTTTGCAGTTCTGTAAAAACATTCGAATGACAAGACAAACTCCACCACTGTCCATGGCAACTCGTCGCATGTTTTTCGCCCATCGGTCCTATCATTGTTTTCCTTTGTTGTGTCATTGTTGGATGTAACAACACAGGTCGCATGGATATAGAACCTTGCGTACATCAGACCGTTGCCGATAAGTGCTCGTCATTATATCTTTATTATAACAACGGAAACAATGAAGATGCTAATCTATTGTTCTCTATGCGACCAGGTTTCCCGTGGATGACCACAGAAGAGGAATCCCAAAGTATCCACAAACAATGACCACGCACCTTAGTAACTATTACCGCGCACACGAATCCTTTCCGTGGAACCTAAACACCAAATTTTTATATCCGTGTATTGTGTTGTATTGCTCATGGTACGGGTTCAGACTCTGTTGTATTAAGATTCCAATCCCCAACCCTGTAATATGTAGTTTGAGTAAAATTTCTAGACAATGCAGGTTTATGGATTTATTCTCCTTCAAATGAAGAGTAAAAATCAAATTCTGCACAGGTTTTTTAAAAGTAATCACTTATTGGAAGATCACACATCTAAAAAATAAAACAATGTTTGACAATTTTATTCATTATCTTATTTGAAAATTGCCTACCTCACAGACAACTCATCTAAGTTGAAAATATTCCTTGTGAAAAAATATAAAATACCAACCAGAGACTTGTGTACTACAAAATATGTTTTCGTAATACAATGCAAAGATAACTGTACAGTCAAAAGTGCAAATGTTATGACTCTAATAAAAAATTGCCTTCTAGATCTTTTCAACACTCTAATTGCTACAGGACAGAGTCAACCACACAAAGCTCATAAAGTCAGGGAATTACATTTAAGGTGATGTAGTCTCACTGCGAAAAAGTGATTTCGCAATATCGCTGACAACACTGGAAATCTCTTCTTCACAAACTTGAGGTAGCTGTATTTACCACATCAATGTTCTTATCAAAACTAACCACCACAAAATGAAAAATTGGCTTGTCGGTTCCAATTAGGCAGCATTTTACAATGAAATGGTCATGAAAAAATACTTTTGCAACATGGTTTGCATTACAATTGCCCTACGATTACAGTTGTACATACATACTAGACCAGTAACAAAATTACCCATGGGAACCATAAAATGGTCAATTCGCCAAAAAAACAAGGAGCCACCAGAGCTAATGTGCCAATACTTTTCAGTACTGCAACAAAAAATCATTTGAAGTGGACATAAACTCGCCTAAAATCACATAAAACAACTTTTGATTTAGACATTTTACCATCACGAAATAGGTATTACTTCCAGGTCACTTTTGAGCAATTTCAGAACTTTGAAAGATCTGGCAATATGCAATTGCTAGAGACCAGACTAATAGTGTGTGATTTTATACACACAGCATGGTCTCAAGGAATAGCAAACTGTCAATTCGCTACAATTCCAGAAATCACTTCCCATCTGGATAAGGAACAAACTGAGCAAAGTTTATAGAGGTAAATGGTCTAAATCAAAACTTATTACCTCCTGGACAGAATATGGGTTTACAACCCAGGCAGAAAGATAAGTTAACAAAACCAGCCTAACTGCAACAGGGTCTCAAATTTCAGTAATATATACCCATTTACAAACAAAAATCTATAATGGTAAATAAAATGCGGAAACATAAATTCAGATCAATTACGCATCTTCAAGGAAAAGGAATAGTACAGTGGTCAGAAATCATCTAAATGTGATGGCGACACTGAGAAATCCTGTCAGACCAAAAAATCCAGTGGCTAAACAAAATGAACAATGTACCATTACCATGTGGCCCAGGATCATAATCCGTGCCTGGACAAAAATTCAGTCTTAGACTAGGTAAATTTTAGATTTGTGCTGTTCACACAAGCAGTTCTGGTGCAAACAAAGCTTGCGACAACACACAAGCCTACTTCCCTACACAGCTGTGCTGATACAATAATGCCCCCACTGGATTTAGCAGATCAGCCAGAGTATTTACAGGTCCAGCCACTGTACTGTTTCCTCCCTTTGAATTTTTACAATGCTACATCCTTGACAATCGCAGATTGCCTCTTTCAATGCATACTCCACTTCCTCTGTCCCAGTTTCCCCACATTTGCTGAGAGTGGCCTATCTCAACAAATTACTTTGGACCTGTTGTGGTATAAGCCAGTAATCTTTGGCAAATACTTTTTCCCCAACTCGTTCCTCAAGCTACAAATTCTCTTTGACATATCTTCTGGGAGTAGACTTTTCGGCCTCTCTCTAGCCCCCTCACTTAGTTGTCCAGAAGGGTACCTTCTTGCTGGTTGTGAACTTTTCCATACCCAACCTTTACTAATAATCGGCAAGTCTCCAACTTCAGCAGAAGCCACTTCTTCAGCATAAGCCTTTCCTGATTCCTAAAATTGTATTAATGAAAAATTAAACATATTAAATTTAATGTGGCCATTTCGGCTCACAAAATATGAATACCAAGCTAAAGTGAAGGCACCAATATTTTTTACGGCTTTAGCATGTTTAATTAACTTCATAATTGCAGAAAATCATTGGTAGACAAAACATACTCCCTAGTCTCTAAAAGTAGTTCATGGGCAGAAGTCATGTTTCACATTTGGTGGTTGTTATGAAAAGTTATGATGACTACCTATTTTCTATGCCAATGTATACATGTAGTTGCATAAACATCAACACATTTGAATAAGATATGATTAAGCAATAAGGCCCAAGTTATAAGCAATCACGGTGTGTCAATAAAAGTATTTTTGCATGAATGACGTGCTTCTAAAAATATTCCTCAGGGTCAGACCCTGGAGTTTAGTGATTCCTACCTGAGCTCACACGAAGCAGGACGTTGAACCTTGACTTAACGTCTTTGGTCATTTTTCAGACCTCTATCAGATTTCTCCTCTAGTGTGCAGTGGATGTTCTAAGTGTCTTTGGCGACGACAATATATCTCGAGTGTTGTAACGATGATTCGGGCAAGTGATCCTAACATGGTAAATTATGTAGCTCCTGCTGCACACAGTGCCTCCGAGGCAGACACTGAGACAGACTACTCAGGAGGACACGTTCCACCTCCACATCAGCTCCACGTACTCTTATAAGGTGCTCAAATGTCTCGCTCTATACCTTGTGCATTTCCCTAGAGTTTCCAAAGTTGTTTCTCTCCGCAATTTGTAGAAATACCACATTTGATGCGACTGGCAGTGCCAGATAAATAGATAAATTCGCAAACCCGCACTTTACGTCAGCCATCATTCAACTCACGCATTGTAAGCTTTAGTTTGGTATTCAGACGAATTGGATGAACAAATTTAGAATAATTTCATATTTTATTGGGAAATTCTAGTGTCCTTAAAATTAATTAAAAACATTTAAGCAAACCAATTGTATTAATTGTTGTATTATACCACGGCATATTAATGCGTAGAAACGGCGCACAACTAGTGACTGGTTTAACATGACAAATACACATACGCGGTCTGAAAATAGTGAAATTCAGACACCTATTACCAAGCCTGCCTGAAGGGCTGACAAAGTTTTTATTGTATTAATTTCAAGGGCATGGAGTCTTCTACATGTCCATGTTATTATTTTTAGTTTTCTCGCGGGGGCAGCTTCGCTATAAGGGTACAGCTTACTGCTGGTTTTTCACAAGACGGAAACGTACCTCCACGGAAACAGTTCCAGTGTTACCATGGTAACCGATATTGCAGTGTCGGTGCCGTTTTTACTGACATTGGTCATGAACCTATCATGTGATATCAAAATTGTTCAGAAACGATTCTGTTTGAAGCAGAAACTGGAGTAGAAAATTTGGTCAAAAATGACTCATTCCAAACCAAGAAATTGCCTCATTTTGCCCCCCAGAACACTTCCCTTGTATCTCCTAAACCACCAAACTTTGTGGTGTCATACTTCACCCATTTTCTCTCATCCCTAAAGTGATTTATCAGACTAAACATGGATCTGAATGGTTGACCCCCCACCTTGCCGCTTGTTGGCTGTACTGTGGTCGGTGGATCCGTGGACTGATACTTAATACCTGGGCTTACAGCGAATATTTTGCAGCTGGTTTTATGTGGTTACCTCTTGATTTGATCTAGCTCAATTCATGTATTTGGACGTGTCTGGCGGGGCTAACCCACCACTAGATTTGTCTGGCAGTGTTTATTCGTGATACCTGGGCTTACGGTGAATATTTTGGATTTGGTTTTAGGCGGTTGCCTCTTCGATTGATCTAGCTCAATTTTAACCTTTTTGATAATGGGGCTGCTGGCAGGGGCACCCCGCCACTGAAATTGTCTGGCATAGAACTGTTGTGGCATGTTAAGTGATACTGAACATCGTGCAACTGGTTTCAAACGGTTAAATGATGGGTTGATCTAGCTCATTTCTGGTATTTGGGCGTGTCTGGCAGGGGCAACCCACCACTAGATTAGTCTGGCAGTGTTCATTCGTGATTACTGGGCTTACGGTGAAGCGACTTTCAAGCGGTTACCTCTTGGAATTAGCTGAATTTGTGTACCCTTGGTATATGTTCGTCTGGCGGGTACCGAGACTCCCCACCACTGAAATTGTCTGGCATTGACCAATTTTGTTACATTGGATGACGTAGCAGGTGGCGAAGGCAGTTGTAAGTGGTTACCAAAAAAGTTGATCAAGCTCAATTTTTTAGTAATTCTCTTGGCTCCTCTGACCACACCCACCAGCTGAGCGAACCTGCTGGCGGATTTCCAAACATCACAGAGCACTGTGGCACCAAAGAAAATTGGTTACCTTTCCATGCCCAAAAAGCGCAGGCCCCCGGTCTATAGGCAAATGAAGGCACGAACTTCTCACCGAAAGAGGTCGACAGCATCTGTGAATCTCGTTTTGAATACACCCATACTGAGGCCGAGCAAGCACGAACGTAGATTTTCTGAACACATTCATTTTAATTAATTCTCATAAATTTTAAATGATTTTTGCAAAATGGGTTTTAAACAAAGAGTTGATTCTACGTCGGACACAAAGATATCTTTTCCACACAAATTCGCCACTCATCAGGGACACTTTCTGTGGTTCATGCACTCTCTTGACCTAGCTGTGGCTAATTTTACACCATCCATGTGACGTCAGCAGCAGAATGTAGGTCGATCAAGGGCTCTGCTAGTAGCATGCACAAACGTTACAACAGGAGGTGTTGCGCGTTACTTCCAGTTTTCAGACTCATTGGACACTTCTGCAGTTTTTTAGCCCAGGGCTCATATATAACGTTAGTTAACCTCGTAAGTTTGTTGTGTTTTATTTCCTTTCAGTATAAGGCCTGCTCAAGGTTACTCTAGTTATAGACCTGTCATTTGTTTATTTTTAGATCGCCATCATTTCTCATAGTGTCTCGTCTGACTGAACAACATAAGGGCTGATATACATGTAAGAAATGGCTGGTGTTAATTTACAATCAAATCGACTTTGTGTTTAGTTATTGCATTGTCGTGATCATATAACACCCTGTACCTATCTGGCACGTTCCACCACGCCCGTGTTTAAAGCCCTGATCGACTGGTACTAAGGAATAATGTCAACAATTCTGATGTTGTGTAATACACTGCAGGTCACCAGTAAATCGATCCAATGTAGTTACCGAGATAACACAATAGCCTAGAACACGATCGAAACGTCGTTCAGTAAACTGGTTTTCAAAATCCGTAGATAGACAGTTTGTTGTACAATATATCGACGACTTCCATTCTCAGTCCTCTTTAGTGAAAGCCAGCTATTCAATTCAGCGTTTTATTTACAGTTTCGAGATGTCTATTAGCGCGGGCGAAGTTAGTGTCAGACTGGCTTCTAGGGAGGATTTCTCTGAAATCGTCGAGTTGCTCCATGAGGTTGGAATGAAAGGACAATGTGTGTCTACACTGGAGTTTTACACTGAAGTAGACCCTTCGGGATTCTTTGTTGCGGAATTAAAAACGAATACGGAACGGAAAATCATTGGTAAGAACAAATGCCCTTTGGGTTGTGATCATCGTTGTCTCTTGTGATGTGATCAAGGACTTGAGCTGGAGACTTGAACTGTTATGCTCAACTAACCAAATGTTTCCTAATTAAGTAGGCCTAACTTTTTTCGTCTTTACCAATTGCCCTTAGGTCACCAAGACCACGTGACGTGCAAGCGTAGGCTACTAAGTGCTTTGAGTAATTTATCCTTATTGTCGTAATTAAAATACAATTTGTGAAGGTTTGCAAAACATGTTTTAAGTCTGGGAGTTGAGTTCGAAGTTATGTTTCTGTTTATTGCAACGGCTGTGGCAACACGACACACAGTTGTTCTAACGAGATTCTGTTTCAATACCACCATGTCCGGGTCCGATCATTCCGCGTTCATCCCACTTTGACTTCATGTCCTCCAGTTGATAACTACGCCACAATTCCTCGCTGACAAATTCTGACAACCTCCATCTCAAGTTCCACCTTTGCACACAAACAAAAAATGCCAGAGGCTGCACCTTTGCCGATTAGTGAATGAGGCTGGCCCCTAGCCTTTCAAACCTCAACAGGTACTAATTGTGCCACGTCCATATTCGAGAGTTGATGGTGTTACGGTCTAAAATAAATTTTTGGTCACTTACCAAATGCCAACTGTATATCATATGCAAAGAGTTATTTAGTTGTGCAAATTAAAAAAAAGAATCATCAAAATCGGACAATGTTTGAGAAATGTATGCATGTTTTTGTCTAAGAATGTCATGCATTTTTAGCGTTAGGAGAGGCCACTTTAAAAGTACAGTTTTCAACTCTCAACATTAGAAAAGAAATTTATTTTATTAAGTTAGCAATTGCTTTGATATGACTGGGAATAACTTGATTCACTTTGAGAAACACTTAGACGAAGTTGTGCTTAACATTGAGAAACGGTAGGTTTCATCGTAAAACAGGCACTTGTTACGGAATTTGTGAAATCTGCATTTCTAACCATCACCTACTGTAAAGAGGGTTAAAAACTAAAGTTCACCTTCTGTAATAAAAAGAACTGTAGAGTATGATAGCCTAGGCAACACAACAAATTAATCAATATCTAAACATACCAAAAGTTGACTGGGATCTGCTATGGTGAAAATGGGCCAAAAAGGCTAACAAATTGTAGTGTACGTACCCCCATGTGGAATTCAATAACATAAATGGTCATTGCACATGAAATTATTGCCTTTTAAATAACAACACGGTGCTTATTATCTCCAAAGAAAAATAGATGGCCATGCAACATTATGTTACCATGTAATGCAGAAACATTGATGTAGTGTACGTACCTTCTTTTGTAGTTTACGTACCCCCATGTTTACAAATGTCATGAAATTAAAATGTCACTTCGCAAGTGAGCAACATTGGTCAGAGCTAGTTTCCTTCCTTAAAATTTCAGGTTAAAAGGGTGTTTATTGCAAATACATTTGTTTTGTGTGAAATATTTTCATTTGTGCCTATTTTTAATCTATGGCAAATATGCACATCATTGCTGTTCTTTTTGTTTTTTCTCTTTGAATAGATTTCGTAAGTGAACTAACTCTCAGTAAATTCTACAGCATGTAAGTATTTTTTATAAACCTGGCAAGTCATTGAAATGTAGTGTACGTACCCCTGTGTAGTTTACGTACCTCAAACCTCTGTGCTATAAAGTATTGCCCTCAAGTATTTTTACATACTGCTGTTTTCATGAACAATACTGATATTTTCAAAATGCATCCAATCTGACAAAACAAAAAAAAAACAGTGGACATTATTAAATTTGTAGGAAATAAAATGCCAAACAGGTCTGGGCTATTAACATCCTAGAAAACATGTCATGTGACAACTGATGTTGCAGAGGCAGGTTTTCTGTGTCTCAAGACAACTTGCAACAAAACAACTAGTAGAGGCAGCATTAAACTCAAGATCATCCCATACATTTGTAACTTAGTAAAAATTTGACGTGCGTAGTGTACGTACCCCCCATCCAGTACAATTTTTTACTGTTTACAAGTTGAACACTGGGGCTAACATTGCTTTAACTATTTTGACCAACTGGTGAATGTGTTGAAAACTAAGCAAATAGCTCCAATAAAGTTTTTGCAAAAAGTAGTTACGTGTCATTTTCTTTTTATAAGAATCATACTGCAAGAGAAGTTCTCATTATACTGTGTTAAGACTTGCAATGTATCATCAACTACAACAACTTGATCAACACGGTAATAACTTTTCTTACTTTAGTATGTGATACTTCTTCAATTTGATCAAGAATTTACTTAATTAACAGCTACCTTATGAATTTTTGCATGATAGAAGTGGGCTGTGGCCACAAGTTGTAGTGTACGTACCCTTTTATGCAAGTGCGATGCATTAGGCCATAAAATTTTATTCGGTGGTTTTTGTGCAAAAATATTTTAGATTACAAACCTGGAATCATTTATGATGGTACTTTAAAATAACAAAGCTTTTACAGTTATATGACAACCTTCATTTTTCACCAAAAGTGTCCACCGAATATGGGCCTTGATTGCCCGCTGGCTTTCATGTCTCCAACAGTGCAACAGCCACCCAGCACACTCACTACCGTAGTGCCCCTATTGTTTGTAGGAAATAATTTCACTGTTCTACCTTAAAACACCGTGCACTGGGTATGTTTACATACAAATACATCAATAACAGGCCGCATTATGCAATTTGTGTTTTGAGATTAAAGCATGTCCAGTTTTATTTCAACCTAACACTCCACTCGTGATTTCTCTTTGACCTTCGACATAGCTAGTGATGCGTAGGCCTACGCATGACTTGAAAAAATACTTCTCACTGAGGCGAAGGAGTTGTAGTAATTTGTAAATCACGAGTGTAAATATGCTTTTCTCGTCCGTGTTTTACTAACGTAATCATTGACCTTATGTCCAATGGAAGATTCTGTTGTAGGTCCAGTAAAATTACCCTTCGTAAATGTACGCTCTAAAATTAACCAGGTAAGTATAGGCTCGTAAAATGACGAGCGACACATGACGTGTGTAACACGTGCGTGATTAACGACCGTATTTCACAAGAGTAAAATACAAACGTAAATTGCGAGCGTAAAATACTAGAATAAATTATGAACATACGTTTACGAATGCAAGATTGTAATGAATAATCTGTTGAGGTTGTGAAAAGAAGATGATCAGATTTGGTTATCTTCAGAAGACCGTACATGTATCTCAGAAATAACATATTGGATTCATATGAAACTTCAAATACTATGCGTTATACACTGTTCTCTTTAAACTCTGTTCCAAATCGAGCGTTGTAGAATTATTCCGTTTTGTGCGAATGCTTAAACGTTATGTCAGCATCTTCTTGTTTTGGAACCTGTTGCCGGAGTGTGTCTATTGACTGGGATAGTTAAAGATGTTATCTTCACCTTCACATAAATTATACATGATGAGTTTTGTCAGTCGACAGATGTCACTAGAATATAAGTACTTCGTAACTCGGTCAGCCCTGCTTGCGTTTTTTTCTTTATTTAATTTTTTTTTAACGTGGGAGGTGTTTCCGCGGAAACCTCATTGCGTATGACGGCAGTTGATTGAGTACCCATTGTTACGAAGTCAGCTGTCACTTACTAAGGTGCGGGTACATCACCAAAATAAAAATGATTCTGGATAAATCATATTAAATTTGGTTAAGTTTGGAAATGTTTGGAGTTGTGTGGAATGACCATTATTTTATTTGAGTATTTTGACGGCCACGTGAATAGAATAGAGGGCGATCCGGGCATGTTTCATGAATACTGAAGAAAGCGCATTCCAAATTCCTTAAAAAACTCGTAGTTGCTCATCAAATGCCGAGCGAAACCAACAACCTTCAATTGGTAACACTGGTGTCTCACTGCAGACATCATAAATTCAAGCTAGTGATGATTGAAAATTGAATATACAGTGTTCAGCTGCCTGCAGTGGGCAGTGATGTAGTCAGACCTTGCATATATGCATGTAACCTAGGATATCGGTCACAAATATCACTCAACATAAATCACGTTCTTTCACAACAACTGTGAGGCGCTTTGGGATTTCCCGTTAACCTGTCATTCATCAAGCATGAGGTTCTGACGCTATGTTCATTGAGTATTGATTTCTATCCTCACTCCGAATAGTCTACAAATTAATATTGACACGATATCCATGACATTTTTCCATTGAACGCTTCTATAATTTATGATCCTAGTCAAATGTATGCATGCAGCCCGCTTTATCCGCTACCAAGCTACATGTAGATGTAGACAACACGGCTGAATCTATCACTAAATAACCTAGCTAAATCTAAGTACCTAAAAGGCGAAAAAGATTTCAGTTATCAATTCAATTAATGTGTACAAAGATGTATCATTAAATAACCTAATTAAACCTAAGTACCATGAAGGCGAAATAGATTTCGGTTATCAAATTAATTAATGTGTACAAAGATGTATGTTTTGTTGTCCGATCTTTAAAATAGAGACAACTGTTCATCAGAATGCAGGCTATAATGATCGTGGCGTAAGACTTATGAGACCTGATGGTTGGTTGAAGCCGAAATTTAACCGTTTTCATATGCACAGATACATGTACGAAACTCCATGTAAGGTTAATTTTAGGATACAAAAATCGTGATATTCTACATGTAACCCAGCATAGCAAATAGTCTTTAGGAGGGGCCGCTTTGCGATTTGCGCAATCTCTGTACCATTGGTGGCAATTTCACTGCAGTTCTGTAAAGCAACTTTCAATTGTCTCCGACACAAATAACCTTCATAAGCTTTAGAATATTTATCTCATTCTACTAACTCAAACGAGAACTGTAATAAAGTGAATAAAATTCGGGAACTCGCAAAGCAATCACCATGATATCCTAACGTCAACTTACGGGACGCCAACTCTCGTGCTTCATTCAAGAGTGAGAAAAGAAAATTTCAATTCCTCACCGCCAAATGTAAATTAACTACAAACTTGAGGACGGGAAGCTATCAGAAAACGTATATGAATACAAAAACGACGTAATAGAGAGGTTTCGCAAAGCAAAGTGAACGTGAATTATGACGCATATCCATTCATGTTACAGTAACGAAAATGGATTTCGCAACAGCTACCTGAGCTCAGGATGTCCAGTTATCGTAGACTCGTAGCCAGCATTAAGCAGGGAGTGGTTCGAATTTCTAGAACGGTGGACCTTCGTTATTTTGCAAACGTCGACACTGTAGAGTTTTCGGTACTAGGCCTTTGACGCAGCTTAATTACGATAATCGTAGTACATATCCGCTAGATACAAATATATAATGAATGTGAAAATGTCGTTTCCGCGAACTCTTGCGAAAAATAGTCAACTTTCATTATGCGAAATTCATTTGCAGTTTAGAATAAATAGATGCATGCAAATTAAGCAATAACAACAAGAAATAATATTTGTTAAAAATCTATTTTAGTTCGAAGATATCCATCGAACCCCGGCAGTATAAGGATTTTAGAAAAAGTGCTTTCTTGCAAGGAAACTTCAAGAACATTTATAGAAAAAAGATTCGTTTTTATTTTATACTGAAGAAAATAAAAAAGGTTGAGAACCCTATCAAAATGAAAATCTTCGATGTCTTACCAAAAAAAGAATTTAAAAAGCGGTCAGTTTTCGCGTTTCAAGCGACGCCAATCTCTGTATTCGCATAGTATTGAAAATTCTATTAAAAAGTTTGTGGAGAAGTTCTATTAGGGCCTCAGGGAAGCACTTATAGCATTCAGCCGGTATGCCATCTTCTCCGGGAGATGTATTATTCCTTTGTTTCTTAATGGCCCTTACTATTTCATCTGTGCTAATACCGGCATTTAGTTCACCCATGTCAAAGGTACTGGTTACATCACGCTCACTCTGTGGGTGTCTACAACGCTCACACTGTGCGTCATGCTCCTCAAGAGTCTGTCTAAGTAGGTAATCAAAAGTTTCACTGCGGCCTTCTGTTCTGTTAATATCAAACATGTTACTGAAATATCAAAACCACAGTCTCCAATTCAGTAAAATTATTATTATCAGGCTTTGTAGTGTGTACTGGCTCTGACAAGTTTTGTTTTATAATATTCCAAAATCTATTAGGATTCCCCACTGACTCACAAAGCTCACTTTGTTTATCGGTATAGAATCGCTTTTTCGTCTTCTTACATAACTTTTTGCACTCATTTCTACTAGCAAGATAATTTCTCAGGTCTAAGTCACTCCGAAAAACCCTAAATTTTCTCAGTAGACGCTCCTTTTGTAGTTTCGTCTCTTTACACTCAGTGTCAAACCATGCAGGTCTACGTGGTTCACTTACACACCTGTCTTGCCTCACGAGCATGCCCGCTCCACATGACTGGAGCAAGTCTACTAAGCCTTTAACACTCTCATTTATGTCAATATCAACACAGCTCATAATTTCTCGACACTTATCTTTTCCTTCCTGGCTTTGTAATTTTTATAAAAATACACCTGCTTTCTCATTATGACATCTATATCTTACTCGTTTTTGCAATGCTGTATAAAGTTCACCAGTAACTTTTTGACATAATTTTGCAGGGGTACTGAGGGTACAAATTAAAGGAAAATGCAACGATAAATCACATTGCAATACTTTAAAATCTTGAATGTACTCGAACAACGATGTCTCGGCAAGAACATAATCAATGGTGCTACAACCTCTCGTCGAAACAAAAGTAAAATTGCCATCAGGATCAGATTTCGATCTACCATTAACAATGTGGATACCATGACCCATATACAAATCAATTAAATTTTTACCAAAATTATTCGTTTTGGCATCTTGGTTTTTGCTTGGTTTGGCGAAATCATCCTCTACATAGACACAGCTATCTTCTATAACAGGGACATATTTTGTACTGTCATCAGCAATAAAGTCATTGACAGTGCCAGTACGGGCATTGCAATCACCTGCAAGAATTATTCTGGCTTGACTTAGTTTACCTGAAACATTAAAATATATGATGTCAATATATAACTGCTGCAAGTCACTTTCTTGGCTATAATCAGAGCCCTCTGAAAGCAGGTACACAAAACCTATAATGACATGAGGCTTTTCGCTATGTTGGTACATATTTTTTATGTGTAAATAGACAAGATCTTTCAAATCATGATTCATGCGCGTTACATTCTGTGCCAAATTATTTTTTACTAACACAGTGACGCCTCCTGATAATTTCCCACCAGGGGGCGAATTGCAGAGTGGACAGTATAGTTGTCGAAAAATGGTCAAATTCTGTTTGCGATTTTTGGAATGATACAATGAAACCATTTATATCACATAACTCAACAATTTCATAATTATATTTCCTTAGAAGATGACTTCATTTTGAAGCCCAGTCCTTCTATATTCCAGGATCCTATATTCAAATCGATGCTCTGTTCATCAAATTGCTATTCTGCATCAGGGTCTGCTTCATCATTGATACCTCTGTCAGCTGACCTTGTTCACAATGGTTGTGACAGTTACGCAATACGCTGCAGATAAGTTGAATGTCCGTTGTAAATGTGCACAGGGGAATACACTGAAATAACTACTTTTAACCATGCGCTCACTCAGTTTTTAGCACCTACAAAATCTCTATCCACTCCTCCTTGAACTGTAGTGATTTAAAGTAATCGTCTTCGGCACAAATAATATTATACAGCAAATTTCAGCCGCACAGTTTTCACCCGCATTCGTAGGTAGGCAGCGCCATCTATCCTAGACATTACGTCAGAATTTAATGTTCTCCACTATCTGTTGCTCTTACAACTTGCAATCTTAATGTTTCGCAGGCACTCTCCGCCAATTTCAACATTCTTATCTCGCATGTCGCTCTCATAACATTTGGATTGATGGAGTTTTGTTACCCTCGTGTTCGTCTGGTTACGTCAATGCTCTGGAGTTCCCCATAGATATGGCAGCACACTAGGGCCCCTTCTGTTTTACTCTACATCAACGATCTTCCGAACTCAAACTCTGAAACCTGTGAATACGCTGGTGACCGCAAATATCGATGGATTCGCAAAAAAGTCATCTTCAGTACTCAGTACTACATTCTAATTTAGACCAACGCTCTGACTGGTCTCGCAAATGAGAATGACATTCAAACGTTGATTTAACGTTTTCAAAATTCAAAAACACTGATTTCCACACAAATTCATCCCGTCTATCACCCAATGTGATGAGAAAATTATTCCCCGCGCGTGCGCAAAACATCTTGGTAGTGTTATTAGGACTACGTAATCAAATTAATCCATTCAAATACTGATTCTCGTCATCTCAACTGCGCGCATCTCGAAACTGTCGCCAATTCTTTTTGACATCTACATGTAGATTGCTGTGAAATTATACATGTTTACCATCAGTGAGCACAGCCATACTACTCCAGTTACTAAGCAGCGTCAGTCATAGCAGAGATGCAAAGGTTCAACACAATTAAGGTTCCAATAGTTCTAAATGGGTCAAACTACACTGTAGCTACCCGCTGAAAACTCTAATATGCGTTAATTTAAAGTTTTAAAATTTCAAACATCAACAACCATTGAAGTGAAACCTATTATGATTTTATCATGCCACAAAACGCCATCATGCCGTTTCTCGAAGATTTTTTGACACAAGGCAAAACTCAATCGATTTCGGACTACGATTGGTGTCGCCTTGTTGTTCCCTGGCCTTTCTGTTTCCCAGTCCCCCTGTTTCCCCCTTTCCCCTGCCCTATGTTTCCAATCCCGATGTTCCCCCGGACTTTTGTTCCAACGTCCCGGTGTCCCCTCAGCCTTATGTTTGTTGCGGTCCGATATTACTCCCATGTGTTCCCCAGTTTCGATGTTCCCGGGCCTTATGTTTGCTGTTCCAATATTTCCCCGACACCATCTTTTCCATCTTGCTATCCCCCGGCCCTATATTTCCCAGGCCCTATATTTCTCGTCCCGGTGGCCCCCTGTTTTATGTTTCCTGTTCCGATGTTTCCGGGCTCAGGTTTGCGGCTCGGATAATTCCCCGGCCCCATGTTACCCTTCTTGGTGTTCCCCCAGCCTTATATTTCCCATCCCGATATTCTCCTTGCCGTATGTTTCGCATCCCTGTAGTATCTCTGCTATCTAATTCCCGTTTTGATTCCACCCTACCATGTTTTCCCCCGTCCCGATATTTCGCCTGCTACCCTATGTCCAACTGTCTATCGGCTCCATGTTTGCCGTCCTGATGACCCGCTGCCCGTTGATCTCCTTTCCCCGATGTTTCCCATGCCCGCTGTTTTGCCGGCCGTGTGTTACCCCGTCTCGATTATTCCCTGGAACTATGTTTACCCGTACTGATGTACCCAGGCTCCGATGTTCCCCGGATCTTTGTTCTCACGTCCCGATGATCCCTCGGGCTTATGTTTGCCGTTCCAATATTCCCCCGGCCCAATGTTCGCGTTCCGATGTTCCACCTAGTACCCTATTTTCCGTCCCGATAGTCGCCCGGTTCAATGTTTCCCGTTACGATGTTCCTCCGACATAGTTTCCGTGTCTTGATATTACCCCCTGCCGCCATGTTCCCCTCGTCCTACAAGTATGTTACCAGTTCTGATTCCCCCACTCCCTACCGATGACCCTCCAGTCACGTGTTACATGTACCCCTTCCGATGTTCCCTATGTTCGATCGTGATATTTTGGTGCACTTCACGGCATGAGCCTACAGGCATGTGGGCCGAGATGGTGACACAAAAATTCTCAACTTTCAGTGAAATAACGCTTTATGAGTGTAATGGCGCATGTCCGTACATCCGCCATAGAACTGAGGCGCTTCAGATTGTGTTCGGTTGATACATGCACTTATGGAAATTCAAAACTAAAATACAAATACAATGTTTCAGTATCAGCATGCACTTTTCTCATATGCAATAGTTGCTCTAGGGACTTAATATCACATCTTGAGAATGCTTATGATGTGCCGAGATGCTCGCCCGTTTTCAGTGGCAGGTACGGTATAACTTATAACACAAAAAATTACTTCCGATATATACAAAATATGGGTATAGTCGAGGAAATATTGGAGCGGAGAAACGTATAGTCTGAGGGAGCTTTAGGACGAAGGAACATCGGTGAAGCCACATATGGAAGGGGAATTATTCTATTTGAGCACACTTTGTCTTTTGACATCGAGTGGTACTGCTTAAGCCAGATTTTCGTAGACTGGCATTAGCCGAAAGCAAAGAGACAAGTATAAAACTTTCCACAGCATGCCACTGCTAGCGACGTGCCAGTACCCTGAATATTGAACCTCCTCACAATCTTGAAATTAGTGCATATAGATCGAGTTGCGGATTATTTCTTACCAGCGCCAATTTTAGGGATATTTCATTGTTGTGTTGATATGGAGACTCCCAGGTATTAAGTGCTTATATCTACTTTGTTTATTTTACAGTTTAACGTGAGGAACAGATAGCAGAGCAGCTTTTTGATTTTGTTTACAGAAATCTTCATACAAGTGAAACAATATGGCTTAATGCAAAAAGTTGCTTAATTTCTGTTTCATAGGGTAACTGCTTGTGACCGACATTGATTGCTTACGTCAATCATAGCTCATTTTTGATAAAATACTTGATTTGCTCTCCATGTTTGTATAACATGGTCTTTATCGACAAGACATTGTAAACTAGTATCAAACATCTACATTAACATTTATGTCTGTAAATGTTTATATAATTTGCATTTGTGATGGTATTCTTATCCGAATACCACTGACAAATGTATCTACATGTATGTAACGTTTTTGATGCCCAAGTGTAATGCTTTCCGGAACTTTCTGGGTTTAACTCCAATTATTGTTCATATTATTTTTTGTAAGAAACATCGAAAACAGTACATCGTCTGTTCTGTTTTCGGTGAGAGAGCAGGATCGCGGAAGCGGAGGCCGGTATGAGGGAAAAACGGTGTCGCTCCAGAAATTTTGCAGCGTCAAGGGTGAAAGTACACGTAGGCTCAGAGTTTGTGACGACCGGAGTAAGTGTTTGACGGCGGGGGATTTTGAACGGGAATGTAACTGATTGTTAGGCATTAACTGATATCCATGCCAGGCGTGGTTAGGGATTAGTGACTTAATGATTTCATTTGTTAATTACAGGTTCAGCGTTTGCAATGATATTCAACGAGGATTTGGCCTTTTTAAATCTGCTTGCCGTCGCCCCTCAATACCGGAAGCAAGGAATCGCTACCCGTTTGAACAAGCGGGGTTTAGAATACATAGGAGACAGAAACCTGTGCAGCAACATGCTAGCGCCAGGTATTGCGGCACTCAGGAAGGTCACGACAGTAACAGAGACCTTCACCATTTCTACTTACGTTGGAATTTCAAGTAAAACGTCTTTCAATTTAGAGCAAGAAACGTGTTCTCCAAGCTACACTCTTGTGCCGGTGGATGACTTGAACTTTGGTAAACTCGTCGAATATGACTCACAAATACACACCATTCCGCGAGAAAAAATTATCAAGGTTATGCTCAAAGAAAAGAACGTTGTAACAACGCTATGTCTAGAAGAAAATTCTATCGCTGGGTACATTCATGCTAGCCAGCGAATTTTCATGGACATTGGACCAATATACGCTAACAATTCAAACATTGCAAAACTTCTGCTGACAAAAGTTCTCATGGAAGCTCCTAGTGGACAGGAAATTAAAATTACCATAGTTGACTTAAACGAAGAAGCGAAAAATATTGCCAAATCTTTGGGTTTAAAGAAAGTTCATTCTTCCAAAAGGATTTTTACAAAGCGAGCTATTACACTACCAGCGGAAAAATGCTATGGCCTGATGGACACGGGCTTCTTTCTCATTTGAGATGTGACACCAAGATTGTGCAAATCATAACCTGTCACACAAAATAAACGAAGTGGCTTACCACCGACATCGAGCCACACTAAACTTCTCTCATGTTTTTGAAAAAATAAGTGTCTCAGTCATACTAAGCCTCACGATAGATTGCTGTCTTAGCTTGCGTAACCGTAGCTGAAAAAGTGGTATGAACAAGAGAGTTGTAACCTCAGGAGTTCACAAACAATATACGTAACATTTGTACAAAACATACTGGAACTACTTGTTATTATGATAACCAAATTTTCACAAACACAGCACATGACGCAATCTGTGGCATGCCATGTATTCGAAAGAATAAAACTATACACTCCTCCAAGTAAATTTTGGACTTCACCATCTAAGAACTTATAAACAGAGCTCAGCTAAATAAGAGTATAACTAAACATTGATGAAAATATGAAGCTTTTCATAAGCCGCATACAGAAGCCTGTGTGTTTTAACAAGTACACCTGTAGGTGCTTGTACCAAGAAACTATTCTACCGTAACTGGGTAGGCGGAAGCCGATGTGCTGTCCAGTTGACTTTCACGTTCTTGAACCAACACAGAATCATCCTCAAAATTGCTTACATCAGCCGAGTTCTTCAAGTTTTACTTCACTATCCTCCGCCGTGGAGTACTTGTTGCTGTTACTTTGAAAGGGAAATATAGTAGGACAGTTTCCAAGATACGTTTTCTTCCCGCCCTCAAGGCAACTTCCATAGTAAACACAACGGAAGTCAATTCCCGTACACTAGCTGGTACCCGTGGGCATTCTACTTCTTTGTACTGTTTTCACGATCAATGTTTCTGTCTGCTGCAGTTGTTACTACTAACAAGAATAGTACCAGTAGTTGTAAAGTTACACTGTACTGCAGAAAAATTTTTGCGAAACTGGTTTTACGTATCGTCAACCCTGCGGTGCCTTTCGCTGATCTAAAGTGGAACACTCCAATATGATTCCTGGATACGAGCTGAAGGACATATGCAAGGGATCCCAAGCCAAATTTCGTGAACAATCAATTTTACGAAAATAGATAACAAAACTTTAAAAATGAGATTTATGCTTAATTCGACAGTTTTTTCCAATACAAGTTTTATTATAACAGGTTTGAAAAGTGCTGATCAATAAAATGGTAATGTGGCGCATGATAGTGGTCGTAGAAATAAAAATCATGGCATCTTCTCTTTGCAAAAACAAAATTTCCTATCATCGGGGGCGTCCTTCATAACGCAATGCGCAGTGTTTCCATATTGATTGATTCTGCTGATGTCCGCTCTATCTAAATAAAATGTGTTAGTGATCACGTTTTGTTTTACTGTTGCTTCGTAAAGGCCGCCACTTGGACCGGTGACAATAGTTACCTGAAACAGTCTTATTGTGTCGCGGGTTTTCTCACTCAATTCTGGGGCAAATCCATCTGCGTCATGTGTCTTTTTGAACGCTAGCATATTTTTCGTGTGTTTAAATACAGCGGCCGCACGAATGTTGTTTAGTTTCAGCTCTGCACAAATTTTTCTTTTGTATTCTGTTATTGCATTAATTTTACGAACCACCGCTGATGCAGCTTTAAAAACGTCCGAGTCGTTCAACGCGATTGGTGAAAACAGCAAGCAATTACACCAATGTGCTTCGACGTCAGCATCCTGACATGTTCTTTCAACTGGAATTTCCCGGAAAAGACTGATGCTTCTTTCTGTCAACTTACCCATTCCAGAGCCGCCGAAATTAAGTATATCTAGTAATGTTGAATGTATGTCAAATGGAGTAGTCAGACGCTCAGAGTTCTTCACCAGATTCCTGTGCGCTGTTGGATACTTTATTTTGAACCAATTTGGTAGCGTAAATGAAAAGAATGGGTTTCTCTCTTCCTGTTTACCCCGCACGCTCGATCGGTACCCACTGTATCTCAATCCGTGATCAGCCATCAATATTAGCATAGTGCGATTAAGTATACCTGAGTCTTTATAAAACTGTAAGCTCTGTTGCAAGTATTCGTCTGCGTATTGTAACGGGTCATTGCCATTATGACTTAACTCGTTATGAAAGACAAAACCAAATTTTCGCCTGTTTGGATATGCCACCATAAAATCTTTGATCCAATCAAGTACAACACGTATCAGCGTGCGCTCGCCTATGCACTTAGAGGAACTAGACATGATGTTGTGAAATATTCTCATGTAATGGTGCGTGGGCTGTTGCTTGAATCCAGTCATGCGGTAAGTGAACGTGCCTATGCCAGGACTGTCCTCCGACCACGCCGTAACGTACCCGTGATCTGAGAAATTATACCATGCAAACGGAAAAACGTCAGCGTGCAGTTTGCTGTTGAGTCTCTTTAAGATGCGTGGCAGTTCCAGCTCTGTTTTGCCCGTGAAAATGGGTATCAGGGCCTGGGGAGTCCCATCGCCTACGATATTGTAACCCTTAAGAACGACACCTTGTAAGTGATTGACAAGATAGTTGTAAGTTTTGGGCAACTTTCTCATGAACGACATCCGAGATACAGAGTCGAAACCGATGATGAGCACGTTAAGTTCTAATGATGAATGACTTTTGACGCCGTTGAGGAGACCAGGTACAGGATGAATGCCCGCGTGCGCATTGGTGTACGTTTGACCCGAAGTGCTGTTACAGAACACGCGGAAGAAATCTACAGGAATATCTGTGTTGTTTTCTATACCTTTCGCTGGTCCCTCGGTCGTGGTGACATCGTTAAGTCTTTCAAAAGCTTTGTACTGACAAGAAATCTTGCCGAATTGTTTGGCTGCATCTGGCGAAATGATGAACTTCCCAGCTACAATATCGACCCAGTTTTTTCTTTCGTTGCACTTAAGTGGTGGAAGTTCTTTCACAAACGATTTTATTTCCGGGTCCCACGGCTCCAATTCAGGATACCGACAGCGTTTAATTTTTGAAGGAGCGTCTGTGAGCGTCACTGAATGTAGTTTCTGGGAGACACTGCGGGGTATTGCTCCATCAAGGGGCGATATTTCTTCATGAAATCTAGCACGAACGGTTGTTGTCGAGGAGGCGCCAGCGGGAAAGCTCCAATATAGTTTACCGATGACTATCAACATAGCCAGAGATAAGCAGTTCAAACAAATTAAAAGAGTTCTGAATGACCGCTTTCTAATCCATTTAGTCAGGTACATCTACAAATAAAGAAAATACAATTTCGAAATGAAAACGTGTGAATGGTGTTCAGATTATACATTACCCTAGAAAATGCCGTCAATTTAAATTCGGAATATCACATCAAAGTAACTGTTGATCTGATTCATACAGAACTTTGAATAACATCCTTCATGCACTGTTCTCCAAAACACTTAAAAATTGTTGTTGACATGTGTCGTTTTTGCATGAGCAGCTATCAAAATAGGACTGTTGTGATTCTATGACAAAATCAAAATCAGCGAAAAGATAATTTAGAAAACATTTACAACGTTTTTTGAAACTTTATTTTGACCACGTATTTACGAACATTACCCACGCTCTTGATGCAGTTGTGGTCCTATGAATGCACCTTCCCTTTTTGATACATTTTACCATAGTACATGGACCGCCAACTCCGTATACTTCAATGGACGAAATCTGTGCTCATCCGCATATCGTTACGTAATTATTCACTAACGACAACTGGCCCAATTATCTGGTGTTATTTCCGGCAAATAGGTCGTCTGCTAATCTGGGTCGGCTGTTGTGTTGTCGGATGGTTGTAGCATTGCTGAAAGTACTCACGATACTAACAGTTCTACTATTTTAAGAGTTTGAACAGCCTGAGTATTCTTTTGCTTTCGCTGTACTGGACAGTAAAATAGATGCGAGAATTTCCCGTCACAATACACTAACCGGAAACTGCACCAGATAATTTAGGAGAGTGGCACCTCCTCTTGGATAGCCCGGAAGGTAATGTCGCTGTTGCGAATCTGTTGTCTTTTATCTATGATTTTACTAAAAACCACATGGTCAAGTGGCCAATGAAGATTTCGGGGTATGAAGTAAAAAATCAAATTATACATATAGATAATTACGTGGCGAGTTCGTTATCCCCGTCATCTAGAGCCCGAGTGGATTTTGGAGAATTAATAATTCTCCAAAATTCACTCGGGCTCTAGATAAGGGGGATAACGACTGAGAACATGAAATAATCTATTCACACCACATACTAAACGAGAAACATTGCAATGAATCGGTCTACCTTTCTCGACTCGCCTCGGCTTTGTAACTACTTTCTATGTCAGAGACCCGGGGTCGGAGGTCGTGACCTTTTAAGAAAATCCGAGCTATTTTTGTCAAATAATACTTATACTCAAAACCACTTGGAAATTTAAACAAAATAGAAATGAAATGAATCTATAAATTAAGGTTTAGCAACTATTATAGCTTACTACACATTTTATCACGCCAAGTTCCTACCGGGAAAATATCGTCTGCTAAAGTAGATTACCACTAGTAACTGACTATAATGCTCAAGTCAAAGGATCTTGACGACACGATACCCGCATTCAATTTGGAGATCGGTGATTTACAAGTGAGAGAACGCGAGAGAAAAATTTCACTGAATTATGGAAATTACGGGTCTTATTTTTCATAGCGTATAAATGTCGGTGCAATGCCCTTTGCTGTACACGCGATTGTTGCGCGTGCTCATTATATTTTCACGTTCGATGACGTCAGCCGCTGAGTGGTGTAGTGGTGGTAAAGTCGGTTTCTCGAAACTCTTGACGAATCCGGCCTCGCTTTCCCGCCAAAATTTTATCTCACTAGTGAGATAATTTTATGGGTTATTACACGGTTGTATCTGCCATTCGAGGCTAATATTGTGGTATAAAAGCTTTTAACTTTCAGACGAAGCTTTACCCATGTGCGCACCCAGTCTTTAACATGAGGGGGCTCGAATTTCCGACGATGTGGACCTTTTACCGATAAAAAAGTCGAAGGACTAAAAAACAGGGTACCATGTTCAGGCCTATGAATTGTGCGTTTGCGCCTTTTTAGTGGATTTTTTGTCTCGTTTTCTCGGACTTTTTGTTTCTCTGGGGCGGACCTTTTTGTCCACTTCGCCTCAACTTGGGTTCGCGCATGTTACCGAGTTAAATTTTATAGTTTTGAGGATATTTGTTTAATACACAAGCTTGTCGATAAGACAGGGACATGCGAAGCGGTGGGAGCACAGTTCTCAAAGGGCGAAAATTGATGCACCACTTGTCAAGAAACAAAACTTGTCATCACTCAGCACTGATGCGCGCGTTATTCTGCTTGAATCTATATGTTCAGTATTGTCAGAAAATACTTAAAATAAAATATTCTCTTCAAAACCCAATGTTTTTATTTTATGAACATCGTGTTTTGTTAGTTAAGTTGTCCATTAATTATAAAAGTTTTATTTGCTTTTCATTTCAATTCATTAATTGAAAATTTTTTTCTCTGCGCATTAACAACAGGGAAACAACTTTCAGCGTGAAGCATTTTCTTCCAGTGTCTGGCCAGTAAAACGCATTAACTTCGCTGCTTCTCATAAAGAAAATAGTTGTCAAGCTGTAGGTGAAAAAGGACATTGGGAACCGGCAACAACCAAGAGACTGAGGTATCAAGCCCAACTTAGTTTTTCGGGAAGAGTTAGAGTATGGCCGAGAAGTCTGGCGCCTATTTTGATCCAATTCGGTGTCAAACGAAATTCCCGCGCTTGATTGTGTCTGGAAGCGTTTAGGTGACACAACACCTCACATAGGCCACAACATTCTACACACACAGCACACCCATAATGACCACAGCACTCTAAAACTCTCCACAATTACCACAACACCCTCTCAACACTCAGACATGTTCCTTAAAACACTTTCTCCCAGATTGTGACAATACTGTTCCCGCAGAATTGCACAGCAGGTGTTTAGATAGCCAAAGTCTTTCCACCCTCGTCCTGCCTCGCAGACGATCTTGTCATCGTTCACCGTTGCACGCCGCAGATTGGGCACTGACGGCTGTTCCGTGCCTGCCGTAAGCCGCCTGACCCTACGTCGAAGCGGGACGAACATTAGCTTCGCCGAACATGATGAGAAAAAAGCGAAGTCCTTATCATACTAACGTCGACGCGTCGATGGTTTGTGGAGTTGCGGTCAGTATGAATGCTTAACTTCGGTCCTGCATCGCAGTTAACAGCTCTAGCAAACATCGCAGTTAACAGGTGGATTTAACAGCGCAGCGTGGACGCTGCGGCGCAGCAGACCCAATTCACGCGGCGGACATTAAAACAAAGCAAGGTTCACTGCCACAAACAAAGCGGAAGTTGACATTACGTGAGTCCAACCTGGATATTAAATTTTAATAATGTGTCGACAATTAACCACAGAGACATAGAAAATTACATTAGAGAACAAGTTAAGGAGCCAAAGAGTTGTCTGACGAAAGGGTTTATTTTTCGGAAAACTAGGTTCGAAACAAGAAAAGTAAATATGACCAAATTGAGGCGATCATAGTGTTACGAACTGGGTATTATGCTGAATGCAGGGTTACGTTTTTTCTTGTAAATTGTTGATCAAAATACTTTCTACACGAACCAGGTCATCTGCTCGCATTGTTGACGAGTTGAAGACATATTCGACAGTGGTGGCTGTCATGTGCATTTAGTCACATCTGATTTAATTTGTTGATCAAGAACATTAACATCAAACATAGCCTGATCCTGGTGAAGTATGCACTCACTGGGACTAACAGTTGATTTGTCATTGTTCTAAAAGAATAATTGATGCTATTCAATATATTTTTTATTAAAATAAAAAACAGGCTCGTGATTGAAAATAAAAATTATTTGACTATCAATTCTGCTTTCTTGGTTGTAATAATTATTATGTCTATTTCATGTGTTAGGTTTCAAATATCAATCTGTACCAAGTTGAATTTTAAAATTAAAACACCTAATTCGTTCGTCCATAGATTAACCTCGTTTTAGAACTCAATTTCAGTTAATTGGACAAACAATCATAGTTATCATGTTTCTCTAGGAGCCTCGTTCATCCGAGAGGAAAGGTGCCAGTGCCTATTGAGAGAGGATTTTTTCGCCGAGTTAGGGTAACAATCTACCTCTTAAATGGGACACCCTAATTATGAAAAGCTAACCGTCATTAAGCTTGGAAAAGAGTTCATTCCACCGTCGTGTGGTCATGAGATGGTGCAGGAAGTGACCTTCCTCAACATAAAAGACAGATGCACGACTTCACAAAAACGGAAACTAGACGTAGGCCTAATCAAGTCCAACTTTGGGCCCTCCGTTCTTGAGTGGATCCTTAAGAATTTGTCAATAAAAATATAATAAGGTGGCCACTTGAATGTCATCAATGGCCTCCTTCAAGGGTGGGGCCCCTCGACTGTATGAAAATATCTATATTTTGAAAAGTCAAGAAATGTACAGCAATTGGTGATATCTGTCAGCTCATCAATTTTTCTCAATTGATATACATTTCGAGAAAAAAAACAAAAATAGTCTCCGTTATCCCTTGCTAAAGAGGGGCCTCTGGGAAAAGGTGGTTTTGCAGTAGCGTTTAGACGACCTGTGCTGCGAAAGGGGACTGGGCCGCATGGCCAGGATTCTCAAAAGATAAACCATGCACTGATACAGAGTTGTTGAATTTTCAGTCTTGAACTTTCTCTCTTATCCGCATTTAGCAGTCTTTCTTTTCTGTCTCCGCCCCACGCGTATGCCGGTTGCCACGGTTTAACCCTGACGCCTGAAAATTTTGGAGGGCCCGTGCCCCCCCGCTTTTACGGCCCTGCTGTAGCATACTCATGTATGAAGTTTGGCCAGTCGGGCCCTGAAACCTAGTTGCTTTCATTACTGGATGCAATAGTTGATCTGGGTTAAATTTGCGTTTTAGGAAAACAGGGCAGCTAGACTTCCCTGATCACGCGTGGTTTAAGCCTGTCCCGGCGTGCACGCAATCCTTGTCTCGCGTACGTCATCCCGGCCTACGAGGATACATTGCACTTCCCACTATCCACGTTTCACAGACCATATTTCTATGCTTGCAAAAGGACCACAGCAACCCTACTCCCGAGAATCATTCCCTTCCTCTGAATTAAAAGCTATTTTGTACCATAGCACGCCCTTCCCTTATACGAGGACTCTCGAAATTCGCCATGACCAGGAACTCGGCAAATGTGCCCGATACTACAAAGCTAGGTAAACACACTACAAAGGGCGTGAAATAAGGCATTATGGAAGTTGGCTGGGGGACAGGAAAACCTAAAGAAATTCTCAACAAAGGTGAGTCGTGTAGTAATGAGGTTGACGTGTGGTGGTACATAATATTTGTTTGAACCACGGTTGCCATAATTTCATAGAATAGTATAACTGGATATTTTAAGTTTTGTGCTGCACATGAAAGGACTGGATGAAATTTTACCTAAATCCAATGGCGTCTATAAAGTTGTCTTAGTGGAACACATATAGTTTTTTCTATCTTAAAAGCAAAAACTTGATTTTTCGTTTGTGTTTGCTACTCGAGTTGGTCACCATCGACGCTCACTCAACAAGGGACTCTCTCGCTGGGTCAATGTCTCCGTTCTAAAAGAAAAACATTTCTTGTTCAACAAGAAATCGAATGCAGTAAATCGATGACATTAAAATCTGCATGAAAACCGTGAAATGAAAAGGTAGGCAGCAAGTTTTAGTTGTCCGTTTTGGCAGCAAGCGTTCGTCACTGTTTTCATTATCCAGCCGTTTTATTCAAACTGTATGTGCCCACTGATATGCAAGGCCGTCCGACAGTCCGCTTTAATCAAAGGGGTTAAGGTGGACACTTTGTCAGCACCCTGCTAGAAATGCATTCTTTTCAACAACATTTAGAAGACAATAGATAATTTACTCTCGGTATTTATCAAAGCGAAACGTAGCATAGCAATGAAGATATTGAAGTACCCGAAGGAAGGGCAATCAGTCCCATGTGATGAAAGTTTCGTTGCCAACTCGAGTCCCAATTAGGCCGTTTTACTGTGACACGCGGCCACACTATATGCCCCAGAGACAATAGCCCGATCTTGGACACCATCCGCCTTTAATTGGTGCCGTTTTGTTCTCTTTTATTTTCTACTGCACCCGTGAGTCCTCCCCTGGCTGACAAATCCGCCCGGTCACCACTGCCTGGTTTCCGCCACCGCGTCCGTTTGCGTATACATGTAGTTCCTCCCAATCTCAGCCCCCAGCCGCCTCTTATAGCTAATGTCAACGTCTTTAAGCTGGTTCCAATGCTAGTCTCGGATAGATGTTTGGGGTGAAATGCGGGTCGTTAATTAATCATAAATAGTTTTTTGGCAGAACCCCTAATACAAAACTAATACACTTTAAACAAATGTGACACTCAAGTCCAACCCGCTTATCGATTATCTTAGATGTCAAGCCGAGTGGTCAGTCAATGCTTTCTTCCAATAAAGTGATTCAGTTTATTCGATTTATTCATATATACGCGTCAAAACCTGTAGCAGTAGCATTTT
>NMRA01000151.1:618582-725628 GCA_002633005.1 Phoronis australis
TGGAAACTCGGGAGTCAAAATCTGAGATAGCCCTGCACCATAGCCACCAAGATGAAAAGTGCGTATCTAAGTCTTGGAACTAATATATTTGTGTTTATTATAGCCTTCGAGTTACCAAGCAACATCGCTAAGTTCAGCTGCTCGTGTGGCCGTACAGTTTGATCCATAGTTTACGCTTTTCAACATCATTTTTCGGCTTAGGACATACCAAAAAATGACGGGATATTATTCTGGAGCAGCATAACGGCTGTCGGTGCTACACACGCCATATAAACACCGTTTCCCCATTCTTAGCGGACACTTTCTTGAGCTATAGATTAAAGTAAGTTTTACTCGACTACGTGTGATTTGTCGGGTAAAATGGCAGCTTGGAAACGCAGACGAAGGTGTGCCAAGAATGATGCGTTCTGATTGGTCAATTAAGCCGTCCGTCATAATCCTGGCGATAGGTCAATTCTCGTCGCGGTGACGCTGCTGTACTAGTGGTGATTGAATTGCGCATGCCTGGCTGTCTGCATGTAAACAACTGCTAAAACATGGAATTTCTATCAAAATACGTCGTCGCGCTAAGCCTTATTACTGCTAATTTCCCTGGTGCAAGTCTTCGACAAGTGGCCACAAATTCCCAAAAGACTTAAGGTTACTATATTCGTGTACAATTGCGGTCAACAGGGTCAACTAACTGACAAAAAGTGTGTGGATGCTGAAGCCCCGTGTGTGCTCTATGACTATGCAGTTCCATTCGGAGACTACACAACATTACTTGGTAAGTTTTTAGCAATCAGTTTCTATTAGCATTGTTCGGTGTTGTTATCCCCACCAATTACCCCACTGAATAACAAGTTTATTGAGTGGAACTAAGTGTTTCTTTTAGGAAACTCACCCGATGCCGGGTAGGCTAGCAGCTCATATTCATATTGTCCTGGGTGGGAGTGCTCCCAAAATAAGAGGTATATGGTACGTGATGCACAGAAGTCAAGGGTGACTTTTTCGCAGCAGTTTCTCTTCAAAACTATGCTGTTTCCAATAAAATTCTCTAGATGAGTAAGTTTCCTTACTTTATCGCGGACCCCACCCCAGGACTACCAGATCAGTTATCTAATTAACACGAATAAGCCTTAATTCAGTAAATGTCGTAACATTACACTGGAAAAAAATTGACGGATAGAATGAATTTTACTTGTTGAGATCAGAAGCACAATTTAAGTGTCATGAAAAGTACACATTGTTAAATCACTTTTAGCCTGTTTCACATATTTTAATTCAATTATTTAATAAGACTTGGGTACAAAGGTTATTAGTTTCTACACCGACATAAACATGAAGGTGAAACGTCATGTATGTTCTGCCTTACAAAAGTAGTTTTGTCTTGTCTTTTGCTTTACAATTTGCTAATTTTCCTCTTGAGTATTATGTTACAGTTGAAATAAAACAACTGAAACCAATCGCCCGACCATCTATTTTACCTTTGGAGAAAGTGAAAAGCAATCCTTCAGCAATAACCTGAGAGAATTGAACGTAATTCAGAAGTTCAGCACTTGATATGCCTGATTATGGACTCCGTCGCAATGTTGTATCTTTCTGTGCTTTTTCAGTTTGCCATTTGTTTTTAAATACAATGATAGTTTTTTATTCTCGAATCTTGTGCATAGCAGATTCTTATCCAGCTAACTACAATTGAAAACATACAATAAGACAATCAATGCAGTCACTGAATGTCATTTCCCCATAATGTGTAACAAATCTTTTACTTTTAGTATAAAGCCTTTCTTCTGAAAGGAGAATTTAATGTCGCAGTCACTCAGCTTTTGGCTTTCATTTCACTGGGATCTAGTTTCAATAGCCTATAGAAGCGCTTGTAAAAAAGGTCAAGTTTCGACAGGTCGCTATCTTTCATGTAACCTCATTCAGCCTCAATAACATCAACACAGCAGCATATCACTTGAATCGTTTTGAGCCCAAAATCAGACCCTGAACTACAGGTGTACACCAGAGTGTCACTAGGTCTTCTTTAGCTTTAGTCCCTCATGTTTCTTCCAGAAAGGAAATAAGCTATTGTCCACACACGACTCATTGCCTATGAAAGGGCATCCTCACCAACAAGGCTTACTTGTGTAGTAGACAGATATAGTTCGTCTGAATACACAGACAGTCCACTGGCACATTGTCTTATGGTAACTTAGTACTGCGATTCACATTTTTCCTGGGCCACTGACTTGTACATTGTGCCATGCAACACTGCTGGTGTGTGGAGTGCTGTGGGAAGAGAACGGAGTAACAAAACTTGTCTATGATACAGCTTGAAGTGGCCTTAAAATGTCACTGAACCTGGAACAAATATTGAAATATGAATAATTAAGTACTCCAGATTGGGTCAAAAATGTTATCCCTGTTTTTCAAAAATATATGGTGACTGCTCTACAGTTTCACATAAAATTAAATAGTTACTATTTTCAGAAACCAAGGGTGTATATAATAAGTATTGCATAAAACTGTGTCTTTATTTTTTATTCTTAGCCATGACAAGTTTTTAAACGCATCATTTGTCTGCAAAATATACAAGCTTTTTGAGACAACTTCAAACCTTTGTTACACATTTTCAAGCCTTTTTAATTTTAAACTCCGACTACAGGTTCATGGGTGTGTCAAGCATACTTCTAGTCTAAGGTTGAGTGAACCGATTTGGGTCATTTAAAAATGATTGATATTCTTTCTGTTATTCAAAAGTAGTTACAAATCTTAAGGTGCCATCAAAAATGCAATTTTCACAAAAATGGCAGTCATTTGAATTTATAACGACTTGCAACATTTCAAGGCATGAGTTATGACTGTTCAGTCACTGTGAATTCAGAAAATGTAATATATTTTCATGGGTTTACAATTGATACAAGTAGCAAAACAGTTTCATGAAATCAACGTGAAGGGACTTCATGAAAGTTAAGAATTAGCTCACCATGCTATTTCCCCAAATATGTATTACCTGTATTTCCACACATTCAGTTGTACCAAATATTACAACCCCAACTCCGCCATGCCTATCCCCCGCTAAGGACTTGGATAAGTAAATTAACAAAATGACTTACATACCTTTCTTTAAAAATAGCTGTTCCTTTTCAAAGGCTTTTTTCGTTGTCTCCAATATTGAAAGTAGGCTTTGACTACCGATCTGCACTGGATGGGAAGATCTTGTTGATTAGCTGCAGTCAAATGCTAAAAACCAATTTTTGTCCATTCAGGGACGGTGCAGAAGCGATGCATATCTCCTCTGCACGGTACAAGCCCTCAAACTTAAAAACTAAAGGTTACGTGAAAACAGACGTGATAGATTTCCATTTCAACGTGTAATAGATTTCCAGAAGACATATGATAGGGAGTAAACAAATAGTCTAATGCAATGGATATTTGTCATGTACCCTTTGCCATTGGGCTTGGATTGTAATCTTAACTCATTAACCTGTATCGAGTTGACGACATAAGCATTCAGCATTGATTGGTGTAACTGTCACTGTTAGAAATCATTCCAAATAATAACAATGCTTTGATGTACGAAAAGATCCCGATTGCTACGTCAATTATCGTACCACATATCACAGCAAACAAAGATTAACCTGACTGGCGACTGCCGCGAAGTCGACATCGGCGAGTACCTCAGTTAACAGGCATCGGTAGAATAAACATGGAATAATCGTTAAAATAATCACAAACCTTGCCTTTATATAAGGTCGTGCTTACTTCCTCTCATATAAGCACCCTTTTTACGCAATATCAGATTCAGTTGGCACGGCTGCAAGCCATTTCACCATGTATTTAAAGGGCTCGCGAAATCGAGGCTGTTAATCTATCACCACTAGTACACGTGGGCCCTCTAGTTATTGTAGATTTTCCGCATAGCCCCATTGTAAGCCAGCCTCGGTTAAGCCATTTGAGCTCCATCTTGAGGCTTGGGGACGAGGCTGCTCATAAGCTAGTGCGAGACGTCACGGAGCAACAATGCAATGTTCTCTCCAAGTCCAGAAACCAACACCATTTTTGATTTACGAACAATTTTAGATCACGTAAACGAAATCAAAAGGTAATTGTAGTGAAATAAATGTGAAAACGTGACGTCTGGACGACTTCTAGGACGTAGCACTAATCGTGCAATAAAGACAACAGTCCCAGAAGTCATCCTAAAGTGCTTTCGGCATGTGCGAAGATTACTTTTATTGGGGACAAATAAAACAAAACAAGAATAATATATATTTTAATTTGTATTGGGAATTTCAGGGTCACAGCTCTACAAATAAATATTTCACAGAAGGAACCGGTCAAGCTGAGTGAGCAGACCAGCCGGAGTGATAAAAAGATATGTTGTGGCTCAGTATGTAGGTTGTTAATGGATGAACAATCCTGTCCACCGCCACAACCCGTGTGGGGGCCGTGATCCTGCATGATAGAGGAGTGGCAGGGGATGGGGGAAAAACGTAGTCGCAACCAATGAGAAATGGACCGATACCTTTCCCGGATTTGCCTCCATATTCATTGAAGCTCAACTCCCCCCCGTTGGGGCACAGCACACGAGGACAGGTTGGATACTTCACGATGAGCAGTACCGCAAAGCTCGCAACCCAGCCACACTCTGGTCGACGATAGAGCCGGAGTTGTGGTTGCTGCACATTACACTGAGGCCCCTCTACTGACACCATACCGCACCCACCTACCAGACACTGCTGACAGTGCAGACATACACATACCTGGAGGACCTGCATTGGTTCCCACCCAAGCATCGCATGCTACAGGGCCACCCGACGCTCCCGGCCGGGCCCTTCCAGGGTCCAAGCCGCCCCCGAAACCCAACTCAACCCTCACTCATATCGAAGCAAACCCTGGTGAAATTCAGCCGGTTTAGGGGACACTTTATTACCCCGCCCCCCGCCCCCTATTATTACGAATCTAATGCACCTTGTATGACTAGGATACAGCTCAGTTGAAGACAACTGACGTTCAGGTTCCTATGTGCTCAGGTAAAGAGGTTATGCACAACTGTTGGTATTGCGGTGGAACAATTAACTTGCGTACCAAAAAGAGTAGGCGTTGTGAAAATGTCTGGGGAGAACCTCATCAGGAAGCATGTGTTGTTAGGGAAACTCTCTGCAAAATTGCAGGATTGTACTCAGAGAATGCACTTGTTTTCTGAAAACAGAAAGATTGTACAGTTTTTTTTTTGTTAAAAGTTAGCAAAGAAGTAACGTCGCAGGAAAGGTAAAGTAACATCAGCATGGTAGATGTCATTTCATAAAAAGATTCATGACTAGATCTAAAATCAGTATTCAAAAAGTCCGTTTTATTTGATGGTGCTTTTAAGATTAAAACCAACAGTTTGATAAAAATCGTTAATTAAAACCTCAAATTTCTGTGTGACATTCAAAAACAAACCCGTTTAGTCTAAAGAACAACGGCGGTACCATTGTGCCCTGTTCATTTGAGTCCCATAGGCTGGTTTGGAGATGCCATTTGGAAAATTTTCGAATGTTTGTTCCTCATAACCAGAAAGTAAGACATTAATATTGAACCTGTTGGTAAGGTTAATATCGAAACTAAGTACAGCATGGCCAGCTAAACCATTAAGGGGCAGGCAAACTTGGACTTGAATTTACCGGGGTAAAAATCTAAGTGGTGTGACATGCGATTTTCAATCACAATAGAAAGATACGAGGTTGTTAGTGTTAAAATATTTTATTGAAAGTAAAACGTGTTTACAAACATAACAGACCTCTTGAGCAAAATACTGGTTTATAAGTAACAAAGTCAGAGCAAAAATTTCCAGGCGTCTGTGTTAAACCGTGGCAACCCGCATAGGCGTGGTGCTGGGGACAGTCGAAAAGAGAAAGACTGCGAAAAACGGATAAGAGAGAAAATTCAAGAGAACATTTAACAAATCTGCATCAGTGCATGGTTTACCTTTTGAGGACCCAGGCCAGGACATCGTCGTTAGCGTCTTCGCTTTTGCAGTACAGGTCGTCTAAACGCACACATATATTTCGAAAAAATCGAGAGAACTTGTAAAGCGAAGTTTTTGCAGAGCGTACTAATTTACTGTATGTTTAAATTCAATAAGTCAATTTTGCGAATGCAAAACTATATTTTTCTAGAGGCCCCTCTCCGGCAAGGGATAACGGTGACAACTTTCGCTTTATTTTATTTTCTCGAAACTGTATATCACCTGAGAAAAATTGATGACCTGACAGTTAACATCAATTGCCGAGCATTTCCAGATATTTGAAAATACAGATATTTACTCTGCGCGTGAAAGCGCAGAGTACTGTTGTTCCTGGGTTTTCTTCAATTTTATTCTTCTTATTCTTCTTATTTTTATTCTTCTTCCGACCAACTTTGAGGCTTAATAACTCCAAATTGGGTGCATGTACGGTCTTTAAATTCAGCATATGACTTTTGACAGTATATAAATTTTGATTGGTTATATAATCATATTCCATATTGCACCGGAAGAGTTCGTTTAGTGCAAAGGTCATATAATTTTCAAAATGCTACTCCTTCAGTTTTAAAACTATCTTTTTCAAATTCGGTGCACAGGTATATGTCAACATGACAATTTAAAAATTAACTTTTCTAAGTAATCGGGTCATCCAATCAGGTGAAATAGGTCAAAGGTCATTAGGTGCAAACTAAAATTTTGAGCTAGACACTTCAAATCGATAGGGCTGTTTGCCACAGGCAAATCAAATCGGAATCCAAAGTTTCAGGTCATTTAGTGCAAAAATGGGATCATTAGGTGCATTTTTCTTCTGAAAATTTGACCTATTCAATCAGCAAGTATTCTGATGCGTCAACCGTTAGACAACTGTGATTCTCAGCGTTAAGCACATTTTCCATGGTCTTTGCAATGATTCTCCTAAAGATGCTTAAAATGCACCGGATAAGGTCAATTAGTGCAAAGGTCATGTAACGTTCAAAATGTTACATGTATATCCCTTACGTTTTTCAAGGAATTCTTTTCAATTTCAGCACACTGGTGTAAGTCAACATGCCAAGTGAATACCCTACATTACTTCGCAATAGGCCGAACCAATCAGAAAAAATAGGTCAAAGGTCATTGAGTGCAAAGTAAAATTTTGAGCTAGAGACTTCCGAATTACGTATCTGTTTACTATGTGCGATTGAGTTTGAATTCTGAATTTTCAGGTCATTTGGTGCACCCATGGGGTCATTAGGTGCATTTTTCTTCTGAAAGTTTGACCACGTCATTCATCTTGTATTCTAAAGTGCTTAAAGTAAAACATCTGTGATTATTAGCATTAACCACACTTTTAAGCGAGTTATCAATTACTCCCTCATCGGGGCTCATAATGCACCGGAAGAGGTCAATTAGTGGAAAGGTCATCAAAAAATTAGTACGTAATTCCTCCTACAATTTTGAAGAATTCCTTTTCATATTGGTAAACGGGTTGCTGTCAGTAACTTCCCATAATAATTTCAGTAATACGCACGCGCAGAGTCCGTTATTGTCATGCCGTGACAATAATCTTTCTAGTTTCATATTGAGGGGCCCCGCTTTGGAACGAGGCCATTGATGACATTCAAGTGGCCACCTTTTTGTGTTTTCATTAAGAAAGTCTTAAGGGACTTTCACGGTCCAATGTTGGAATCGATTACCTCTATTTTCCTGTTTTTTTGTGAAATCGTGCTTTCATGTTGAAGGAGGTCGCTCCCTGCATCGTTTTGGGACAACACGAGGGTGGAATGAACTGTCACTTTTTTCCAAGCTTAATGATGTTCAGCCTTTCATCTTAAGGTGTCACATTTCACAAGGTACCCTCTCTCGTTGGAGTAGTAGCGGGAATGTCCCTTTGTCCCACTATATACATGTATATCTGCGCGTGCCGAACAAGTGTACACAAGCACAATATCGCGTGCACGAAAGGGGTACACAATCAATTATGGTTGATAAAATTTATTACAAATGATTCTTTAAAATAGATTAATTTCGACTATTTCTAAGAATGGTATGACATGTTATAAGATGTTGATAAGAATTAATATCAACAAAAGGTGTAATATAAGATCTAAGTTTTTTCATCAGCCCTAGTAATTTATACGAATTTTTGTCACTGACCAAAAATGATCCGTAACTGATGATCAGACTGATACATGTGAACGATGATCAGTCTCATTAGAATTCAACCAAACCGGAGGTGCAAGATTTTTACACAAGCATTACTTATTCTAAGTTTAGAAAATATGATTAAAACAGTGAAGAAGATGAACAGTATACACAGTGTCTATTTTGTTAAGTACAAGTTCATTAAGATTGACGGTAAATATAATGGGCAAAACTAAGCCTTTCAGCTAGCAAGGAGTAATGTATCATGCATGCAGAAGTATGCAACAGTCAGGGCAAGGACTTCTGTGTACGTCCTGGGGGGCGTACATGTACATGTAGCTAGGACGGAGGGAGATTTGTCTCGTACGGAACACTCTCCGGAGGGGAGGAGGGGGGAGGTAGAGGCGACACAACAATTCGTGATGATCGGCACTAAACATTTTAGCATCAGAAATATTACATTCAAGTAAATCAGGCAAACGCATTTTAATTAATAATCCACTGGTGCCACCTGCCACCCCGAACTGTTATACCAGAGGTTTCAAGTTTAATCCCGTCCTGCAGCCATTCTACTACTGCTTATGAATTTCTGTAATTACATCACGTTTCGTCTCTTATAGTTGCTAAACGTAAATGGAAACATCAGAACGTTCTAGAAACCATGTGTAGTTAATTGTTGCAACAAGAGGGGGATTACGTATATCAAACTTGACAAATATCCGTGGTGGACGTTGGCGCAGTTTGATTTTGGAATTATATGCTGAATGACGTCAACATGAACATTTGTCTTAAAACGCTACGCAATATTGCCACAAGTCAAACTTACATAATTCTGCTAAAACTAATGATTGCCTAAAGGTATTTCAATAAACACAATATACATCCATTGACTGGCCGTAGTTTGGCGGGAAATGACGTGGTACGACGATAACTGGTACGAAACCGGTAACTCTCCCCTACATTTGATGTACGACGTGAAAATCCCCTCAAAAGGACTTTTTCAAAACAACGTGTTGGCCATATTCGTGTAGAAAAGCGAAATAAACAAATCTGTACACGCTGCTCAAAGCACTTTCGTGGACATACGGAAACGAAAACGTCTTTTAGTCGGTGGGCCAGAATTTGTAGGGCCTCTAGAAAATGGTTTTTGTGAGTACTTTAGGGGGCAATTTTATTTTCGTGTTTTTTAATTCATTTATTAGAGCGTTTTCAAAATCTAAAAAGTTCCCACATATAAAGTTGCACATTTTTGAGAAATTTGAGTTTGAAGTTACCTAATAATCACCAAAGAGCTTAGTAAACTTATATTTGTAAAACAACAGTTTTGGTGACTTTTTGGTAAAACAAGTAATATGGTCCCATCAGTGCCATTGTATTGAACAATGTTACACTCATATTACATGTTTTACTATTGTAGATTAATTGTAAACAGTGAAATTTAAAAAATGTAAAGAGACACCTAGTGGCAAAAATGCAAACTAAGTATGAATGTTACTAGGAAGTTGTTATGGCATTGTCTGGCAACAAAAATAACACAAAACACTAGAGACAGGGCAAAATTTGTGCCTCAATGACTGGACCAGTGACTAATGGTGTAAAATACAGCTTGTTTGCATAATACACCAGAAATACGTTATAGTACAAAAACAATATAGTTGAATGATCTCTGTGAATGTGCACACAGACTGTATGAAAATAATAGATTATTCTGACAGCGTTTATCATGTAGTATGAGACAAATACATGACAATGATCAAAGTATGTACTTTCTATTACTTAATCGACAAATAAAATTAACTTTTTAATGCAAAAAAAAATAAGGGGGTTGGAGGTCTATTTAGGCTTGACTTGTCAAAGAACTATTCAATTTTATGCAGTCAGTGTTGCTGATGTTACTACAGTTGTCACAACTGCACATTTCTGTACAGTTTGACCCAGCATTGCAGCACAAACTCAGTTTCCCAGCACACATGTTCTTTTTGCACTTGCAGCGTTCATCGTTTAGTACTGTCAATGGAAATGCGGGCATTGCCATTCATTTTAACTGCAAAGCTCCACCGCCAAGGAGCCAACTATGGTCGATTAGAGCGGGTACAGCACTGCACACTGGTGATTGGCCCGCAGGCAATGAAGGGTCAAACACTAAGTCCTTGTTTGGAGGCGGGGAGGATTTGGGCAAACGTTTGATTCAAAATATGTAAAAATGGGCTTTGTTAATTAGAGTCAGCAAGTGAACTATTGAACACTAGCCTCAATGGAATTTCGTATCTCTTAGTCGGGCACAAACTACAATAGTGAGTAGCTTCAACAACATTTCTTAAGATTGCCTGTCCAAATAACTTCATGCACACCAGCTTTCTGAAAAACAGCTTCAAAGTCTTGCTTTAGTTTGGAAAGGCAAATAACATCTTCATGTGTTAGAAGCTTTGATTCAATGAACTCCAAACAAAACTGTAGAAAAACATCTATGAAAACTGCGGATTTGTCACTCTTCACAGTCGTTGTCTTTCTATTTTTATAGCATGATGATCTGTGGTACTTGGCTTCTAAGACACAAGGTCTTTATCTTTGAATTGCATTTGCGTATTCAGGGCTCTGGACTGAGCTGTTGCTTGCGATACAAGTCCAACTGAAAAAAAACCGAACTGTTAACACTAATTTAACATTCAATTATGAGTGAGTTGGCATGCAACTTTTTCAGATGGACTTATCAGGAACTGATCCACCACCAGCCTAACAAATTTACATGCCACCTGATCTGTCGCCTAAAAATGTTGATCGTCTAAAAATCAGATTAGTTGATGCAACTGAAAATAAATCAGCTGATATACCAGTGCAGTGATTGAAATTTAATTTTTTTTAAATCAGAGGTAATCGACCTTTGACGAAATGGACAGTGGCTTCCATTGTCCTCAAATTACGACGGCGACGATGGCCACTTAGGCACTTTAATTTAATTATCATTGCAGCTACCTAAGTAATTAATGTTTACAAGAAATTGAGAAGAGGTTCCCCCTATCCCAGGACTACGGCAGGGGATGACGGTCACTTGGGCATGTGGTTTGCAACCATCTACTGTATTTAACCTTCTCAAAAATTTTTGACTTAAAGTGCTTTAAAATCACACCCACAATATAACGCCATATGATTATCCCTTAACGCAAGCAGTGTCGATGTGGCAACTGAACAATGGCGTGTTCGAAAAACAGGAGTGCAGGAGTATTTGTTTAAACTGGGAACAAATGAAAACATTAACGACTTCCTCAGAGGCATCTCTCTACGCGGTACTTCTAAACTTATAGGAACATAATTTGCCGAAAAGCATCCGGCATATGGAGTGCCTATGGTATGACCACCGTCTCTACTGGGTCAGCGGTATTGTCTAAGGCCTAGGCAGCCAATGGGCTGAACAAGTTAAAAAAACAACTGGTGATAATACTGAAACACACATGGAAAATACCAAGATGTACCTTTCAAAAACACGTACCTGTTTTTGAAAGCTATGCTTCTTTCTCTTTCTTGAAATATGGTCCACAATATACTTTTCCTGCTAACAAATGATGCACTCATGTTTCAGAATGTTCCTATCTTGTTCAGGTTAATTGGGTGTTTCAGATTTTGGAAGTATTATTAATTTTCTTGGGAAATCTTGGATAACATCTGTATCACTTTAAGCAACTTCAGCCTTAGTACTTCTGCTGGTGCCTTGAAACGTTGCTATGCCGTTCTATGTCCTTTCAATTTTTTGGGCTGACACTTGGTCTTCTAGTCTACAGCACTAAGGAGTATACTGTGTAGGCTATACCAGGACATACAGCTGTTTTCTGCACTAACGTTTGTGACACCTCTTCTTCTTTTTGATCTACAGAGTTCCACAGTCCATCATCTTTCGTCAGGAAGCTTTCCTAAGCTTCTTTAGGCTCTGACATCACAATTTTGTGCTGTTTGATAAACCTTGAATTATACAGGCATCACACTCCAAGGGAGCAGCCATATTGAAGTAACTAAGCACAACAATACAATCTGGCTCTCTGATTGGTCAATTCAATAGAAAAGTGCCACCAAGTGGCAGGAATGTGCATCATATTTTGTGCAACAAAAACACCTTTTTTAAAAAAATGTGCAAGTGTAGACGTGGGAACTTTTTGGAATTTGATTTATAGGTATATTATCTAACCACATAGAAAAAACTAGGTTGCCCCCCCCCCCCAAAGTACTCACAAGGATGAACGCTATGAGATCTGGCCCACCGACTATTTGTCCTAGAACTCTTCACGTGCTTGGCATTTCTGACAATGCACTCTCGTGCTGGAAGTTTTTTTTTGAGATTGAGCACCGTTCCAAAAAATTGTAGGTCTCGTTACAGCTGACCACAGAAGAATGATTCTGCGATTTTAGGACTGAAACTGAAACAAATCTAGATTGGTGACTCATTGGCAATACAAGCGTGATTTTTTTATTTTGAAGCCATAGTTGCCAGATATCATTCAGCGTCACTTAATTCCCTAAGGAGGCCAGATCATGCACTATAAACATCACCAGACGCTTTGCTTCACAAAACGTGTACCTTGATGTATTTTCTTTCATTTTTTCGACATCGCATTCGCTTTAGCAAGGATTCACGCACACATGCCGCGTACAGACAATCACCTCTTCGCCACGTATTCGCATCTTCCCGTTCAAAATTGTTTTATTTCATACACACCGTTGACTTAAAGTCGTGAATGAGCATAATAAGCAGCTGATTGTCATACTACCCAATGTCCGTTAGCAACTGCTCATGTGACGTCATGGACATATATCAGCCTTCCCAAATATACGTGTTTTGACAATTTTAATCCTTGTTTGTCTCAGTAAGCAGAGTTTTGAAACAGTCGCTGATATCGCCGGTCATTTTGAATGAGGCCCTGAAGTCGTGACCGTTTCGTTTAGACGGAAATGCACGAAGTAAGACCACACAAGTCAACTACAGTACTTACAGTTACTCTAGACATAAAAATGCATTGCATTGTTTATTAATTCAGTTTCAATTGAAATAAATTGTTATATGTTTTGCACCCAACTTTGATGTGCACAGACGTTTTCAATGGGGTTTTTCACGTAGATGTATATTAGTCCTCAAAATTCAGGAATGCGCAGCAATTGATGCTATCTGCCAAGTCATCAATTTTTCTCAAGTGATATTACACGTTCGAGAAAAAAACGAAAAATACAGCGACATGTGTCCCCGTTATCCGTTGCCGGAGAGGGGCGCCTGGAAAAACGTAGTTTCGGACTAAAATTGTCTTATTGAATTAAAAATCCAAAAAATTAATGCACACTGCAAACGCTTCGCTTCACAATTTTTTAGGATTTTCGAAATCCATGTATGAATGAATAAATTCACGTTTCAAGTGCGTTTAGACGACCTTTGCTGCAAAAACGGAGATCCTAAAAACAATATCCTGCGGTGAAACTGAGTTGTCAAATGTTCTCTTGAATTTTCTTTCATCTCCCTCTTTCGCGGTCTTTCTTTTGCCGACTGTCAGTGCTCCCACACACGTGACCACCGCCCCGCCCCCGCTTCCTAGAGCCCGACGAATGTAGCAAATATATGTAGGTGGATATAGGAGTTTTAAAACGGGTGTTTCCAGTATTACTTTTTGCACCAATCAATGTACCCCTTGAATCCGACCATCATGTGTGAAATCGCAGATTTTTTTTCTTTCAATAACATGCCACTCTTCAATCTGATTGGCGATCCAGAAGGAGGACAATAAAAAATGTTCACTTTCTTACCGAAACAACACAGTGAGATACGGTAACCATTTCAAACAATAAAGTTTTAATTTATTTCAAAACATCACCATTACGCATTAAAAATACACCGTGACACAAACGGGATATGTCTAGCTGGGACAAAGTTACTGTACTGCTACCCTCTGACACAGCGCCACCTATACTGAAAAGTGGCCCTGTGGAAGCGTGATGAATGACACACGAATTCCGTGTGTGGGCATCAATGAGCAAGCTTTGGTTGGAAGTATGCCGATCACATTGCCACCACTAGCATACAACTTTATGCATTTGTACATGCTTGGACTTACCCTTGGATCGGGGATTCCTTGATTTTGTGTTCTTCGATCACTGCCCATTTAATAAAATGGTTCTACTCAAGTCAAAGGTGGTCGCCACTGTACACCGAAAGGGGTTTCCCAACTTTCAACTAGGGGGAATGACTGAATGTTATGACGTTGGTTTCACTGTTTAACCATTAAGAAGCCATGTTAAACAACATTCGACAGTATTAACTTTCGTAGAACTGTAAAAGAGTATATGCTGGTACATACACCCCAGTCCAACAAAAGTCATATTTCAATCAACTGTTAATTTAATCCATCCCTCGATTTAGTTGGATCCGAATTTTACTGGCACACAATTCTGTTACTAGTACATACAACTGACAACACACCGCCACAAAACATATAATGACGAAAGTCAACGGTCATAGACTCTAGGCCTACCTGCTTTGTCCTACATGCCGCATACCCAGGCATTAATACACTATAAGTAGCAGGGGACCATTTTCTTATATCCACGAACAGGGCAGACTATTACAAATCATGGATTTCCTCAAGTAAGTCAGTTGAAGATTAGAAAAGCTTGCCTGATTACATAACATTTGTCTCGTCTTTTGAAATCTACTTAAGCAACCCATCTACATCTTCTTATATTACCGATTGTCAGGAGCTATGTCGAACAGGCTACTCATCAGACTCTGTACAAGAGTCTAATGGTGCTACACTTTGACTACTGTGATGTTGTATTGGGTAATTGTGCATCATACCTTCGGGATTGACTTCAAAAATTACAAAGAAAGGCTGAGAGTCTGATACTCAACTATAGTGGCCGTTATAGTGATTTTCCTATTTCTGACCTCCTCGATAAACTCTGTTGGTGCAGCCTGGTTAGCAGGAGTGCCTTTCATATAAACTTTATGGTATACAAAGCCACACATAGCCTGACACCTAATTACCTGTCTACCAAATTCAAGGCAGTCAACGTATTTTAAACTCTTGATGGAACTGTGCTCAACCGTCATCTTCAGTTGGTCTCCTATTGTCCTTAATGGTTTCGTCCCTAAAACAAAGACCCTCTCTAGTAGGCGGGACTTCAGATTTGATGAGGCTCTGCCTGACGGTTGTTGACGGTATTGTTGTTGGTGCTTCATTCAAATCAAACAACATGCGTGTTCAGGTTCAGTGGCCACATCGCGTAGAAAATCCTTCTTTCCTGTCGCAGGGACCCCTCGATACCTCGCCATGGTAGTGACTGAACTGGCCGGAAAACCCCGGCAGCCAGCCTCCACAGAAAAGTCCAACACCTCCAGCCGTTTACGTGGCAGTCATTCTTCAGGTTTGCATACTTCAGGTTCTTCCGCTCATGTGCCTCTTCCACCCTACTTTCCCACGGGATGGTGAGTTCGATCAAGATGACCTGGTGGGAACTCTCCGAATAAATTAAGGACCAAATCAGGGCGCTGGGTAGTCTGGACAATTTGCTGTGGGAAGGATGACTGGTGACCGGCAAGATCAACCCACACTTTTCAGTCGTTGGCTCTGTGAAGAATGACTTTTTTGCGCTGGGGTTTTCCTCTTACTTGCCCCATCGCAACTTCTTCTCAAACTGATGAATTCGATCCGGTGGCTTCTCGACTTTGGTTTGCTCTTGACTTCATCTACCAATACCCTTGCGAAGACTTTCAGCACCTGGTTGTGACGGTAGGTATACCTTCTTGATGCCAAAGACGCGCTGCAAGATAACAGGATATGTTTTAAAGTACATCTGCGTCCACACTGGCTACAGCTCGGTTTGTCAGAAAGGCCCTCGGGTAGGAAGGATGCTGGGAGTAGGCTGTACATCATAAACTGAGCTGACGAGGAATTTTGCTTTCAGAGGAGACATCTTCCACAAATCTGTCCACTTTATTTCCCTTTGCAAGACTTTGTCTCACATTGTCCACACCCCCTGCTGGCCCATCTGGACTGCTCGGGCATACCTTTCCTTGTTCTCTGACAATCTAAGTTCCCTGATCATTCTACCTCTGTCAGGGTCTTTATATCTTTTCCTTACTGGCTTCCCGGTCTTGTAGCCCAGTCCTTGCCTAGCCTGGTAAGCTGTTCCTATTACTTGCTTATGCCTCAGCCGACTTTGTGCTTCACTGAACGCCGACGTGGTGGACCACGTTCTGCCGGTGCGTGACTGGGTGCTGCGTCCACTGATGGCCAGGTCATATGTACTCCCTAGAGTGATACGGGCTCGCACTTTGGTAACTTTATAGTCCTCCACCACAGATGAGACCGGTAGGACAAGTTCTTACGATTACAATACTAGAGCGAGTGCCTCTGGCTGCCTGGTACCAGATAAACCTAAAAACAACTGTGGCAAAACAACATTTGTCTACAGAGGTGCTGTCTCTTACAACGGTATGGGGACTGCCGTCGTGTACGCACCCATTGTCCAAGTCTTCAATAAGAATTACTGGGAGTTTGTGCGTGGTTCGGGACTGTAGGCCTCGCCTCATCACTATTTTACTCTATTTTATCTTATTTATTCATCTAATTGTACACATCAACTAACATTATACTAATTTATTTGATTTATAAATCTTTTCAATCTAATTGTACATAGCTGTCTCTATTTTACTTCGTGTAAGTATTTCCGACTGGGCCCACTTGAAAATCAGTGTTTTCTTTGAAGTTGCCACCCAGTCTTTTAAAGAAGTTTAAATGAATAAATAAAACTTTATTTTTAGTGTTTTCCGCTATACTTTATAACAAACTAACGATAAGTGTTAAGATAATTTAATTCTGTGCTGGAGTATGTAATGATTTTCTTGAAAGATTTTCTAAAAAATCCTAGTTTGCACTTGGTGTCCATACCATCAAGGCTTTGAGTTTTTACTCGAGATCACGTGTTGTTACTTGAGTTGTAGCTCGAATAGTGGGGTCATCGAGTGCGAATATATATTAGACACTTGTGTACGTAAACTATAATGCACTTGAGCAAATGAGATATAGAACTTGTAAACACTTACAGGATATTTAGTTTGTATTCAAAGTAAGAAGCAAAATGTCAACAATAACTTTGAAATCAATTTACCGCTCAAAAATAGACACGGGCTGTTTTGAAAACCAGCACCTCACCTTAGATAAAGATCCAAACCATTTTCAGCTGGAATCAGGTAACAATTGGGAAAAAGAACTGATTTCAGCCAACATCACATAATGTTGGGAAAGGTTACCAACGCATTTCAGGGGGACTTTTTATTTGAATGTTTGGCCAACTAATACCTAACGCAAAAGCACATAAGTTTTGAAAGAATCCCACACTAGAACCATATACTATTTTCTTGTCATGAATTCACCGGCCTTTGCAAAAATGAGCTTGGTCAGCATCCGACTCACACTACCAGTGTTGAATGGTGCAGTGTGCAACATGATTCATTCTGATATTATAGTGCATGTACTTGGCCACCAACAACTCAAACAAGTCAAAATAGCGATTGTCATTTCTATACTGTGTTTTACTACCATTGTTCTTCTAGAGAAACAGGATGCTGTTGCCACATTCTCCTTCACGCTAACACTTTTTTCCGCGTAGAGCAGATGTAATTGGCAAACAAAACATTCATGCCTCTTCTCAAGATCTTTTCGGCACAGATCAACATGTGTATAACTCCAGGTGCTGGCACCATAAGTTCGCTATTTTTCCTCAGCGTTAGCAAGTGATAAAACTCTTCACTTGACTGGGGGTTTACCGGAAATCACTCCATCCATAGCGCGATTGCAATAACTGTAAGAACAATAACACCACAATATTCTGGATTATTCTAAAAATCCTTCGACCCCCACAACCCACGACACCCTTGGCCCACGACCCTTTTGACCACGACCCACAACCCCCTCGACCCATGGCCCACAACCCCAGCGACTCAGTCTACACAAGCTCGACTCGATTTGAACATAGATCAAGCGCCGACTTGCAGGACAGACGGGTCTGGCCGTGATCTCGGCTGGCCTTACTTGTTTCTTTTTTGCAATTAGGAGAGTTCATTCGGCAAGTCTGAGGCCAAAAATAGATAAAAAACAACGCGACCAAATATCAAAGACCTACAGATGTCGTTACCGGTAGAGTATAATCGTCTCATATGCTCTTCAGAGAATGGCAGATTCAAGCTTTTTGGGAGAGGGCGAGGAGCCCACGAATAAGTAATTTCCTCAGTAAATATAGTTTGAAAAAAACAAACTGTTAACTAAAAAAGTATCTCAAAATTACAAGGAGTATATTGTAAAGTACACAGTAGAAAGCAAACAATAAAAATGTGAAATAATGTGCATTCACGTTAACGTTCATTCTCCCTAAGTTTAGTAGAACAGGGTCAATAGTAGCCGCTCGTGGAACTATTTCCTTGACAACGATAGCACGCTCACAATCCGCTATTTCAGATCTTGTTCTTACGCCATGACTTTCTGTGTTTAACCACGAGACTTGAGCCAGAGCAGATTCGTGTGTAGTTTAGTCTCGTAGTTTAGCGACGTAATATTGTTATGAAATGGGTAAAAAGAGCAAAGACACATCTATTGCCGCAACTCGTAGGTCGAGGTGGTTATGGGTCGTGGGGTTGTGCTTCGAGGGCGTCGTGGGGTTTGTGCGTTGAGGGGGTCGTGAGGGTTGTGCGTCGTGTGGGTCGAGGGGTCGTGGGTCGAGGGGTCGTGGGGTGTGGGGGTCGAGGAATTTTAGAAGTATCCCAATATTTTTCGATGGCACTGAGGTGCTCAGACAAAACACTTTGGTAATAATCGTGCTCATTGATAATTCTATGGTTTTGGGAGATCCTTGTCTTGATGAATCTGGCAACAGCGACCCCCTGAAAAAGCAATACAACAATGGATGACCTGGTGGGATGATTTTGATGGAAAATAAATGGTGAGAAGCATTCAAGGCAGAAAAAAGTGTGGACCAAAACAACTCTTATTGTTGCTATTGCATTGGCTCTGACTTTTTAATTGTTCTGTGATGGTCTTGTTTATTCAATACCAGGTAGCAGAGTATTACCACCTTGGTCATTCAGTCAGTGTTGCACGCAGGCAGCGAATGCAATAGAAAACTTAATCTGTTTACACATATTGCTGAATTATAGCTCAAGGTGATTTTGATTCAAAATGAGATGAAAATCTAACACGTGCCACATCATAACAAAATTTAGACATACATTCCAACACTGCACTTAACTGTAAACACAGCATCAACCCAAATACCTACGGCACACCCATTATTTCCAATATCCCATTCAGAAAAGCACTTTCAGAACTCTCGCCAAATGCCATCAGTAGGGCTTCGTCGAGCAGCTTGCGCCCATTTTGTACGCAAAGATTCACATTTTGGAAACCTGGCACAAGAAATATGGGTAAACAGAAAAACCACAGTTTAAAAGTTCACATACAAAGTTATGTATTTTAAAGTAAAACGACTACTGCTATAGCAAAACTGTAGTGGAAGAATGAGTCAATAGAGATTATATAACATTAGTTAAGGAAGGACATTTTTTATAGTTATTCCCAAAGGTGTCTAATAAACTGCAATAGTCAGTCCCACAGTCTCACTAACAGTAGAGATTGTGACCATCATATCTGTCGGCGAGTTGCGGATTTGGGAAACGAACGAAGGACTGGTCGAAAAAAAATTGATTACAGGAGTATTTCTTCCAGTTGGAAGGAATGAAAGAGATAGACAACCTGATAATGTGTCTCGCTCTACACAAAATGTACTTATAGCCACGTGATTCCGATGGTTTAGTCAGTGTGAGGCATAATTTGTCGAAAAGTTTCCAGCACATCAGGGCCCTATGGGAGAGCCACCGTCTCTACTGCTAGATGCAGGCGGTGGCACTGTCTAAAACTACGAAAGGGGATAGCATTAAGATTTGCTTAAGTACAACAATGTAAAACGTGACGGCGTTCTGTTCTTCAGCAACGTTTCCAGACGTGAAGGGTTCTGAACGTGCAATAACATCTGGCTCGTGTGTTAACTGCCCAGCACAGTCTTTTGTCCCGTATGTCAAAAAGCTGGCCAATTATCTCCCAGGCTTCAAAGGGTTACTGAAACCTGTAAGAATGGGTTGTCTTAACTTCTGTTGTACTTGGGCGATTTTGGTGATTCAAAAACTAAACATGATCAGCATTTGACAAGGAATTCAGAAATGATATTGGTTTATGTTCAGATATGTTATAACCTAACTTTCATTTTTAGCAGCACAGTCAGGCTCGATACGAGATTAGAGTAATTATCGAAGAAAAGAGACCATCCCGCACCCCAAATGGAAGAATGGAGTTAATCAGTCGTATAAGATATGGGCTACAGGGGTATTCTTCACAACTTGTTGTTGGGCTAAAGACTCGAACAAGTTGAGAGCAACGGGAAAACGCCCTAATGTTTCGAGCCGTCGTCTTAACCGCTGAGCCATTTAGCAGTTTACGTTATCTTACGTGAAAATAGAATACAATAGTGAACGCGGCCTGCAAGCAGATACACGATAGACTTACCGGATCATGGGCTGCGCAGCACTGAAAAAAGTGGGGGGCTATAGCCCTCAGCCCCTAGTGCTGCACGGCCCATAGACCATGGGCGGCGAAGCACTGAAAAAAGTGGGGTGGCCAGCCCAGCCCCCCTGTGGTGCGCTGCCCATGCGGGCTTAGAGCCGTCAGACCTCACGTAGGTAACACACAACTCTTGTATTCGAGCCAGGACACTCCGAAATAGACGTCTTCACACACCAGAGGAATACACCCAAACAAGCGTACAAATCCGTGCTCAGCGTCATATGGCGCATTCCTCGGCATGTGCGCCGATGCAATAACGGACAGAAAGCACTTAACTTAAAGAAGTATGTCACCCGACTTAATTAGTCTTTTTTAATGTCTTAATCGGTCTATATCCACATCACCTCGTATACGGTCGATCTTACCTCGCCGAGAGGTGTCTCGTTAACCTGCAAGGAAGGTGACAAACGACGCAGCGATGTCAGTGGTTCTTCGGTAGAGTGAATGCCGTTTTGGTGTGGTGTATCGTTCCCGCTTGTGCGAACTATGAAGCTGCGAGGAAAGCGGGTATATCGTTTTTTCGATTTCCTCGAGAGCCCATAATGCTTCGGAAGTGACTCGTGGTAGTGAAGAATGAAAACTACGTCGTTAATACCAAGTATGACGCGGTGAAGTTTGTCCGTGTCTGTCAGTGGCTTGCATTTCGTCGGATCGGTTGTTTATCAGTTTTTTATTATGGAGAATTGTAGTTGGCCATGAAATCCTAAGCAATTACAATTAATTCAAGGCGTAAGATCATAACGTTTTACATAACCTGTTTGATGACTGATCGTTCGTGTGGCTTCTCTTTGGTCGTTTAGGTGTAAAATGTTTTCGCCAGTTCTTTTTCTCGACCCTAAAAAACATCGTAAGTACACCTCTGTTTCTATGCGGTGCAAAATCAGGATGGTCCGTGAGACAGATCTATGCTTCTCCACGAAGGCGTTTCACTTGCAGAATTTAATGGCAGCAAACGCAAGCGTCAGTCGTTTCCTTTATCGTGCAGTTAGCTCAATGACACCATGACAAGTCATTCAAACAGTTTTCGGAATTAGCATCCAAATGTTCTGTTGTCTATGCATGTTCACGGAGCCTCTCTATTATTTCTTGAACATTGTATTCCGGTTCTAACTGATAGTCTGTAAAACCTAACGATCGATCTCTGAAGCCTTCGTCGGATGAACGCTCGTCTAAGTCGGGATTGCGAGTTGCCACGTCGACGTTTATTATTGTGCGTTCTGTTTCAAAATGACTTGTTCTCACCCTAACCAATGCTTATATACAACTGAAACAAAGTCTGTCTCAATGAATACATGTTGTAGTGCCTTGCAGTGTTCGTGAGTGCAAACGTTTTGAGAAGCCAGCAATGAATAAATCACTTTGTTATCAGCTTTATAAACTAACTGACCGGGCACCGAGGCCGTGTGAGCGCATGGTAATTCAGTGTTTGCTGACAGAAAGCTGTTGTGAAACAATAACTCGATTTTATATCCTACAGTGTAGGGTCAGATGTTAGGGAAATCTTTAATTAGGTATTCATATACATTACTCGAATCATTGTTTTTGTACAACTTTTGCCCCGACAACCTGTCTTCGCGGCCACAGACGAGCTATTAAGTAGATTTGCAGTTTCACGGCTAATTCACCAAAACAATTACGAGCACATCTTTTCTTTAGCTTATTAGTATAGTCTTTTTGTGACAGGAAGTTTAGTTTCCAACTTTGGCTGATTTATATTCGTGATGTGTTCAGTCCGGCCGCGATTTGCCTGATCGAGTTCCGAGCCACTGGCCGGGATAGCAAGCGATTTGTGTGTTTAGAAGGGAAAAATCGCAAGTCTAAAATTAAACACACAGCTATGTTCTTTGTAGTTCACAGAGGAATAATTTGAAGTTATCACCGAACAGACCCCAAACTCCCGCGACCGACATTGGTAAATTGGCCTACCGAACTCTGTAGGCTACGGTACGTTCAAATACCTAAAAATCCGTAACAGCGAAACAAAATTACACTTTCGTAAAATAAATCGATTATTTGTAAGAGCTTTACATCGAGTTTTGATGATTTATTGGTGTAAATTAATAAACTTAAGAGATAATATGACACCAGTTGTGAAGTGCTGAACAGACTGCATTCGAACCTCTGACGTCATTGGTTAATTTCAACACCTCCGTCTTCCGTCAGGTGTCAGGTAAAAGAGCTATACTTGCTGTTTTCGAATGGAACTACTCGATCTAACTTGATACAAACTTGCTTGTTTTGGGATGGCATTCTGCCTTAAATTTCTGACAAAAAACGCATAATACATGGCGCTTTATTGTGAACGAGTTTTTAAGTGGGTCGCATTTTGAGCTAAAATAAGGTTGGTTGGTTATCCTAGACATATTTTCCACTTAATTACAGCTTTTCGTAATTTTATAAATTACTCGTCCGCTACTCCGGAAGTGACGTTTTAGGAGGCAAGCGTTTCCCCACCACTTGGTTTTGCGTTGACTTTACCATGCGAATCTGTTCTATTCTACTTTTGTTTAGTGCTGTTTTTCAACAATTGTCGCCACCAATTTCCATCGGCGAGTATTCTGCGGCAAGATAGGTTAGTGGAGAACTCAACTACGTTGGATTTAGGGATTGTTTAGTGTGTTGTAAGCTGAAAATGGCTGGAGTCGGTGACCCGTATCACAGTGACAGTAGTGTGAGTGACGGAGACCTTGTTCACAGCAGTGGTGACGAGGAATTTTTTCACGGACATTCAGTGGGTGGGTACATGTTTGAGCCCCAGTATAACGAGGCAGAGTACGCACAGGCACAGGCAGCTGTTGAGAGAAACGAGGCGGCTACTGAGGACAGACGTGGTGACACATCTTGGTGCAAATGCACTGTGTGCGTTGTTATGCCTACCTCAATGGAATGCTTGTGCTGTTCAGAGTTCGACGAGGCCAAGCCACTACTGGACATGGTTAAGTGGACCTCCGGCATACCACGGACAGAGGAACAACTGTCCCACTTGCCAGAGTGTCCCGCGACACACTCCCACTGGATGGTGACCTGAGCACCCAAACTGCTTACATCGTGTCGTGTGACTCCCTCGCCACACACCTGGCACCTTCTAAATAGACAAGTCCACAATAAACTTATCAAAGTTTGGCTCACCGATCTGTTCACTGAACGACAAACTGTCCTCTTCACTGGGTGTCGAACTGGGCCTGTAATCACTCCCACTACTCAATATCGCTGCAGGGCTGCTTAGAGGCTCTGGGCTGGAGAAAACAGCACAGGGCGAATCACTACTGGTTCCAGGAATTGCACGCTCTGGGGTACGTTCGGAGGCACGGGTGACAGTAGATGAAGTGCCTCCACTGGCTCCAGTCACTGTACTGGCCACAGCTCGCGAGGCTTCTCGCTTCAAAAACGCACTTCTCGGGGGTGGCGACGGGGCACTGCCGGGAATCAACACAGACGGAATGGCATCCTTCTTCAGGCGTTGTTTCGCAGGGACCTTCATCAGTTCAGCGTACAAATCCCTTTCGTAATCGGACGGCAGAAAGTGCTTGCCACACACACGGTAATTCTCCACTGCTTTGTACGTTGCGTGGACGGGTAACGCTGCGTTCTTCACACGAACGAGCCAAGTACGGCGAAGTGTGTCATCCATCGGAAAGCGATGCAAAGGCACTCCCAAAGCGCGCGTGAGCCGATAATTACTACATCCCGGTACGCAGCAACAGTGTGGCATGTTGACTGACTAGTAAATGAAAGCAAACGATGACGGAACTTAACACAACCGAGGTAGAACAATGACTGACTCGGCAGCTCTCACAGTCAGACTATATGAAAAGAAATTGGCGCGAAATGCTTGCCTCCTAAAACGTCACTTCCGGAGTACCAGACGAGTAATTAATAAAATTACGAAAATCTGTAATTAAGTGGAAAATATGTCTAGGATAATCAACCAACCTTATTTTAGCTCAAAATGACATGGAAAAAGGTTGCCTTCGCCTTTAAGTATCGACTTGGTCAACGGTTGATGTTTACGGAAACATATCATGTGTAGCACATCCGTAAAACTACAATTATTGTTTAGAACATTTTGTGCTACAATGTACATTGCTCACCAATCGTGAAATCTCAAGTGCACCAATTTTAATCAATTTTGTATCTCTTTTCACAATGCCATTACACGCTTTCTAGGATTTTCGATATCTCAAGTACCAGCCTTTTGTATTCTGTTTGTCTTTCTGTGTTGTAACTCCGTCCCAGGTAAACTGAGGTATCGTTATTTTGTGTAGGATTACTATTTCTTCAACTGAACTATTTTTGTTTTAACATTCGCTTATTCTGGATGAGATCATTACACGCATATGCCAAGATCCGTTACTTATTGTGTTTAATTATGAATTTCGTTCATGCTGTTACCCATGCTGTTATCACATTTCAGTTGATATTTCGGTAAATTCGCTTAACATTCACACAAGTATCTCAGTGACAACTAATTATAATGCACCACATCTGTACTACTTGTTCGATGAAGAAATAACTTATACGAAGCTTGTGGTAAAAACCACCGAGGTGGTGTGCATGTGATATGCCCAGCTGGCTGCAGGACTACTTCATTCCAAATGCTGGGGAATTCTGGACATACATAAAGGGGTTTTATTGTTATTATTGTTTTTGTTCTTCCTTGGGACCACAACAAGTTGAAACGGCCGAGGACAGCACGTGAAACCAAGTTGCCTTTCAGTAGACGGTTCTGGTTTCCCATCTGGTAGGCGGAAATGGAATGTCTGAAGCAGTGAGGTAATAAACAGGAAAAGCTCCATTTTCGCTACGGAGTCCCCTGCGCACATTCTTCGTCCTGAATTATATAAACATGAGGACATTTTAATGCTTGACAGGAACATGTCGTGAACACATCCACTAAAACAAGAAACTGTAGGAACACCACATTTATCCACCTTCACTCTTATCAGGCTTCTATTGTGAGTCACCATGCGTGAATAATTGTCTGATAAGCCACCTCTGCAACTACTTTTGGCTGAATGGATGACCAGGCCATAAAATGATAATTAGCCAAGACCAGTTACTATAATGCAACAAAGAATAATGTCTTGCATCACCTAGCCTTAGTGGAAAGCTGTATACTGTATTGGCTCAAAAAACGCTTAGAAAAATTCATTTCACGGGGAGGGGACGCTTATTGTAGTGAGCCTACGGCAGTTGAAACCCGGTTTCCCAAACGGGTAAAATCGGAAGCTAGGATTCATCAAATTTACGCTCTGTGACGTAGTTGTAGCCTATGACTGCCTTTCTACAAAATTGTGGTGCATTGCTATCAACTTCCGTTGTTAAATTACAATAATTTTTCAAAAAATTGTGCTCATCACAGGGCGAAAACTTGCCGACTGATGCGTCGCTGAATCGCAATCGTCAATAGGAAAACTTGAACTCTTGAATAAAAATACAGTTTCGACTCAACAAATTACCTGAAATCTTCCTTATGATTTACAATTTTTAAAGTTCATGTGGAGTCCAGATTAATTGCGATTAAGTCCAAATCTGCGCTACATCGTACCCCACAACACGAGAAAAATCTCTGGATGAACACACATGTTGTTGTCACGTGACGTTTGTTTTGAAGTTCGTCTGCGTATGAGAGTGAGTGAGCGTGCGTGTGCGGGTCATCGACGACAGACTTTTTTGTTACAAAAGGCGGAGGATTATGCAAGAAAATGGCGTTTACTAGATTGTTTTTCACTTAAACGGCTGCAACATGCAAGGTGAGTGCTGGTTAGCTCACAGATTTTGTGTGCACAGGCCGACTGTCGTTAGCTCTGCCGTGGAGTATTAATAGTCCAAGGCTCGATCTACATGTTGGGGACGAGGTGAACTACCCGGGCTGTGTGAAATTTCTGGGTCTAACGGAGACACTGACGCAGTGGTCAGCCAGTTCGCTGTATCAAGACTATAGTCAAAATCCAAATTCGTTTTATCGTGTCCCTGTCAATAATAACGGCATGCTAAAGCCTTCTTAATTTTCGTACTTCAGGAACATAACAATCACGTGTTTTGTACACATACGCGCACGCCGCAGATCACATCTCGGAAATTGCCGATTTGACGGATGACAATGAATGAACACAATGAAATTAACAACGTCGTTTTACAGCTTGTAAGATTCATAATAAACGTATTTTGAATATTGCAATGCATGTGTTCCAAAATCTAAATAACTTGGGTCCTATATTTTTGTATTAGTGCGCGCCGAATGAAAGTAATCGTGAGTGTTGCTGTGTTGCAAAATCTCTTATCCTGGGCTGATTTGAAAAATTCAAAGTTGTACTCATATTTGTTTTCGCTCCTCTTTTCAAATATTACTGTAAAAACTACGTAAAACTCTCTCCATAAAAAGTACAGTCTGCTAGGTAGATTGTAATCAGCTGATCATATCTGCATGAGCGAAGCCAATTATCCTCGCTCGTGACTCGATGACTAAAGCAGCTTGGCGGCATCCCTTTGATAGTGAGCCGAGTGCGACTCAGCCAAGGTGGATAAATACGGTCTAGTTCAATTTTCCATACCCCACCGTTTACCTTAACCACTGGGGTTAGGATCAATCTTATTTAGTGGGAATGTTCATAGCATGAACATGTTGATATGATTACTTGCATACTAGACAAAAAACGAAATGAAATTGAGTAAAATATGGTGAGTTTTTATCATCTATCACATGTCTCGCTCAACTATCAGGAAACCATATTTGCTCTTGGTTTAGATATGCATAATAACCAGCTACATGTATGTTAAGCAACTTTTACAACTTACCAACTCCAAAAGGGATAAACGAGTCCGGTTTTGCAAAATGACCGTCTTTAAGGAAGTGGTTAGGGTCGAACATCAGTGGATCTTTGTACGTCACATCGTTCAAGTCAAGGGCTGACAAATTAGGAATAATCGTAGTGCCTGCAGGGATTGCATAGTCTCGCACTTTCACGGTTTCAGTCACGCGGTGCGGAACTCCAAGAGGCAATGGGTTTCCCACTCGTAACATTTCGTGTAGTGTAGCCTCGACGTAAGGCATTCGGGGTAAGTCGCTTAAAGATGGGAATTGGTTGCATCCAATGACTCGGTCTATTTCATCTTGAAGTTTACATTGTATTTCAATGTTTAGAACGAGATGAAGAAGTCCAGACAGTAAAGTATTTGTTGTTGTCTCAAACCCTCCAGCAAACAAGTCTTGGAGTACGCCAAGGCACTGAGAGTCTAGAATGAGAAAAACATTGTAATCAAAACCTTTATGTAACCAAAAATGTGCACTCTTCTGTAGCCAGGAGGCCTGGTTTCTATGACCGCCAAACTCAACTCTAAGATAAGAAATCAATTCTTTCCTCTTCAATTATTGGTGCCAGGTACAAAATACAGGGATAGTAGGACAGAATTTTCTCCATTCTATTGCCAGCAGATCATGCATACGGCACTTCTGAAATAATTACCGAAATTACGAACTTTGATTAACGTTTCTTCATATGAAATAAACCGGTTAAAATCAAACGTACCAGAAAAGTTACTGCCTTCAGGACAAGATTTTCCTTCTAGTATCTGCACTAGATAGGCATCGGTGAAGTCGCGCACATTTTCTGTCGACAGCGTTCTGCTGTGTTCTTCAATACGCTCCTTCAGAAAAGTCTGGTAGATTCGAACATTGGTTTCAATTCTCTTCACTTTCAATGCGTCGCCTGGTATATGGGCAAGGAAAGGAAACATGTCCACCAGAACAATGGCTGAGGAGGCATCTGAAAATGAAGCATTAAAACAGGCTTTTTTACAAGGTGGTCCAAAGGACTCGAGTTCTCGGTTCATCCTCAGTTTATGTTTTTGAGTATTTTACAGACCAAGTGTAGAGGGCGTGACTGGTAGATTCTAATGAAACCGATATTGATCAAATTGGACTGTAAACTTAGCAGCGGTGGATGAGAATCCTTGAAGTCCGGCATGTCCACAAGATCGGTGTTTCTGTTACGAGGACAATGAGGACGAAATTTTGACAGCAACATTGACTGCATATGGTTGAAGATTTGTGAAAGCCAATTTAACTTTCTGAATTTTTACGTATCCTGTATCGTGCAGTGAAACAAATAAAAGATGTGTACATCCTTTGAAACTGTCAAACGAGACGGATTCACCATGGTTGGTCAATAGAGCCATATAATGGACACAACTGTTAACACAACTGCTATATAATCACACATTTCAGGAGGTTATAAGGCTCTCAGCACACAGAGCGTTGTGTCTGCCTAATGAAACTTTCGATTTTAGTTACGTAAACACACTTGTCAAGATTTCTTTGATTGAATAACGCCGATGAGCTTGATTCAGAAAGTGAACGAGAGTGGAGGATCCTCTCAACTAATGGCATCTCACAGAGTGAGTGATGGGAACATTCTGTCCCCTGTCAACATCTTTAGCACTCCCTTCCCTTTCGTTACCCCCACAGGCCCGTGGTCAAGACATTCAGACAAAGAGGCCTGTTTTACCCCTAAATCAGCAGTTGATCCGGACCGTTTCTTGTGTTATGAAAAGGTATGCATGCATATGTGTGCATTTGAATCTATTAGGTGAGACGCGAGATATTGTGAATACGGACAATTACAAAAATGTCGACAAAGTATTGCTACATTTTAGGTATATATTCCAACGAGATGGAGCTCTAAGTGTTCCTGGAATGATCACATTTCCCATGCTAGCGAGCGGCAACGAGTTTTGCATACCACTGGGACACTTCACCACCACGCTCCTTTCGAAACGCAGGGGAAACACTGGGGTAGGTACTTTTGGCAGAAAGTGTTCAAACGTTGTGAACCCTTTTGGTAATATTTGAAAACATGTCTCCTAAAATATGGAAGACATCTTATGACAACTACAGTGTTCCTGCCGAAATTTCACATGTATTGCACTTTTTTCAGGTGCACCAAGCTTGTAGGAATAGATCTCAACCACTTTTATTTCAGCGTGAAGTCTAAATTGACTCACATTGGTTGTAAAAAGAATTACGTAGATCTGAATAGTTTGGCCTGTATCAAAGTTTTTATTTTTTTATGTTTTATATATATATTTTTCATATTTTTTTATTTTGCTCCAGCATGATTATTACATGTCACATAAAACAATACAGTATACATCGTTTACAAAGAATAACATTAAATCATTAGTCAGTAAATACCGTATTTCTTTCAGGATGTAATTTAATAAAGTTTAATGAACAATTGGAAATTAAGGGTTTTTTTAGCAAACTTTTGGCTAAATATGTAATTTTTGCTAACATGATCAACAGATTAATATTACAAATTTCCGACTGAATGTTTCCCAAAAAACCAAACTGCTATATTACCCACATGAAAATTTACATAATATATTTGTTTTAACCACTCAGCAAACAGGAGCCAGAAACCGGAGACAAGACGACATTCCCAGAAGAGATGGAGAAATGTTTCCCTGTGTTCACCACAGAAAGAGCATAGATCACTTGTTTTTATTTTAATTTTATGTAAGTAATGTTTAGTTGGTAATATTCTGTAAATTAAGCGGTATTGAAACCAATGCAATTTTGTATCTTTTGTACAATTGAAGGGGAGTTTATTTACTTTTCTCCACCATGTATCAGAGTCACTAAAATTTACATTATTTATAAAACCGTTTATATCTATCTCAGATGACCACTTGTTTTTATATTTACAAGCTGTCTGAAGTAGCTGTACTAAGGTGTCATCAATTTTTACTGCTTTGTGATTTATTATGTAAAATTTTATAAATATAACTTAGTAAAAAGATACTGTCTTGCCTATTCTTAAGACAACTGTACGCTGCAGAGGTTGCACTTCTTAATCCATAGATTTTTAGTATTGGAGGTTGAAAGTTATAACTATTACCGAGTTGTTCGTATGACATGAAAGAACATGCAGCATTAAACAAATCACACACACGATAGTCTCTCCTTTCATACCGGGACTTGTAGATTTTCTACCAACTTTAATCTTTGAATTATACCGCAGGTAGAGTAAGTAATATTTTTATTTTTGTCACACATTTCAACCAGGATCACAACATCGCGTAAAACTTCCTTCCAGAACAGATTGTCGGTTCCTTCAGCTGTTTTTTAAGGAAAGCCTCTCCCATTTTAAAGAAGTTATCAACTTTACAATCCAAAACTGCCTCAGCAATTTCACGTATAGTATTTGAGGTAAATAGTTTATGAAGCCATGACATTTTCAAAGACTTAATAAAAAAATAACATGGACAATTCTAAAACCACCATGATCCTGATTTTGTACAATTTCATTTCGACTAACTCTGTCATTCTTCCCATTCAAAATGAAGTCGAAGAAAACTCGCTCTAATTCTTGAATAATGTTAATGGAGGGGCTAGGGAGAGATTGAAGCAAATGAATAATCTTGGGCAATAAAAGCGTCTTAACCACGGTTGTTTTACCTAAAACAGTAAGAATTCTTCTTGGCCAAGACCCCACTATTTTCTTAATTTCCAAAAGCCTGCAACTATAGTTAATACCCGGCATTGCATTATAATCAGTGGAGAAGTTGATTCCCAAAAACATGAAAGGTTTGTTGGTCCATAACAGGTTCTCATTGACACAAAGTTTTTCCTCAGAGTCTTTTTTGAACCCAGCCAAACACATCTTGTTTTCTCGTTGTTTGGCTTCAAACCAGAAAATTTTGCAAATTGGTCAATTAAATTCAAAGATGATCTAAGAGGTAGCTCAGAACCGTGCAAAATTAAAGAAGTTTTGTCAGTGTACTGGATCAATTTAAACTCAGAAACACATATTCTGATCCCAGTGATGCCACCATCCCGACGAATTAAGTTACCCAATATTTCTACTCATAATACAAAAAGGTAATAAGAAATAGGGTCTCCTTGACGACAGCCTCTCCCCATAGAGAAAGATCCATGTTGGTGAACATAAAGGCAAGATTTGTTGTAGAGTGTTTTGACCGTGTCAATGAACCTTGGGCCAAACTTAAAGTATGATAATGCCTTGAGGATGAAAGACCAGGAAACTGAGTCGAAAGCTTTTTCAAAATCGATCATTAACAGGAGTCCGGGAAAGGGTTTACAATTTAAAAATTGAATTACATCAAATAAAATTCTCATTTTTATCCAATATAGCTGCCTTTTATGAAACCTTGTTGGTTCTCTCGAATAATAGGCCCGAAGACGCTTTTAGGCGTCTTGCAATACAACCAGACTCAATTTTGTAGTGAAATTGGACGCCAATTTTTGATGAAATCTCTTGCTTCATTTTCTTTTGGTATTATTGAGATAATACCCTGTTTTTGAAATGTAGTTAATTTTCCTTTATTGATACCTTTTTCAAAAGATCAGAACAAATAATATTTAAGGTCTGGCCAAAAAAATTTAAAAATTATACTGTGGAATCATCTGGGCCAAGACTTTTGTTGTTTTTTAAATCTTTCAGAGATGCATGAATGTTCTCCAAAGTGATAAATTTTTCAATTTCGATTCGATTAGACTGATTCAATTTAGGCACTGGGCACGATGCCAAAAGTTCATTTAAAATAACATCAACAAGGTCGCCATCTTTACAGGAGTATAATTTTTTATAAAAAGAAGTGATCTCCGAGAAGATAGCGGATTGTTCCTTAATGATAGCGTTATTGGAGCTTAGTAGCTTAATTTCATTCTTATTCACAAAATTTCGTTTTTCTAATGCACAAAAATATTTGGTTGGGTTTTCGCCATTTTCAACCCAGTTGGCTCTCGATCTGACCACAACTCCATGCATGTATTCTCTGCGATAATCCTCATATTCTGACTTCTCATTTTCCAACAGAACAGCAATATCAGGATCGTCACTCTCATTGCACCTATTTTGTAAGGACATTAAGTGTTCTTCCAAGTCTTTTCCTTTCCTATTTTTTTTCTTTTTTTTCTTAGAGATACTACATGAAATAGTTACCGTTCGAATGTTTAACAATAACGTCTCCAAAAACAATTGATACGATATATAAAACTGAAGAATATCAGAGTCAATTTCTTGTATATTGTTCAAATCGTATACTGGAAGAGCATTTTGTTTTTTGTACTCAAAATCTCATTCTTGACGAGATTAATATATTCTTTGTCTTTTATCAGTGAGTTATTGAATTTCCAAAACCCCGGCCCGTTTTTGAACGTAGTTAATTGTATTGTTAACACAACATTGTTATGGTCCCATCGGTAGCCCGGCTGTTTTTCCACCTTTTTGATACGCGAGATTAACTTTTGGGTAACAAGAAGATAATCTAACTTAGGCCTGTATCAAAGTTGGTTTCAAAAAATCTCCCAAACTTGCCATCTGCACCATATGAAATCACAAGCAAAGTGTCAAAATGCGTCAACGACCGCGGGATATAACTAGGTTTTTAGCGAATATCTGAGCAACGAATGCAACTAAAAATGAGCTAGCTTAATTACATCGTGTTCGATGTAGTTTGTTTTACAAACCCTTACCAGACAGTGACTCTGTAAAGGCATTCAATATTCTGCGAAAGCTGTGGTCGTCATATTCATATCTTTCTCCAAACAATATCTGGCACATGATGTTGGCTACAGCATTTTCTAAAAATGGCTGAAATAAAAACAACTTTATAAACATTTGAATGGCATCTTAATGTGATTCTCTTCTGGTGAACAAAGCTTGGGCTAGTTATTGGAAAGACCAGCAATAATTTCATTTTGCTATTAAAATATTATGAATGACTTCTGTCTACTTATTTTATATCAGTCTTTTGTTGTCGTGTTTTAAACGCATGTCACAATATGTTACGTGCTAAACTGCCGTGTTACCTACAATTCTAGGGTGAGGTTGTTTCGATCAAAGATCTTGGTAAGAGTTCAGTAACGCTAGGACCTCGCTAAAAAGCAAAACTTAGCGAGATTGGGTTAGATATTCGTGCACTTTACCTGAGAACACGTGGTTTTGGCTAGATTTTAACGAGATCCTAGCGTAAGTCCTAGCGTTACTGAACTCTACCCAGACTATGCATCACGTGATCTGGACTCACATCCGGGAGAGAATCCACCGCGACGTTGTGTTTGATGAGGTGAACACAAACAAAAACTTTCCCTTGCTCTTTACTGGCTACTTTGGGGTCAGTTTTGAAATGGCATCATCCTTAGGGTTTTGTTGAAAAATGCTGTGAAATTAGCAATGTTTCTCGAACATATTCAGTAAGAGATGTGGAATTAATTGATAATCTTTAGGTAAAGATTCGGTGTGAAATTTTTGCACTGTGCTCTCTGTTGACATGATCAGTTATACTAACATGCTGATGCATCGTAACACATTAATGCTAACCGCTGCTATTGGACAATGTGATTTTTACATTCTCCCCTTTGATTCAGCTCTGAAGTTGTCTCAAGTATTACGCCGACTGACTTCTTTTCCTTAACACTTTTGGCTTACAAGCCATGGTGTGACATCAAAAAACATCATTTCCATAGGCGTAAAATTTATTCAGATTAAAACAAAGCCTTAACGCTCTCACCCTTGATGGGGATTAAAATTGGTGACATCAAACGTCTTTGATAAGTCCAAAAATTTGACGGTAACTGAATATCTTCGTTTCTAATGATCCCATCTCAACATCTCGATATTTACAAGGTCACGTGACTGCAAACGCCATAAGGATTTAACATTCACAAACTCCTTAAAGATGAACTGGTGGTTAGTTTAGGTCAACGAAGGGCTGGATCAGCATTAAGATTCTTGGAAAGATTTCAAGAGCGAATGGTGCTGGCTACAACTGAGGCAAGGAACGATCTTGAATTCAACATTTTATGAACATTCGAAAAGCATACGTGCGCATTGCATAGGTGAGCAGATTTATGGAAAAGTGGATTCTAGAAGAATGAAGTAGCACGTATGCCATGTAAGCGAAATCATTGCCAGGTGAGTGAACAGTGTGCATAATGGTAATTTCGATTGCAAACTCGCGATTTCATATGATTCAGTGAGCAGACGACACCACGTGCTATTTACAAAACAGCTATAGGTACATTTGCGGGTTTTCTTCTTACCCTTAGGTCGAACGCCTGGCCATCTAGAGTCTCCATTGCAGTAAGTAAAAATCCTATTTCTTGCTTAACATTGAACTCAAACGACTTCTTCCCAAACCCGAATTCGCGTAAGTGGGTCACTGCAAACGTTCTCTGGTCCTTCCAAAGCTTGCCCTCGCTAAAACCAATCCCTGAAAACAAAGAAATGTCTTGAATAGATTAGCTGACTTTTATTGGTGCTGTTGATCTTCATCCAGTGGCAAAAGTAAGGGTAAATTCTCCTTGCTTTTCATTTTCAATTTTTATACTTTTGATCAGTACAAAGAAATTAAAGACAAAAATGCAAACCATTCTCACTTTCACCACTCACACGCACACACGCACACTCACTTGCCCCCNCCCCCCCAGCCCCTTCAACATACCCACCCATTTTAGCTAGGGTGTTGTCAGGAAAATTTATGGCTAACCAGCTTCTATAGTTTGCCTAGTATTCAGCGAAATTACCATTATTTAATAAGATTCTTCTTAGAACATAAAATCCTCTTTCTAATATCTTAAGAAATAGACGGAAACTGTGGATTATTGTTTTATATTTAGACACGTATATAACTGGAAAAGAATCCAATTTAAAACTATAATTTCGTTACTTATTGGCAAGCTTAAATCATTGCTTTTTGTCAATAATCAAATTGATCCTTTGTACAGACAACACCCAACTGCGTATATCGTCTTTCAATGTTCTTATATCATTGCATTCGAAAAGTATGTGATCTACTGTTTCAGTTTGTGACTGGCAGGAGGTACACACATCAGAATCCACAAAATTATTTTTTAAGAAAAGAGTTCGTTGCAAATATTCTATGAAATATTTTACAGTGTACATAACTTAAAATCGAAAGTAGTTTTAAAAACAAATAATATATATTTTTCCAGTCATCACTTTAAAAGTAAAAACCTTCTTAAAAATCTTTTTGGGCAATTGACAAACTTTCGTTCTGGCAAATAGTTTCATATCCCATTTCACATTTTGACGTGCGGCTCAAAAATCACGGAAGTTAAAATGTATTATTGGTCCATATCTAATGCATTTGCAATGGTGTTCTCAGAAATGACCTAACTGACTCAATCAGAGAACAATATTACAAAAGTGTATAGGTGTATTTGAGTTCTTTTTGAGTTTAGTAAATAAGTAAAACTTATTATTATCATCAAGTAGGTCATTAATAAAAGCAACATTGTTGCTAAAGATGATATATTTTCTGTCTTTTAGAATTTCATCATTATGACATAAACTTGTTGAGAGTAAATCAATCGCATCTTTATGGGGCTGTTTACTTATAAAAACGAATCTGTTGAGATAAGTCACTTCATTGTGTTTTTAATATCACCATTTCCAAAGTTTATAACATTTGACTTTAAAATCCCTGTTTCAAGTTCAAATAATTTCACCCATTTTGATCCAGATGTAAAAATTTTTCTTAGCCATGCAATTTTTATAGCCTTGTTAAGAAAACTATTTACTCCCCATTCCTCACAACTTCTCACAACGTCGTTATTCCTATTTGAATGTCTTTAATTTCCCTATCTTGTTTCGTCTTGATTTCTGATATTTCAGCACATAAAATGAAAACATAGACCTATAGAGAAAGGGGGTCACTTTGTCTACAACCCTTGTGCAGAGTAAAACTTCTGGACAGAAAACCGTTTTGGGCAATGTATGACACCGGACAATAAAAAGTTTTAATCCAACGCTTAATTGATTCCTTGAAATTAAAGATATCCAAAACATCATTTATGAAGTTCCATGACAAGGTGTCAAAAGCTTTTTCAACATATATTCATAACAACAGCCCCGGTATACCAATTTCCGGGGAAATTATATATCCAAGTACATTTCCATTCATCTAGCAATGCATCCAGATGTCAACGTGTCAACTCTGTTGAGCAAAGTTATTGGAATTAAAGTTACGATCCCGCTTTTGGAGTGTTTGACATTTCGATTTTTTCATATCTTTCAATTACAAGTCCTAAAACAAAGTAATCTAAATATTTCCAGAAAAACTTGAAAATTTCATTTTTAAAACCACCTGACCCGTTTTTTTATTTTTTGAACTTTTCAATACAGACCAGAGTTCTTCATATTTTATAAGTCCCTCAAGATCCATATCAAAATTATGTGGAGGAAGAAAAGGATTGTTCATCCATGAACAACCCTGGCCATGTGGCACAAACTGAGCCACAACACCACGTTTCTTACAATATCTCTTTTTATCACTCCGGCTGGTCTGCTTACTCAGCTTGTAGGAAGCCTGCTTTGCAGGTTGTTATAGCCCAGTTTCTCAATTACTCATTGAGTATCGTAAACGCGTGTGTTATCGCTTGTAATTAAGGAACCCACCTGGTTCCTTCTGTGAAATAATTATTTGTAGGGCTGTGACCCAGAAATTTCCAATACAACTTATTAATACATATATATATATATATATATATATATATATATATATATATATACACACACACACATATTCTTGTGTCGTGTTATTTGTCCCATTAAGCTTATTTGAAACGGAAAACTTCTCTATTTCACTTTTTCAGGAAAACTTATAAGAATAAAGTTTTACGTAAAAATTCGCGGCCACGTGTACTATTTTTTCTTGATCTGTAGTTACTTTTCCATTTTCCAATTCTATTTCATACACGAGTTTGTTATAGAAATACCTCGATTTTAAACTAGGAAAATATTTTGTTGGGCGTTAACAATCCTCTATTCATTTTGCCTGTGGTCTGACGTAATACCCTTTTAATTTCTCTGACCGAATCTCTAGAAGAGTACTATTTATCCTTTCTAAATCTTCAAAAGTTCTATCAACAATTCGTTGTTCTAAATTCTCCATTTCTATTTATAATTTATTTTTCTGACTATCTGTTTTATTCTTTTTTGATTTGAGTAAAATGGTATTTTTTCTTATTTCCATCCAAAAATAGTTGATTATTTATAGCAAACTGAATCACGCTGTTAGAAATATTTTGAATTCTGTCTAAGTGGTATACCGGAACTGCATATTGCTTTTTATCATTAGTAATTGCATCTTAAACGATGTTTACATATTCATTGTCATTTAAAAGTGATTTGTCAAATTCCAGAATCCTTTACCTCTCGTAATTTCTCTAAATGATAAGCTTAACAAGCTCCCAGAATGATTTGATATGTAACCTGAAATGGATACGTAGGTTGAGGCAGAAACTTCATTTTTAATTCCTGTAATTTTCATGTGATGTCATCCGAAGACATAAATCATCCTATATTAATACAAGGGCCGGGACGAACGAGCAAGGACCTCTATACTAATGGAGGACGTCCAGCTTAATGGCGAGTGAGAAACGGGCCATCTATATCAATAAAGTGACCCCGCCTAAAGAGTGGTTTTCTGTATCAATAAAACGGGCTTTGCCTTAAAGTGGCTGAATTGGGGCTTTCTGTATTCATATATGGGGCCTGGTTTTTTCTTGAATTTTTTGCCTATGCCATTTGAAATAATGATGCCTTTCGTGAGGTTTACTGTATTAGTAATCTTCGTTGTTACATAAGGGTTTATCTAGTTTGAGACACCTTGTATTTTACGACATGTTTCGATGTTAGATAAATCGCTCAGGGAAATAGTGCCTTAACCTCTAACAAACAATATGCATTCACAATTTACGCACCCAATCCTTTGTTGAAACGCATGATGCCATTGTGAGGTCTTCCGGAAAACACGTGGCCACTTTTTCCAAATGTTTCTTTGAGAATTGCATAGCTACTCAAAACTATCCAGGGTTTTGAGCCCATGAAGACGGTGAATATATCGCCATATTTCTTGCCTGAAAATGTACAAATCACTGTTAGGGACCCAAACAACTTACCTCCGATCTAAGGTAAAACAATTTTAATGCAAACTGTTAGTTACAAGTCGTGTTGAAGTCGTATAAGAAGTACATATAGAATGCAAAATACACCAGTGTAGATATAGTACAGTTTAAAAAACTTACCAGTGGAATCTTCCTGCAGGGTTGGATTGGCACCCTTGCGTGTTTTATTAGGAAATTAGCTCCCCCTGACCCGGGCAAAAATCAAAAAAAATATCTTGCAAAACACAGACGTTTCAGGTAGCAATAGATTCAATGAAAAATATCGAAACGGTAAAAACCGGTAGGAACTAGAGGAATTGGTGGCCACTACCGGAGGTAACATTGGTGGCAACCAGGGAGATGTGCAACTAGGTAGCAACCGTGCTGGGGTGAAATTCTCCTACGCCTATATTCTGACCAAACTATGTTAGCAAAGCCCATGCATGCCAATGCAAAACAGAGTCCATGAAAAGCAGGTTCTTCTGTGCTTAATTAATGCTTGCTCGGTTGCCGCCTTCCGTCATCAAGACAATTTCATATTTAGACCACGTACTGAAATGGAATTAGTTTCAATGTTTTCTTTCGTGACAATAGATGAGGTTTCTTTGCTTGGAAAGAACTAGCAACTCGTTATTGATTGATACCAGTGTCCAGTTCTATGGCAAACAGGCACTCAACTATGTTCCCTAAATCTTTCACCTGTTTGTGTATTTCTTTACTCATACATGTAGATGTAATCTTTTTCTATCATGTCATCGTTATTATTAGCTCCTCTTTTACTAATAACATTTTCTAAAATCACAACTAAGAACTGAATCATGAGTTCAGTGAAATTAAACAGGAATTTGGTCCTTTAATTAGGTTTGCAGCATGAAAAGATCCCTATTTTTTCTGTACTCTTTAGAATTCAATGTCGAGTTGTACACATGTATCAAAGACAATAACTGACTAAGTAATGAAACTAAAACATTATGTGAAAGGATGATCGCTGTTTTCTCAAGTCCACAAATACGCAATAGATTTTGGGAACTTAGTTAAGTCCATATTTGGTACTGTTCCATGCAACCGGGCGTTAGCCATATTGATACATGTTGATGACTTATCGCGGCGCCTTATTTTATTGGCTTTACATGGTCTCGAGGATAAACGAATTGTTTTAATGGTAAGACCAAAAATCACTTCTCATATGAGTAATTAACAAGTTCAGGAAAATTTTGGTGGCAAGTGCTCTAAATGAATGAGTTAGTTTCCTTGACGATACGAGTCTTTATACCTGCATTCGGAAAATCATCAACTATTCCAGTCTATTTCCGCGATCTGACTTCCTGTGCATCAGTTCAGGAACGATTCCTGATTGACGGCCATGCTGTCCTTGGAAACGCTTTGACATCACCGTGAGCCTAAATTCTCATTTTGGTTCTTTTTATACAAACTTGATTATTTATTGTCCAAATAAATTTCACCTGTTCTTTGCATATGGTGAATGGTATTTAATGCATAATCAAAAGTTTATGAGGTACACCTGTACATGTACGTCGCATCTATCGCAGCCAACGCTCGACTAATGAGGTCAGACCTGACTCATCGCGAGGGTACGTCGAACTTCAGCAACAGCACCCGTTTAGGTAAAAATTAGAGGAAAAAAGTGTCTTGATCAAAAAAATGTCTTATCCTTATCGCCAAATCGTGAAATTGATGCAAAGTACCAGCCTGAAGAGAGCAATTGCTGTGTGACTACCCGCGGGCGTGTGAGCGCAGTGTGTACTTGGCAGCATATCCGCGGCACCGACTTTACTGGCCGTTAAACATGTAAAATAAAAAATAATTCACGCATGGCGATGTTTCAACAAACAAAAACAAGTTTCATTTCAATACAGTGAGCTCCACACCTCAGTTGCAATAACGCAAATCTGTGCTTGATTTTGTTGCCCGTACACAGGCCGGCGAGATAATTCCCCTGCAGCTGCCGCGACTCTTCGCCAGGAAAATAATCACTTGGTAAATTGGTTTTAATTTTCAATAATATTAGGGAAAATATAATTTAAAAGGTGATAATAACTTTCAATATATATACATATGTTGCCTAAATATACAAATTCTGCACTGCAAACTGGGGGAGGGAGTGTAGTGAGTTTTAGTCAATAAGTTGAATGTCACCCATGGTAAAATATTGCAGTGTTAGGAGCATGACACACTATTTTTAATCTCTTTGTCACTGGAATTTCACTCATTCAAGGCCCTGATAGCTAATTAATGTGTTCAGCTTGCCCCTCGGAACACAGATGTCCGTGCACGGCAGGACAGGCGGTCCGCCTCCGCCGGGGAGCAGCTTATACGAATGTTTCTGGCGAAGTAGGGATTATTCCATTACTTTAAACTCATGAATACTTATATTATACAACTGTACCATTTCGCACCATAGCAAGTTTTCTGTTTGAAGTTATGTCGCCACCATACGATATTCTGTCGCTCAATGTTATTTGTTGGCAGTCAGCCGCCCGGCCGTAAGGGAAGTCGCGGGATACCACCTCCGGTATCTTAGTTTCCGTCTAAATTTATTTTCCATATTTTTGCTAGTTTAATCGTCAGGATATTCCTATTTTATTTACTTATTTTGATATCGCATGTTCGTCGTTTTGTTTATACTGTTTATTTACCAGTTATTTAAACCCAGTGAAACAAGCTTAGCCTAGCCCGCCATAGTCGCGGCCTTGTTAGTCAATCTTTGGCACAAGACCGTAACTAGTCCGTAATTTTATGCAAGTGTCTGAAACTATCTTTGTATGTATACGGCATTTGTGACTTGATCCATTTATTCCGATAAAACAGCCGGGGACGGCATACCTTCGTCTAATTTTGGCAGTGCAGTGGTCTCGATCCGTCCGCACCGGGTCATCGGCTGCAGTTCCAAATCCGGCAAAATAATTTCTGTCAAAATTTATTTTGCCACATTTTGTCAACAATTTCAGTACAAATTGTCCCTATTTTGGTTTTATTAAAGGTAAGGTCCGCTGTCGATTATTTTATCGCCGTTTGAAGGCTGGTAACAGACACTACTCCAGTCGAACAGGCGGCATTATTAAGCCTGGGTTCCTGAATAAATGATATTTCCGGTTTGTTCGAAATGGCGGTGTTTTCCTCGGGTCGAAATCGTGAGTGGCGCGTATATTAAAATTTTCTTCGACTAGCGATTGTGTATTGGTTATGGGAAAGTTACTGCGTAGTTTCTTATAATTTGATCTAAACATTTAACAATAGGTTAAAAACGTGTGCTACTAGGGCTTTAACTTAATACTGTTTTCAAAAAAGCGAGCTTGACTGGCATGTTTGTGAAATGTTGATTGAACGTTTAAAGTCAGAGACGCCCAGACGAGAGAACATTCTTGCCCACACGTAAGCTCTAGAAATGTACTTGTCCAAATATACTGAGAGTTATTTAGAAAAACATAATTAACTTAAGGCTTTGGAAACTATGAAAACAGTATGAGTATGTGAGCTTTTGTCGAAAGTGTTTGAACTTCGAAAAGTTCCCGGCACCCGGCATAAGCAGGTCGGTTTTGTTATATTTTCACAAAGGCATTGTGAAAACAACTAACAAATCAAATTGAATAGGTATGGCCCCTTTGATTGTTCTGTTTCAAAGTTGTCGAGTACGTGTAAGCTTCCAGTGTCTCTCGTTACTCCACGTAACAGGTGGTCTCACAAGAGCGGCATAACAAGATAAGTTATTGCAACATGAACAAGATAACAACGAATACCTGTGGGATGTTTCGAGGATGCTTATCTTGTCGTACTTTATCAGCTGTCTGAGACGTACCTTATACACCCGAATTACAAACAATTATGATCACTCATACCCATTGCTGTAGTGGGGCATAGGCGTAAGTAGGCGCAGCCAACCACCTTTTGGCACTTGAACGTAGCACCTACGCACCGTAACTTTCGTTCAGTGTTCAAGGTGATACGTTGGGCTTTGGGTGCCTACTCACCTCCAGTTTTACCACTACAGCACTGCTCATACCTCGAATACTTCGCAAGAACACGTCCGTCGTATTTTTGTTGGGTTTTACCGGCTTAAAAAGAAGATTTCTAAACTAAATTATTTGATTTTATTTGACAGCATATCATTTTCACCCGCGTTTTGTTTTGATTCCTGTACTCTATTCGTTACATCTACTAGTTTCATGTTAATGTCTAATATGTACACTGTGACAACGAGTTGTACGTGGTTTCATCAACAGTAGGAAGAGTCCGCTGGTTTAGAAAGGGCGAGTTCTTCCAGGAAGAGTGGGGGTAGGGAACACAATCGCTCTGAGAAAGAGTGGGGGTGGGGAACGCAATGGCTCCTTAAAACGTCTGTTTCTAGTTTGCAGAAAAATGTTTTTGAAAAAAATAGTACAGTGTAGTTTATAAACGACACAAGTGCTGAATTCTATGCTTCAATCGTAATGATTGTGTGCTCATGAAGAATGTATAGAAACCATGGTACGCGTTTGAACACTTATGGATGTCATGATATTGTTTCGTATGGTGCACAGAAAGCATCTGATCATAGTTGTAAAATAAAACTACCAAAGAGTAGAGCAAAGGTATATCAAGGCAATTTGTTAGTTAAGATAGACTTTACATTGATGATGGCAGTGATGTACATTCAGATGCACTTTTATTTGGATTTTTATTCAAGCATTCCAATATCAACAATGTTGAATGAATACATGTATCTCTTGTAGATAAGTTTACATTCGTACATTAAAATGCTAATAACCCAATAGGGGTGATTTTCAACATTTAACAACGCCGGACCGGGACAGGTTCAACTGTTTAAAACGAAAATTACATCTTCACGAACTTATCCGCTCCCCCTGCACTACTTAAGAAGGAAAATTTTCTTTAAGGTTTCAACTTCAAAATACGGCCATTAACCCGACTGTTGTCAAAAACTCACTTAGTCATGTTGCCAGAAACTTGGGTTTATAAATCCACACAACTATTTCTGAAATTGCTTTAAAGGTCAAGTGAACAAAATTGCAAAACTCCCAAGAATATACACATAACGCAAAATACTGAGAATTTCTATAAATTTCTAAACTCTAATTTTCTTATAATTACTTGGTTAAACCTCCATTCAGTAATATTGTTTTGGGAGCTTTATGCCAATAGTTTTACGGTCAGCATAAATGTGTATGAAAAATAATTAAATCCCACGTGCGCAAAAATCCAAAAGCTGTAAGAATATACAAATGTCAGTTATTGATATCATTGTTGCTAATGAATTCTTGACTGTGATGTGACCAAAATTTTTGGGCTAAACTTTTTCAGCCATTGTCACACCAAATTTCTGTTTAAAATCACTTCAGGAAACAAACCCCCAACATTAGGACGGCAACTGACCTAAATAAAAAACCGACTAGAGGCTGGTTCATATTGGCTTTAAACTGAATATTTAAAAGATGAATTCAGTAACACCTGCAGTATTCATGCTGACTGATCAGTATATGGGAACGTCAAACTCTGAATATTTTCTCCACAGCAAGACACATCGTAGTAGGATCCACATTTTGTCAGAAAACTCAACACACTAAGACAATAATATCCAGAATGGTTACGCTGTTGATAAGGAGAGAATATTTGAATTTTCTGTGCAGACATTTCAAATCTCCATTAAACCGTCCATGTACAGTAGTATACAGTTTCACTACATTTTAGATATTTATTAAATTAATTGAAGAATAGTGATTGTTTCTTTTTAAAAAGCCTTCGACATTTAACACGATAAAATATTAATCTTGGTTCGTTCCCTCATTTGTTGTATCATAAAGGAAAATGTTAGTTTAACCTCAAGTGACTCAGGCCAATTACCTCTTTAAAACATCATTTTTCATTGGTCGACGGAACGTTTATATTTCGCCATAAGAATATAAATCACTGTTGTGCAGTAAGATGGCGCACGATAAACGCGGTTTGAAAGTGGATGTTATACAAATAGAAGCTTCGCCGAGATTGTTTTTGACGTGAACGACACTTTTTCTTCAAATTACTATTCAGTCCGTTTTTCAAATTACAGCTCTTGGTGTGGACTTTAAAATCGGTTACAGAGGCAGTAACCGTGATGGTGCATGGTCTACCGAGCAGTTGCAATAGTTATAACCAAGATACACATTCAATGGGTCTAATCTCCGGCCACTAAATGGAACTTGAGGGTTTAAATTACCTCTGGTTTCTTGAGATCACCCCTAATATGAAATCGAACTCACACGCTCAGCGGTCGCACTCCAACACTTTATAGGCGAAGATACACTTCGCTCGAACGATGTCAGAGTGATTTCAGTGCAGGGCTGTCTGACAACGGGGTACGGAATTGATGATTTGTAATAAAACCCTAGAAACAATGGATTTCATTTGATAGCTCAAACTGGTCAAAGCAAATGACTTCAGGACTCCTATCCCTTGAAAAATAATACTAAACTTGAAATTTTCCGGGTAGTAAATCCGATTGTCTCCATTTTGCAGGTTTTACCGATAGCTTAAACTTTCGGTGTGAACACTAACTATTAAATAATCATTGCGCCTGCGGAAAAGTTACAACTTGGTTGAGTTGATATGAATTCAAGCGCCTTAGATAAATCCCTGTGCAAAAGAATTAAAACACGGGATTATTTTTTTATAATACGGAGGTCGGTGATCAAAGTCTCTAAAACTTTACACGAGTTTGCGACAACTACGTCGTGGTATTGGATACGTGGCTCGGCTACTATGGAAATCTACCTATGTCACAGATAATACGAGTTGTACTTTGGAGTCGAACACTGCATAGAGTCCCTAAAACCAATTGGTTTGTTCACGTGCAGTAAAAGTTGGGTGAAATTGGGAACGGAAAACGAGCTGTGAACAAAGTTGTTTACTTATTGTCAACAGATAAAATTCGAATATTTGAAAGTGGGCGGATTTATGCGAAACGTTGCGTAACTACTTCAGTACTGAGGCAGAACAAATAAGACGCTACTGAACGCTACCCAGGCTTTGATTTGCTCTTGCGTAACGAAATGCAAAGTTAATGGCCTCGGAAATAAACATGTGAAGTGAAACAGGCATGTGTATTAATTGATAAGATTTTTTAAATCATGTCGTGGACAGAGCCATGAAACAAACGGAAATCTGCTAATTCTTCAGTTAGGGTTTACTTAGCTGCATGCACTTCGATGAAAATATTATTTAACCTTGCGTGTGTGCTATGCACAAACCGGCCTGCGCAGGCATACAAAACTGACAACCGCAGGCCAGATACAGTCAAACTTCCAACCGTTTAATTAAGAACCCGGTCACAGAATTCAGAAAACTAACACACATCAGCGTCGATAGCTACATTAAAAGCTTAGTCGTCATGAATAGGCATTCAGTACACATTAGGCCCGCGGCCAGACCACGATAATATAAATCGACTTACTCAGTTCTGTCAAGGTAAGGTGGATTCTACCCGAGTCTGTGAAAAGATGAAGATTTCCGATCACTGGCAAAGGAAATGGTCCTGGGGGCAGAGTGTTTGTCAGTCTCATGTAAAACCATTTGGCCGAATATATTGCTACCACAACAAAACACAGAAATATTGCTAAAGCTCCCAGCACCATGCCTGTCCAGTACGTTGCCCAGTAAGAGGTGACCTTTCTTCTCGAGGTCGTGTTATAATTACGTTGTTAAACGTCATTGGTTGCTCTGGGGGCAGAGCCGGGAACATCGGGTAGCCTGCAACGACCGGCGCAGTGACAAATCAGTATCAATATTTTCACAAAATTTTAGATTTTAACTCGGTTAACGTATATATTTTCTGGTGGTAAAAAATGAAGGGTTTGATATTTAATTTTTTATATTTTTATTAATCTGTCGCTAATTTGGCTAAATGAATAAGTCAGCCGTTGGTCACAAGAACGGAGAACGAATTTTAAACCAAAAAAAGCGTTGACCTCACCTTCTCCAAATCTAATAACACTTTCTTCTTTGTTGACACATCTTATGCTCTTAAACTTAATGATGAAATAATTCCTAGAAAATGGTAGCACAGACATCTTGGTATACTGTTACATGATAAACTCTCGTTCACACTTCCCGTTCGGGAGCTCGTACAAACAACTCAGAAACTAATTAATCCACTTATGTGCCTCTCATCATCTGAATTCTACACATTTAGAACTCCTGTTCAAATCCATTACACTTCCACACGTCGGTTGTTGTGATTTTATATATCAGTCTGCCAGCACTGGTGGCCTCTAGCATTTGGAGAAATTACAGTATCAAGCTGTCTTACTCATATCGGATTGTTCTGATACCCCCTCGACCCACGACCCCCACAACCCCCTCGACCCATGACCTTTGGCTGTAGAGGTATCTGTGCGTTTTTTACAAATTTCATAATCTTTCTACGTCGCTGGGTGACTTTCCCATAAGACATACCTACACGCACCGAGTCTACTCTGGCTGAAGTCTGATGATTAAAAACCGAAAGTGGCGTGAGAACGCCAGTGGTCTTGAATAGCGCATTGTGAGCGCGCTATCGTTGTCACGGAAATAGGGAGAGAGTACGTTAACGTGAATGTGCATAATTTTTATTATTTGCTTCATATTGCATACTCGTTTACAATATACTCCATATAACGTTGAAATCTTTTTAGTTAACAGTTTGTTTTTTTAAACTGTATTTACTGGTGAAATTACAGTTTTGTCGGTTCCTCACACTCTGCAATTCATTGAAGACGAGACGATTACACTCTGTCAGGAACAACATTTGTAAGGTTGGTACGTGTAGGTCTTTGATGATTTGATTTGGTCGTGTTGTTTTTTTCTGTTCTTGGCTTTCAAACTTGCCGAATCTACAGCCTTAATTGCAAAAAAGGGCAAAGCCAGCCTTTTTTCTGTTTTTGGCTTTCAAACTTGCCGAATCAACTGCTTTAATTGCAAAAAACTGGGAAAAGCCAGCCGAGCTCACGGCCCAACTCACTGGTCCTACAAGTCAGCGCTTGCTATATGTTCACAAATGGATTCGAGCTTGTGTATAGACTGGACCGAGGGCGTTGTGGGTCGTGGGTCGAGGGGGTTGTGGGTTGCGGGAGTCGTGGGTCAAGGGGTCGAGGGATGTGGGGGTCGAGGGGGTTTCAGAGCAATCCACTCCTATCTGGAGCTTACCGGGTATCCAATATTGTTAAGGTTTTGGATAGTCTCGAGTGGTCCTAACTGTCAACTCGACGCAATCTTCACATGACCATATTTACTTTCAAAGTATTAAACAATGTCAACAATGTCTCTGTCAAAAATGATTTGATCTGTATACTAGACAAGGCCATCGTGCTGTTTTGATATCCTCCGCCCCATATGCAATTTCTCCGTCGTTCAGCCAGGCATTTAGAGGGTATACAGTCTCTGTTAAGGAAAGCAACTCTTCACGAGTATAAAAAATTGGAACTGTTTTTTCATAATTTTGACAGCTCTATAGCCCTGACACAATTCTTGCTTCCTCGCGAAAACGAAGAGCATTGTACCGATCGAAATACAGTCTTTTTCTCAACTCCGACAATTTTAGGCACAACTTTAGTAATGTCACTCTAAACTGTAAATGTGGTGACCATCAATCTTATTCCCATGTTTTCTTCAAATGTCCCCTAATCGAATACCTGAGAAACACATTCTTTCGTGCACTCAGTGAAAACCAATTAATTTCAAATGCTTCCAGTTCTTGTTATAATATCCCTATTAATAATATCCTCGTCGTATTTGGAAGTATGACATCTTTTTACACGGAAGTAATTGTTGCGAGTAAAGAGGACTTTTTGAATCAACCTTTGTGGATTAATAGTAACTTGGCGATCGGAGGCACAAGGGGTTTTTATAAGCCTTGGTTTGTAAAAGGCTTAAGATTTATTAGAGATATGTATACCTCTTATGGTGATTTCGTTAGTTTGAACCATATGAAAAATGGGTTCGATGTAAAAACCAACTTTGTAGACTATAATGGTGTTGTTTCTGTTCTAAGAAGGTTTCAAAAAAGTCTATTTCAAAGTAAATTTAAAAGTGTAAAAGGAGAATGCCACCCAAAAACAATCTATTTTGTATCAATTTAGATCGAGTAGTTCTACTCGATAATGGCACGTTCGGTTGCGTTACCTGACACCTGACGGAAGACGGAGGTGTTGAAATTATCCAATGACGTCATTGGTTTCACATGCAGTCTGTTTAGCAGTTCACAACACCGGGTTACTGGTCTCAGCTTATCGCTTGAATTCATCGTTTAACACCAATAAATCATCATCAAACTTCGATGTAAAACTCTTAAAAATACACTGAGCTCTTGTTTTATTTCGCTGTTACGGATTTATTGGTATTTGGGCACACCGTAGCCTACGTTTTTGTACAAAGTTCGGCAGGCCAATTTATCAAGGTCCGTAGCAGGAGTTTGGGGTCTGTTCGGAGATAAATTCGAAGTATACTTCGGTGAAATACAGACAGGAGAACCTAGATATTTGTTGTTTAGACTTGTGATTTTTTGAGTTCTAAACACACAAAACGCTTGTTATCCCGGCCAGTGGTTCGGAACCCGATCAGGCCCGTCGCGGCCGGACTGACTCGTTATCCCGGCCAGTGGCTAGGAACCTGATCAGGCCCGTCGCAGCCGCCGGGACTGGCACGAACATAAACCAGCTTGAGTTGGAAACTAAACCTCCAGTCACGAAAAAACTTTAATTGTGAGCCAAAGAAATAATGTGCACGTAATTATTTATGTGAATTAGCAACTGAAAATCTGCTTAAAGTACTTGTCGGGGGCTGCGAAGTCGGGTTCCCCTTCCACAGACCGTCAGGGCAAAGATTGTACACTAACAATGATATAATAATATATTTGTATTTCTAAATAAACATTCCCCTAACATGTGACCATAGCATATAAAATCGAGTAATTGTTTCACAACAGCTTTCTGTCAGCAAACACTGAATTAGCATGCGCTCACACGGCCTCGGTGCCCGGTAATATTACCTTTGTCAGTTGCCGGCATCAAAACCCGGTAACGCAGTGGTTTATTCATTGCTGACTTCTCAACGTTTTCGCTCACGAATACTGCAAAGGCACTACAAATTGTATTTAATGAGACAGACTTTGTTTCAGTTTTATATGTGCATTGGTTAGGATGAGAATAATTCATTTTGAAACAGAACGCAGAATAATAAACGTCTACATGGCAACTTGCCCGGCACCAATCCCGACTTAGTCAAGAGCTCATCCGCGACGAAGACTTCACAGGTTGGATCGTTAGGTTTCACAGGCTACCAATTAGAACTGGAATACACTAATCAAGAAATACTATAGAGGCGCCGTGAGCATGCACAGGCAACGGAACGTATTTATAGTTCTTTGGTAATTCGTCAGAGAAATCACTGTCGACGAAATGCCGGCCACAGACACGGAGATGTTTCACGGCCTCATACTTGCTATTAACAGCGCACCTTTCATTCTTCACTACCACGAGCCACTTCCTAAGCATTTCGGGTTCTCGAGGAAGTCGAAAATACGATATGACCGCTTTCTTCGCAGCTTCATAGGTCGAACAAGCGGGAACCCGATGCACCGCAATATAGCGGCGTTCACTCTGCAGACGAACCACTGACATCTCTGCGTCGTTTCTCCCCCTCCTCTCAGGTTAACGCGACACCTCTCGGCAAGGTGAGGTTGACCGTATAAGAGGCGATGTGGATATAGACCGATTAAGACGGTAAAAAAGACTAATTAAAACGGGTGGCATTCTCCTTTAATGTCTACTCTCCTTGCATGCCTTTAGCAATTACTCATTTGAAGGGTTGTAGGCATATTTGTTCAGTCTTTAATGACGTTAAGAAACCTTCTAAGTGTAAATGGGAAACAGAGTTAGGAGATAGTTTAGATTGGAAGAAACTATACGCATTGCCTTATGAAATTACAAAAAGATCCCAACATTAGATGGTTCCAGGATTATTGCAACAAATATCTTTTTAGACAAAATCCGCGTTCGGGATTCTAATTTATGTTCCTTTTGTAATAAAGCTCCAGAGACGCTGTCACACCTTTTTTGGAAATGTCGCCTTGTACATGTACAAGATTTCTGGAAGGGATTCGGAAAGCTACTTCAAAAGTGTCTCGTTCAGCTTCCCAACTGTCTCTCTTACGAACGTGTCATTCTTGGACTTTATGAGACGCACGATTTTCTAGCAAAACAGTAGGTTAACAAGGAAAGATGTCACAAATATAATTATACCTAATTTTCACATGTTTGTTACATATACTTATGAGTACTGAAAAGTTAATTGCATATAAAAACTTTGCATGACAGCTTCTCTGCGAAATGGGAAAATTTTATTGTTCATGTTAACTCCTTGTAACAGTTGTTTACTTTATACGAGATACGAGAATGGTCTCTCCAGAGTTTTTTTTTTGTTTTTTGTACTTGTTTATAAATGATAATAAATACCTGAAAAAATATCCATACTAAAATTACATTATTATTAAATGGTAGGCTAAACTTTGACCATTTTCTCAATGAATTCCTCATATGCAATGTTAGCAAATGTTTATGTATTGTTTATGAATCTTGTTGCTTCTGATTTCCATATCTCTACGTATTTTTGATTTTAATATGTTCGCCATAGCATATCTAAATATTTGAATACTTATATTAGATACTAATTTCATGTACACAGTTCTATGTATACTACTTTCATCTATGTACTGTCTACAACCAAGACATGAAGGCCTTGCGATTTCTGGGTTTGTCATTATTTCCTTCTTAAATACATTTATATATCACCTTAAAAATCATGACGGACATACAAATACCCAATAGATGCCAACGAGTAGGATACATACAGTAGCTGGGTCGACTTCAATGGAAAATAGGGGGCGTACTTATGCTTTGTTGTAAATGCTTGAGAAATATTGATTCGACGTTTCGGTTTATTCACTTTGTTTACTTACGCGCAAATTTTAAAGTTCGTGCTTTTGTTACAATTACTCCAAAGTCGAGGTGAACTGAGCCTGGCGATCGGGAAATCCAATGATCGACAAGGGCCCCCACACAGGACGAATCGGGGCGTCAGGAAGAGGTGTGGCCTTTGGCTACCAGGTGAAACGGCCAATGACCATGAAGAGATAGGCCATGCCTTAACTCACCCTGAGAGCCAACAAGATCCCAGTGTAGACTACCACCGCCGTATATATCATTCCATACCACGCCAGACAAAACGCCGAGTTGAGTAGGGGAGCATGAGCAGCGTGAGGCAGCACGTGGATACGATCAAAAACAGTACGAGTCCAAGGGGAGGACACCACTGGTCGGGGCGTGCCAGTGGACGTATCACAAAGCAGGGTCGAGGTGCTAAACGGAATATCTTGTAGACCAACGCCTGTAGTAGCGGTGAGATACTCTGCCATATCCGTAGACTGGTCTTGGGCTTCGGTCGGTTAGCTGAAGTTACCAACAGAAAACATGCAAGGGTCACAAGCCACAGGCGGGTTTAGTGAGGGGCTAGCCCCCCCACCCCCTTGGCTGCCGCAAGGAAAATGAAACAGCAAGAGCGTGAGGAAAAATTGACGGTAGGGAATGAGAGGGGGCTCAGACCCTAGATGGCGGCGGAATCGTGTTCCCGTTATTTTTTTCATTCCACTGACAGATTTTCCGACCAGAAGGTTCACAGCCCCGACCCGCGCCACTTTCGGGCGCCTGTGCACATACACTCGCGCTTTGCCCAATTCCTCGAGGCAAGATGTTGGCCCCCCTCATGGTATCCTAGATAAGATGCTCATGTCGAAACCGGATAGTGTGTCACCCAACACGTTAAACTTGCCCTTGAGGTATCATAGGATGTACGTAGTGAACTCGGCTACAAAAGCGAGGTGCCGCGACGAACATGGGAAACGCTCTCTACCGCTGATCAGTGATGACACCAGAGGCTTGTGGTCAGTGTATAACGCAAAATGTCAGCCTTCTGAAACGTGCCTGAAGCCTTTTGTATGCTGTAGGCTGCCAGGAGCTCACGGTCGAAAGCGCTGTACTTCTGCTCATTTTCTGAAAGCTTGCGCGAGAAAAAAACAAGAGGTAGCTAAGCACCGTCCTGAAGTTGCGCCACGTGAGCACCGATGGCTGTGTTAGACCAATGAGCTAGATAGTATTTAGCTTATTGGTTCAATTTTGGCGTAGTTTAGCCATGGTACATCGCTTTGTGTGCGCCAACTGCTCAGACACCAGCCAGGTGGAAAGCGTGAATCTCTTTAGATTCTCAAGAGACAAGCATCTGGCCGTGTTTTCGTGTGCACTGCTCGTCATTGGAAAGTGATTGTCGAGTCAACCATGTCTGCCTGAGCAGAAATATGCCCCGCCCATTTCGAGAAGGGGTGCTTCGACAACATGCAAACCATGAAGTTTTAAGCTGGTCTAGTAAAAACCTGGTGAGTTACCTTGATAATTGCGGAGACTGAGAATGCGTACCGATTTCGCTGTACCTGGATAATAACAACCTTTCTTCACAATCCTCTACGTAACTCTCTGTCACTCTGAGTTAGCTGGTGAGTGTTCAATGGCAGATGCGTATGGGAAGTTGCCCAGTAGTTCGGGAGCCAGTTGTATATAACCAGCCTAATTCGACTCTCGTTGAACGTAATGCTCTCTCATTTTGAGAATCAATTTGATTTGCTGATGGTTCTCAAACGGTCAGAGCCCACTATGTCAGTTGGTATTAATGGTGTCAGATTTTGGAAATCGGTTTCCTCTGCCAAATAAACACCTGGTTCACTTTTGAATATCAGAGGCTACTGTATTTGAGCATTAGTAGGTTCTGTGTGCGGTTTTCCAAGGCTCGACGTTATGAAAATCGTCAGCTCGCATTTTGAAAATCCAGCTCGCAGTCATAAATGCCAGGTCGCAAAATTTTCCCGCAATATTTACAAGTCAAAACTAATTTTTAGATCATCGAGAAAATGCTTAGATTATGCTCTTACCTGCGGCGTTAAATGCTCACAAATTTCAGGTCACAAAATTGAATTCTTACATACATGTACGGCGTTATTGTTCTTTACGACCACCATTGAAAGGCTCTAGAGTGCAAGGTTAGTTGCCGACGTGAATGAAGTTGAATCGGTGCTCTCAAACCGACACGTGCATTCGAATAGCTAAGTTTGCATTGTGAAAAGGGAGACTTGCTATATCACTGTTATCAAAGTCGTAATTATTCAAACTAACTCTGAGTGCAATCTCCCTCCATTTTTTGTTCGCTGCCCAAACTGTGCAACTTAACTCGACGTTTGAAAAACAACCTGTTGAAAAAAATTCGTGAAACGTTGTCCTAGCCAAATGACGTATTCGGATGCGAGGGAACAATTCAGTACAAATTTCACTAAAAATTGTGGTACTTATTCTGTTTACGTACTCAACACTTAGTTTTCCATGAAACGAAAAGTCTCCATGCAGATTTCTATCGAGCATTACAAGCTTGCTCCTCAATACCTTCCATGTATAGAAAAAATAGGTGAGTCACAAAACGACATTCATGTCACCAGTGTAACTTTCTTTCGAAGATATAAAAAAGTTGGGGTTTGGTCTTAACATATTGAAAAAGGACGATTTTTGAAAACTGGACTTGTTGTTCTGTAAAATGAGAGTAACTCACTAGCAAGCTGCGTGTTAATTTCAAACTCCGCGCACGGTCGATTGTAGTGCCCTATGATGGGCGCTAGTCTGAACTGTGGGCGCTTAATTTGAAATTCTCAAAATTTGAGGGGCAACGCTTAGGTGCATTGAGCGCTTACTATGAAACACTTCAAGGGTAGGGAGTAGGCGCATGCGTGAGTATAGTTGTTAACCTGAGTGTTTGCGGTAATAAGATACTGAAAGACTGCAATAGTAACAAATGTTGTTATAATATGATTTTGCATGGCAAACTCCATCTAGTAGGGGTGACTTTCTGGCTATCGTTCCTTTTTAGCCACCCGCAATAATTTTGTTTTAATTGCATGCTTCAACCGGTACAAGATTATTTCTATTGGAGTTTGAAAATTTATTTTACTCCGTGGTCCGGGGAACGAAAAATTGGGAGAGAGCGTATGAAGAGAAGAAAACAAGTTCGCTAACCACAATTTCGCTTTTCTAGATTTAGTTGCCGAATAGCTGTCTATGGACATAGAATATCGACCCCAGGAACAACGGAACAGGCTGTCGTGTGACGATTAATAGGGCGGCCATTTTCACGTTTGCAGTCTTTTGCGATAAAAGTGCGAGAAGTTGAGACGCACATTTCCAAATCACGACCGTCTGCCGCGGGACCGCTTGTGCGCTAACAACGGGATCGACCAGTGTCTCACTGCATAAAATCATGGATGTTGTCGTGGATATTTGATAATAAATAGAAATATAAATGGAATCAGTAAAACCACCGCTGTTTTGTACCGTTTTATTACATGTTTTGCCGTGGTCCCAAACTTTCTTCGGCGCATCCAGAATGCCTAAGTAGCAGAAAATGTTAGCCAATGAAACGCGTCAAAGATCGATTCTGCATTATCCCAAGTCAGTTCCCGCGACATGAGTTGACAAGTCATCGGGAGGGCTGTTCTCGGTTAGAGTTCTTTTGAACTGGATTTGGCATCAACCGGATTTACACGAATTGTTTTATATTTGCCGGGTATCTGCCGAGAAGTGTGAGAACTCAGCTCGCATACGTTAGAAATTCCAGGTCGCATTTTGCTACTTGATACGAGCAGGCAAAAATCTCGGCTCGCATTTCCAAATTTCAGGTCGCAAATGCGACCTGCAGCTCGTTATATCGAGCCCTGTTTTCTTGACTCAGTGTTAGATGGTGGTGTACAACAAGAACTTTACTGCTCTTATCGTACTGTTCATAGTAAAGGATTATATGCCCCCAAAGGGAGAATTTGCCTCACACTGTGACCCTGATGTAGGATTCAAAGAGTCTTTTTCACCACAGTAATAGACGTTATTGGCTAAAATGTTTCCTACAGTAGATGATTTTTTGTCAGTGCATTAAGTGGTAAGAACGGACATTTTGCCTGTTATTCAAGCTTGGATAATAATAGCTGAGTTATTCAAGCTTGGATAATAATAGCTGAGTTATTCAAGCTTGGATAATAATAGCTGAGTTATTCAAACTTGGATAATAATAGCTGAGTTATTCAAACTTGGATAATAATAGCTGAGTTATTCAAACTTGGATAATAATAGCTGAGTTATTCAAACTTGGATAATAATAGCTGAGTTATTCAAACTTGGATAATAATAGCTGAGTTATTCAAGCTTGGATAATAATAGCTGAGTTATTAAAGTTGGTGGTCATTTCATTGTAATGAGACAATGGACTCTTGTTTTAACTTAATCTGAAGCTGTACATTTTTATTCGAATGTATTATTACTTTAATGTTACATTAAAGGCGTTAAAGTTGTAATGTTTGTTAATTTCCTGTTTCTCTTTCTTGATTGGTGAGCAAGACTTATCTGTGACATTGTAAGCTATAGGCACAGGTGTTTGTACTACTAGACTACCTTAAGTTTTATATTAAATTGAGGTGTATTTTGTACAGTTGTATATGTAGTCTTATCAGTTGTGGGGTTTTTTTGGCTGCTTTTTTTCTTTATGCTTCGTTAATTTCAGAACAATGAAGTTACAGGCTCCTACCACATGAAGCTAGAATGATTCAAAAGGTGCCGAGAGAAGCTGTTGGACCATGCGGCGCCGCAGAGGCTGACAATCATGACAGGTCACCTACCTTCAGTCATCAATTGGATTGTAAATTACCGGGTTGTTGTTAAACACTTCGATATTTGGAATGTAGCTAATGGTAGGGTGATATACAAAAAAGTTTACGAAATGTTTCTCGTTGAAAATTTACAATTTCTGGTGGATTGCCATTATTTTTGTCTGACTTCCATTCAAAGTTTTCGGTTTAACTTAATGAAGCTATTCAAATTTGGCAAGATTCATCAACTGTTTTTGATAACTACTGTAACCACACTTTATATGAGGTGTGCCGCAGTAAATTTTCAAGCGAGGGGGCGGTATTCGAAATGTTCAACAGTACGTTTGTTATTAACACTCATGGTACCTTTAGCTGAAATACTCTGTTGCGTTCATCAGCACGGAACACAATTGTCTTGGCTTGTAGCATGCACGCACCCAGTGGAGGGTCGAGCGAGCCCCCCCCCCCTCCCCTCCCATTTGGCGAAGTGGGCAAAAAGGTCCGCCTCAGAGAAACAAAAAAACGAAAAAGTAGAAACCAGAAAAAAATCCACTAAAAAGGCAGGAACTGCCAAAATTCGGCGAATGTACAATTCATAGCTCTGAAAGTATCCCGTTTTCTTAGTGAAAGGTCCACATTCTGAAAAATTCGAGCCCCCCCCCCATTTTTAGCAGGTGTAGCTGTGTAGAATATGCAGCACGCAGTTACATCTTTACTAAAATAAAATAGATCCGAATTACTACATGTATAATGTAACCCAACGTAAACCCTTGCTTAAAAAGAGGGGTTTTCTTGAAAGTAGGCTACCTGGTCAAACGGTTCTCTTATAAGCCAGCCTGAGAAGTATTGTTAGATATCTGTACTGGTCCAGACCACAAATTTCATGCTGAAGAAACTGCCCTGAGAATTTATGCTGGTTAAAAAATAAGCTTAGTCCCTGTTTTGTTTTACGATGAAGTCTTGTATGTTTTTTGCTGTGACACTTTTAAGAACAAGCAATGCTAGCATAATTCCAGACAATACCCAGATCAAATATGACTAGACTGGCTGCTCCGTCATTAGACAGCGCTTCCATTTCTTTGATTTCATGAGTAAAGAAATACATCACATGTTTGACTGTCATTACCAATGTTTTAGACTATATTTTTGAGAGGTGTAGAGATAGCAATGCCAGAGTGTTCGGAGTCCCAGTACTGAAAATTGGTGAAAGGCTTTTGTGTATGGCATTTTGGTTATCAGATTTATAAAGATGATTAACCCTATGATGTACTTAGTTCTTATATTGAAGCTTTGTAACATGTTTTCAATCCAACGACTACATGTATGAACATTGTTACGTTGCTTTTCTCATAATATATTTGACTTCCAGTAAAACTGTTGCTGTCCATAGAAAGCATCAGTGTGAGAAGACTCTCTTTAGAGGGGGATAGAAGGTACCTGTATGGGTCGTCAGTCTATTCGCACCCCAATATTGTCCAAATTGTAAGAATTCCAACACTACTCTCGAACTTTTACACTTTACATTTTCTTGGCATTTTTTGTGTGAGTGAAGCAAGCACTCCCTCCCCATTGCCCACTTCCTACACTTGTGCAGACCACCAGTGCTTACTTTTTGCATTTTATATACCATGTCATGAACATCCAAAGCTATTGAATACTGGAGCTTTTGCGTTGAGACTCAGTATGTTGCTATGTCGTGCTACAGTTGATGACTCGCTGAATTGCAGTAGAAATCGCTAAATCGGATCCACTGGCACCGAGAGATTTCGACCAAGTCGGCGACATCTGACTTATTTGAAGGCATTACGAAGGAATAACTGCAAAACGTTTTACGAAACTTTGTCCGGTTTTTGGTGATATAGCTGTGGATGCCTAACGGACATACGCAAGGTGGATGCACGGGGATGAGGGCAGAATGTGTGTGTTCGTGTGTGTTTTTGTGTCTGTGTGCGTGCGTGCGAGCTTGTTGGGTGTTTGCATCTGACGTGAAATCTGAATGGGTTAGAAATCTTTAACGGAATCCACGTCTTGAAATCTAAAAACGTTGGTGCAACGACTAATTAACACGGCCCTTTGTATTCGTCTGGCTCTAATGTAGCCAGTAACTTTGAGTTTTAGTGAGATAGCGTAGGGAACATCGGGTGACCAATTGTTGTTGCAAGCAGGAGAATTCCACTGACTATATTTACTATGTACTTGTCGGACTATGCAACTGTAATTGTGGTAGGGGTAACCGAATTGTGTTCGTCAAACTTAATACGCGCAGGAACGGTAGGAAGGAGAAATACTGCAACATGAGGCTGAGGATAACTGCACTCACTTATATTTATTGTTATACTACTGTCCACAACAAGGCTATTTCATCTTATTGTTGATTTGGAGCGAAATCAAGGTGATCTGTCAAATATTCTTGAAGAAAAGAGGTATTTTCTAAAGTAGATTATTCGGGGTCATTTTTTTAAACTTACATCAGAAGAACTGCACAACTGATGATCGAGTTCAGTAGAATTTCAACACACTCCAAAGTTAAAAAGCTTTTATTTACGTTTTAAAACAGACCACCTCAATAAAAAGCCGGTTAAAATCGCAGGTGAATCACAACACACACTCGAATGCCCACACACATGTTGAAAACATTACAACGAAAGGACAAAAGGTAGACATGTGATTTCCTTTTAAGATAATGAAGTTACATTTCAAGCCCCATACAGCGCCAAACACTCTAAATACAAAATGGCGTCTCGGACGCGCCATACAACTGTGTGTATTATGCAATACTGGAAATAGAACACGAGTGTTCAGAAAGCGTCACCTTGGTGTTCACAATACCATACGTGTGTTCTGGTTGCACGACATGAGTTCTACTCATAAAGCTAGAATATAATTAGCAAGATACAATGGCAACATAATTTGCCAACATTGGAACGTTTTCTGCCGATAAAAATACACATACGCGATTGATATCACATTCATTTCCAAATAAATTTAAACGAAGTGTTAGTATCCCAGTACTCCCGTACACACTAGATATTGATATAAAAATGGTGTAGCCTGCCTATTAATTTATTGTTTATTGCATCAAATACGTACAAAAACATGCTTTTACGGGAAGATTCAACGCCGCTAATTTAACTTATTTCCGTGAAACCGATGTGTAAGTATTCCAACAACTTCGTGCCTGTAGACATGGGGAGGTGTCACGGATGTAATCCCAACCTTCACTGGCATTTGAGAATTTTCAACTGACGTAAATTGTCGCGTTCGACATGTCAAATTATATCTAACTGGTTTACCTGCGTTTTCATCTTCACCACACGCGTAGACGGGGAAGGAACCGTGGGTAGGGGGAAGAGTTGGTGATGAGGAACAGAATAACCGATTACGATTGAGGAAGAACTGTTAACGTGGAGAGGTCGTTGAAGAGCAAGCAACAGGTCTATTAATCATAAGTGTTGCATCCCCGTTTCACTAGCTGGTTGCAGGTCTGACTACCTCAGGTGTGCATGTATGTCTACATGGGCTTTGATTTAAAGGTCGCGTCAAATAGTCTACTTAAAAAAGTGCAAGAACATTTAGAAGCTATACTCATTGAGGAGAACTTCAAAAACTTACTCGTACAAGAACCAAGGCAAAAAAAGTAATAACAGCAGAGAGCTTCAAAATTGATTCACTTCCTTTTAGTAATTGCCAAACAGTTACCAGTGAAAACTTGACAAAGTTGAAACTTATTTTCGTGAACATCAAAATAAAACGTTAAAGTGAAGGCCTTTAGATGAGAGAAATGGAGATTAAGCAGGATTCATTCTTTTATCAACCCATTCCAGTTCCCAATTAAGAATAGCTTTTCGTTGTTCCACATCCTTCGCCTCTTGTGCGAGCACCGTTTTTGGTTTCACCTCCTCCAGGTCTTTCGGATCTCCCAATTCGTACGGCGTGAGAGCAGGCCTTGCCTTTTTAGGACAAACAGTACCAGCCCAGATCTCAGCAGAGTTGACGATGGAGCTCATGATCATGTTCACTTTGATCTCGTATGCTCTTTTGTTTGTCGACTTCATCTTAGAAATCGTGGGAGATAAGTAGATCTTGATCACGTCGACATTTTTATTGTAGGTCATCATAATCTGAAATTGAAATTTTTATATTTTTGTGCCATTAGTATTTTGTTTCTGATAAAGTACTGAACTGCAGTGAAAAGTTGAATCATTCATTCAACTCAGTACCGTCGTTACTACAGGGCCCACTAGGGCACGTGCCCGGGAGCTCCATGACTACAGGGCACCCACGCCGATCTACGCTATAGTAAAAAAGTCAAATAATACCAGTCTTATGGGCTGTGTGAAGTACTGTATGTTCTACCTCAGTATTGCTTTTCATGAATTCCCAAGCCTATTGTCGGATTATGTTATGAAAAATGTAGTGTTTTGAAATTGAAACATATAAAAGGGCAAAAATCGTCCGTGCTCTAAATTTCATAAATAAATCAAGAAAATTCAAGTTTAGTTTGGATTTCATGTTTCTTTAATTAATAACATCACGCGTCTAGATCATTTTCGTGATTGAGTCGAATTCTTACCCTATGCTATTCAGAAGATTGTGGCTCTCAAGAGTGCATTTAAAAACACAAAGACTTCTCTATAATGATCGTGCCAAAGTCGAACCTATGTTCCATGCGTTTCCCTTTTTTCAATTTTCATGTACGTTTTCAGCCGTTGTTCGTTCTCTAACCTATTTCATTTGCGTTTTGCTACTGACAAAATGCGGTTAGATTCTTGATTAAATGTCACCGACATAACCGTCTGTTTGTATTTCTTGTACAATCTCATCTCATGAGTCGGTGATGGTTGCATCACCTTCGTATTGATCTATCTGAAATGCGCTCTCTGTTTCGCATAACGAAACAAAAAACAAATCAAAAGTGGCAAGAGTTTTGTCAACAACTCACCAAATGTGACGGTTTCCAGCCTCAACTTACCTTTAACAGCTTTTTCATGATCCCCAGGTCTCCGTACTTTTCAATAAATACAGTCACGTTTCCTTTAGCATTCACGGCTAACATTTGATTTATCATTTCCAGAAGTGGCGACGGGTTTTTCTCACCGAACAGTTCAACCTCAACACTCCTATCCTTATCCGGCTTGTACCGCCCACGGACACTTGGAGCTGAAATTTGGTAACAAGTTAAGCTGAACACATCTCATTTTGCATGAGTATCATCTGAAGGAAAGGGGGACTTTAAAAACAGACTGTAAATGACACTTTTATGGTTTTGTTATATTTTGGCTACAAAAAAGTATTGTGGATAATTCTCCCTAGTTTACTTCTTGACCATATTCGGAATTCAGTTATAGTCAGACTCCAAAATCAAAACGCGAGTGTCGCTGACACTATACACGAGTCTACACGATTTCATCCATCATCTTGATATCGATTTTCACAAATTCGCTTTCTTTCTGATACAACGTATGCTCAATTTTAGTGCACGTTTGGGAATGCCGATGATACATCTAAAAATTCCCAAGAACTTAACAGCATAATCTCAGCGAGTAATAATTTCAACCACAGCATCGTGTTCATATGCGTCCACCGTGCGCAGCGGGTTCAGGGCAGATACAGAGGATAGTCGTTATTATAAATATTCCTATTAAATGGAGTAAGGTTAGTTGACTTGATAGCCTCTAGAGAGTGAAACAGTAGTCAGAAATACTCTTCTTAACAGGAACACGCCTTCAATATGTCATCGTCATTCTTTGGGGACACGGAAACAGACGACAAAGAATATATAAAGGAAAGACAAAAACTCCACTAGGAAACGCAGCTTAAGCAAACAGGGCAGATGTTGTCGGCTACGTGATTTTGACTTATTTTCCAACATTCATGATCAGCCATCAAAGAACTTGAAAGACATCAAGATAATACGAAAAAAATTGCAACTAGGGGACTCAACAGCATCAGGATCTGTCTCAAAATCCCTGTCATGTAGGCCTACTTATCCTTGATAAAAAACGCACACAAATTCAATATCGAGTCATCGAGGATTGGAACGTATTTGGCAAACTTTCAGGAAAGTCAGTCAAATAATAAGCAGAAAATAAAATTGACACTGAGGTGCACAATTGATATCGGATTAGTCCGAAAGTCGTCTTCACCCGTTGTCACGTTCATGAGAGTACACTTGCCGATTCAACAAAGATCCTGAAAAGGGTGTAGGAGATAAAGCCAGGGACGTAAGTGGCGCCACAATAGTTGTAGCCGTGCCCAAACCATTGTCGGCTGAGCTAATCACGGTTCAGAGAAACACACAATGCGCCAATTTCCGTGATGTTACTTGCTTTGAGGTTTGGCCGGTAAAGAGGTGGACGCCAAAAAAATTGACTCGAAAACAGCAAAAAGGCCACAATGTCAAGCACAATCCGTTGAATCCATTCGAAAACGGGAGCGAGTGCCGTCTCCTTAATAGGTACCTATTTCCTAAATTCCATGAAAATCCGTCAAAGAGCTCCGAAGATACAGAAACAAATGTAAAAATTGCCACTAGGGGAGTAGTTGTCTTATCCGCACAAAAATTTGCTGATGACGTCCTATCTATGATAAAAACATGTTAAAAGATTTTCATGAAAATCCATCATCCATCCAGGGGCTTCGGAGATACCCAATCGGAAGCCCGGAGAAGGAGGAATGAGCGCCGGATGGACTGGTAAACGTACGCACAGGGGTGATGGAACAATGTGCCCACATAAATATATTGTGGATGTATAACAATCGGTTCGTGATTGATAATTTTCAATTTTCACCTTGAAATTCCATGAGAGCTGTAGATATTCCTAGATTTGCACTTGCAGTAGAATAGGCATGGAATGTCAACTCCCACACGTGACCCATGCATACTAGTGTTAGAGCATGCTACATTCATATTTCACAGGATTGACCGCGAGAGTTTTACCGTCAATTTCCGGTTGTCAGCTCGACTGAAATTTGATGGTAATCAGAAACTGCCTACACGTGTCGTTGCATCATGAAGGACTGTGACAAGCACGTACAGTGTAAGCTTGAAGATCGACCAACACGACTGTCATCCAAGAACGAATGTCGAGTCCTAGGTTTTGGATACCAGATAAGACGTTTGATTATTTATGATTAATAGACAGAAGTTATCCTTACAGAGGGCGCTATCGTAGTTACTCTTCATTATTGTTAGTGAATCGCAAAGCATAGATGTTTTTTATACTGAACGCACAGTCAACTTCTGACGAAGGGTTTCATTATTCTGCACTTTGGTAACACTCAATGTTTTTTGGATTAAAAAGTATTTAGTATTTTGAAGCCAGTCAGATATGTAAAATGATCATTATTTATGAATTAAATGATTTATCATTTTCTTCTAGTTTAAAAAACAACATCAAGAGCTGATTTAGGGTTTTTAATGATATGAAACTTACGGCAACGGATGAGTTTTGTAACGTCTCAAGTGACAATAACGAAGTTGGCTATTGTTAAAATATGTATTCGTTTTTGTTGTCCCAGGTACACGATTTTTGAATCGTATTAGAACTTAGGTGGTGCTTGATCATATTGATGTATTTTTAGGAAACTATTTTAATGCGTCTAGATGGCTTCCCGAGTCGCGAAATCGCAAGCAGGTGATCCTCCGTTTGACAATACTTGGGTCCATTAGTCCGTAAGATATTTCAGAAAAGTAGATCAAATTTATTCGGAATACGTTTTCAGTGATCACATTTCTAAACTTTTCTTTCAATTGGTGTTTTTGCTCAACTTTCATGCCCACTTAAGATTAGTGTGTATTCTATGCTCGAGTACACAATGGCTTGCGTAAATAACTCTAATCCTATTTTGTACTTAATGACCCAGGCATTAACGCTAAAAGTTCGAGTATGAACTCGAAATTTTAAGATTTTGCTTGAAATGTCGAGTTTTACTCGAGTTTGTAGCTCAAATCTAAATCATTCATATACATGAGCCATAATGTGCTCGACCACAAACTAAGACTCACTTAATACCTCGAGTTCGCATGAAATTGGAACAGAAAATGCCAAAAATAATATCGAGTTCCAGAGTGGGATCCAGAATTTTGAGAAAGTGGGGAGGCAGGCCACAGTATTAGCCAGGATTTTGCCCGTCAAACACTCGCACCCCCGAACTGCCAAATGGAATCTGGGCGAATTTTATGGGCCCATGGCTCCCTTTCCCCCCNCCCCCCCCCCCACAATCTGTCACTGAGTTCATATGCAAACAACTTCCACGCTCGCGCCGTGCAATCTCAGTTGCGCGAGATCAAAATTGGCATTTCAGTTCTACAGTTCTGTGCTACACAGATGTATATACATGTATCGCTAATGTCAGATGATTGACTGTGGGTTTGTTTAAAAGGTAGCTATGCTTTGAGATTGTGCGTAGATGGAGAGTGAATAATCAAATCCAGTAATTAATTTAATATATGATAACCCGTAATTAGACAAATGAAACCTATTGTTAATTAAGTAATCAACTACAAAGAGTACTACGCTAGCGCCCTCTTTAAAGATTACTTTAATCAAACAACCAAAACGATCAAATGTCTTATCTGCTATCCAAGCTAGGACTCTCCACTTGTTGGATGTCTGTCCTGTTGGTGAATCTTCGAACTACACACACTGTATAGCGACAGTGTACTTGCTGGTCACCGTCTCTGGTGATGCAACACTTGCAGGCAATTTCTTCTACCCGCGATTCTTCTTGCTGGTCACAGTCTCTTGCTGATGACCCAACACTGCAGGTAGTATCTTACTACCCACAATGCAAGTGACAAGCTCTTAGTTAACTTCCTGTTCGTTAAGGTGGCACTGAATAGTTAGGTTGTGGCCGCGGTCAATTTGCACTGCCAAAATGTTAAAATCTAGGACTAGGCCAGACTTGGGGGCATTTTTAGTTAGGTATTGTGTGTAGGCCAAGTGAATGTTTTTTTTTTGTATTTGTGGACATCCTGGGAATGAAAAAAGGCCAGTTTCTTGGCAGTAGCTGCACTTTTCTTCAAGATGGTGGCCCCCTGTTGCAGTTGTGCATTGCTGTGTAGCAACTGAGAAATTGGCCGCGATTTCAGGTAGCCCTCAAACAAGCCAGATTTGCAAAAAAAAAGTAGTTGGTTGACAGTATTTTTGGATCACATTTTTGGAATCGGTAGGAAATTTGCTTTCGGAATCTAATGTTGGCTTTAGTCGAGCATCGGCAGGAAAGTGGTGATTTTGGGGTGAAACGTGCCGATTTTGCATTTTTTTTTGCCCTCATTTTTCTTAGTTCAGCTTGGTTTCCACTGGGAGTGAATGGTCAAAAATACAAGAGAGAATAAAGTTTCTGTGCTCATCTGTAGGGCTTGTGATGCGAAATGACTCAAAACATTTCCTTATTTGCATGTAGTTTTTGACAAAGTGAAGAAAGGGTGAAGAGTGCATTGACGTGTGTTCTGACAGGCAAACCCCTGTGAGAACTGTTCTGTGCCTACTTAACCCTTGCCCTTGCTTAGATCCTTTCTAGAATCTTCCACGAGATGGCTCTGTCGTACAATTGCTTCTGTACACCGTAGCAAGTCTTTATGCTTCAACTACTATAGCGCATCTAATTATCTTGTTGATTACAGCCCATAATATAACATTCTACTTATTTAGTGATTGGCTAATAAAAACCACATGATCATATCCACTCGTATTATTGGCTGTTACAATTTGTTCTCAGAATATTCTAGAATCTCTAGAGTACTTTGACCCCAGAACCCAAAGTTGTAAACACCATCTGAAAATAGATTTTGACGTTAAAATACATGTAAACAAGTCTGACCCCATGATTCAAAAGTACATATGCACAAAGTTTTGGGCAACTTTAAATGGATCTATTCTTACTAATTACTTAATCAATATTTATTCTGACAGCTAGGTTGTGCCTCGAATTTATTTTCAAGGTCGGACGACCCAGTAATCTGCCTTAGTTACCCACGTTTTCGCTATGTCCGCCTCAGATTCATCTGTCATACAGTCAGGCAGCCCTCGATACAGGGAAAAGTACCAGCCTTAACGGGTCATGTAGCACGGCCTTTGAGAACCATCGGTTTAGTTGATGCTTTGGGATGGAATCATTTGTTTTTTTTTCTTTAATAGGCCTACAGCTGACGCCCCTCGGGCGATAATTCTCCAAAATCCAATCGGGTTCTAGATAACGGGAGATAACGACTTCGCCATGTAATAATCTATATAAATTACACATGACAAAACCATGGGCGGTCTGAAATTCAATGACAACGGGAAAAAACTCCTCCGTTGGTTCCATTTTTGCAGTTTGTAGTTTGCAATTTCGGTTTGACCTACATGGTATAACGCATCGTGGGCTTCATGTAAATTGCAAATTATCACTATAATCGGAACACCGAAGCCAATATCAGCTAACTTCATGAATATTATGAAAGTTTCCGTATTCAAACTACCCACCACTATTCACCGATGACATAAATTCATAATGAAGCGGTGTTTTTGCAATCTACTTGCTATTTTAAAAGTAACCTGCATGTTTTCAAATAATACGACGAAAAAAGCCCACGCGTTCCTTAACTTTGTTCGCAGCACTCTCGTAGGCAAGAATGCAACTTGTTTATCAGGCAATACAAACGATGACAATGCAAGAAAAAATAGATTTCTAATATTACTTCGACCTAATCGCTTTCCTGCGAATCTACACTGCACACGTTTGAGTTAAAAAAGTATTAACTTACCGAAAATGCCAAACAATTCTGTTTTTTCCACACACAGGAATTTTTTGTCGTCACAGGCAAACGAACTGACACTGTCGATGGCTGATTCAGTATTCATGTTGTATATGCTCAACTTGTCTAGATTCCCGAATGGGTTGCCAGAGTTGTTCTTGTAAAAGTTCAAGACGGTCATACAGTTCTCTACTTTCCTTGTCCAAACTGGCCCTGGAATGATGTAAATATAACAATGATAACAGTATTTCAGTATTAGGATAGCTTATTGTTAAAACTGGACGCCGTTATGAGACACCCGTTCCCAGTGGTGTTCAACTTCCAATTCAAAAGTCATTCCGCATAAATTATGCAAGTAAATAAATGATTTAAAGGATATGCAGGACCTTAATTTTTAATTTTACAATGGTTTACATAGTGTTGAAAGATGCAGCGGAGAACAGACATAAGCTAGTTTTGATACTGAGGGAGTTGTGTGCCTGCAAACATACGACCGCTGGTGACGAATGCACCGAGTCGTCGCAAGGCACCTTGCACTTGTTCACGAACACGGCAAGCTGTGAAAAACAGCTAAATCCTCAACCAAATTCATCGGTAATTTGACATTTGACTGTTTCGGTCGTGCTCACGGCGTGCTTTAACTACAGACTTCATTTATATTGTCCACAAGGTAGTTAGTTTCTTGATATCAGTCTCCTCGGCGTGTGGTTCATGCGTTGTGTATCACAATGAACTGTTGACTACCTGTTGGCTCCGCCTCTGAGATAGTTTGATTAGATGCATTAAAACTAGACTTACAAAACTAGTGATAACTACATGTAAGTTAATAACGAACTGAAACTTCAGTTGTTATTGCAATGAATGTTGAAATAATGACCATGCTTATGGCGGGTGTTCAACATAACAAGTTTTCATCGAATAATTAAGCGATAGCTTTGAGATTTTGACAACTCGTTACGTTTTCAGCTTTTTCTCGGCTTCCGCACATTTAGGACCTACATTCGGCAAACCGACCTACTTGAACCTTAGGAACGCGATTTCACTGAAACTTATTTATTTACCTCAAAAACTCTGTTGGGATTTTTAAACGCCTAGTATTATTGTACCGTGCCGTAGACGAATACCTTACGTTTTGCAAGTTAATTTGGCCTAGGAACTAAGCTAAATGAGTAATCTAAATTATTATCAGGATTTTTGAGAGGTATCGGCGAGTTTTCATTTAAATAAGGTTTCATTAAACCGACTAAGGTGGTGTAGAGCTATAAATGTGGCCACGTTACAGTAACAAAGACACTTAAGTATCAAGCGTATAACCCTGTTCTTTCTTCTTTCAGAAAATATCAACTTTTACTAGTTGAAACAGACTAGTTTTCTGCTAATTGACTTTGAATCGACGCTTTTCATTAAGGCCCTACATAACCTTAACGACAAAATTTAATGATGAATGGTGTCAATTAAATTATTTAGGTACATAATTTGCTCAAGTAAATAACTATTTTACGCCTTTAATAGTAATCATTAATAAGAAACGTCACCGTGGTAATGATCATGTCTTGCATTCAACAATGCAACACACCTTAATACCAGTGACCAATACAATAAAGAGTTACGAATGTTCCATTGCCAGGCATATAGTGGTTGTCTCAGGGTTGAAGAACAACATGGGTTTTTATGTCACTCGAGCCATATATTTCATTCCATTGACTTGACACATGAGCACAAAGTATGGCTTCTTATTATCTGTTATGCGTTTTATTTTTCTAAGACTCGTCGTTTTCAGTGATTTTCAGACGACCGTTGTTGCATTGACCGATCATTTCTCGCTTTCAGTTCATGTCGATTGACCCCAGTCTCAGACCAATGCTACTCACATGTGCTGGCTTTTCTTACAATTTTTCCAAACGGCGGCTTTCAAAAAAAATTGACGAAATATGGAATGAGCGAACGTCATGATAGTTTCAAACATTGCTGGGTTATAAAACAATCATCCTCTGTTCTGTTCATTTTTCCAGCAGAAGAATTAGCAACCCAAAATTTGTCGATAAAAAGTCAACCTTCAAAACGGAGACTTCGACGTCTGTTTCCCCTTCCGCTAGGTTAAGATCTCGAGGGTCGGTCTCGTTTCGAAATCAACCAATGGTATTCAAGTACAAAATAGGTCATTAGGCTAACAGTGGACATCTTTTCACAAATTACGATATCAACTTATGGCAGTAAACTCAGCCACAGGATGGCGTCGAAAACAAGGCATGTGTGTGGAAAATGTTGGAAACTTTGCATATACTGCCGACTTTTTTCTTCAAATGGCTCTTTCTGTTTTGGTGAGGAACTGATACTGTATTTTGCTTCATTCAGATCTTGCAATTTGCAATATTTGGGCTAAATTGTGTTCCACGGTTGAACGTGTTCAATTGGCCCCAGTTGTGCAAGCTTTTGTTTCTTTATCGATTTCAATTCGTCACAAACGTTTGAGAAAGAGAGATTAAGTAATATGTTTATTAACTAATATAACAAATTAGTGATCGAAATATATAATAAAAGAAAACGCATTAGGATACCCCACGCACATAGGAATATTACTGTCATATCCTATCGAGAATTCATTTCATCTGGGAATGTCCCAACCAGACCGAAGGTGGAGTTGAGACATCCCCATGTGAAATGAATTCACAATGCTACGGGGAATATGAGTAGTATTGTTTGGAATCTTTATTTTAACTTTATTCCAATGATTGCAAAACGTAAAAATGACGTTATATAAAACCATCGCTATTTGATCGGGCTACGAAACTTGTGAACTGCATTTCAACAAGAGAGTGTAAAAAGTGAGAGTAAAAATGGGTGGAAAATTTGTTGCGAAACGTAGAAAGAGACGGCACATCTTGGAACTTGCGTTAGGCGAGAGGTTCAACTAAAATTGTAAGTCCCATTTGGGAAGTGAGGTCAATCAGCCTGGCGTGTCTTAATACGCCGTAAACTGTGACAAAGCCGTAAAATGTAACAACCATTACATTTTACATTTTACGTTGCTTCTCCTGATTATTAAGTGTCTATTTTGTGAATATTGACTATCCCTTAGTCCAGTTGGTTGTGGCTCACATATGCCTGCAGCGTTTTTTGTGCAAGTGGGTAGAGTTCATACGGCCTCAAAGCCGACGAAAGTTCGCTAAATGGGAAATCAAATTCATTGTCTGATTCTTCAAGTACCTGAGTGTGATGCCCGTATCCACTCTCTTCTCTGTCTGCATAAAAAGTGCTTATTTCGTTAAGTTTTATGATATTCGTTTCATATTAGCTAACTGAAACTTCAAAAACTAAAAAAATTCATGATGGGAACTCTTTAAATGTAACAATTTATAACTTGAAAAGAGATAACAAATATAAAAGCAGCGGTAGCTGCGCAATGAACTTGTAACATCTCCTGAAAATAGTTAAATAACAACAATATTTCGTGGTGTAGTTGCCGAGGAATCGGCACCTGAGTTGCAGACGATATAATATTTAGCAATTGAAAACTGAGCCAGAACTGTCATACAATAAACAGTCCTGTTCCAGATGTTACAATTGGGACCTGACTGCATGTTGCGTGTTATTTACACTGTTGTAACTGTATTACTTTGAACTATTTTCCGAAAGTTTGATGATCGAACCCGCTAACGACGTCTAGTCGACATTGACCTACCTTTTGAACTTACCATGTCAGAGGTCACTGTTGAAGTAGTGCGGGAGGTGAATCCGGAAAACAATATTACATGGGGTATTTAACTCGACTGATTCAACGCGTATGGGATAAAAAAATTATATCAAATGCACATGCAAAAAATGTACCATCCTTACATTTTACGAAAGCGAAGCGAGTTTGATGGTACTTGCCACACGGGGGGGAAACGGTTCAACCACTTAACGGCTTTTTTCTCGGATTGTTTGAATGAAATTATGTCAAATGCGCCAACTCGAATTTATAGATGTGTCTCCATGGGCTTTTCCTAGTTTTTTAACATGGATAGCTTATTGGTAGAGTCAAAAATATAACCTGTACAATTTCAACTCCAGATGAAAGGAGTTCCTAGGATCAGGTTTGTTATTGTTAAATCGTTCTTGCAATCTTTCATTGGCGCTCACAGGTGATAATCAATTGTGTGTCTGGTATTACAGTAAGCACACGTCCTTTGGTAACCACACCAGAAACAATGAAATCATATTTTGGCTATCACTTATCGTATTTCTTGGGGAAAAAACTACAACATAAGTTTTCACGGACACTTCAATTCCAAAAGTCTCTTTGGAAAAAATCACCCGTTTCAGTCCACGATAGTTTGATTTATTTCAGTCCATGTTTTACTGCCTTGAAATCATTGCTAATGCGGTAATTGCGCTGCTCAACATAAAAGGGCGAGGTCAAAGTTTCTGCTATTGACGGGTTCCGTCTTGCACGTAAGTTGTAAAAATCTATTGACAAAGTACATCTCACTGCTGTACGGGCCAAATTTCGTATGAAGTAGCACACACGTAATTTGCTGGTTGTGGTTCACGATTCGGAAAACAAACGCAGCTTGCTGCAGTTTGGTCCAGTTCACATAATTCAAAAAAGGTCGCAAATCAGCACATGTAGTACACATGCGCACGAGGTTTAGTTAAAATGATAAAGAAATTCCCAATTCTTGTTTGTGGATGGAATTCCACAGGATGGCTCATTCCTTTCGGACGCATCAGTGCCGAGGTGACCTGTTGCATTCAGGATCGGTTTTATTTAATTTCAGTGTAGCTCGAACTTCAGCATATTGGTGTACTGGTCCTACTTTAACTTTTGACATTGCACAATTTAAGTACGGCAATTTATTGTGCATTTTTGACACTTTAACACTTGTTTGGGATTCAATTAGTTGAGTTGAAGAACTTGACGCGATTTCATTGTTTTAGCTTAGACATCCCCGTGGAACGAAATTAATAGGAACGTTTTCAACAAGAGAAAAAAATATAACACAGGGGGTATCCTCACGTTTAGACGTTGTAAGTAAAAGATTATAGTCTGAATTCAGATCTGCGTGGCAAACTCCAGAAGGGTATAATTTTACCTCAAACAATACCGCGCTTGCCGATAGTTCAGAAATAATCAATTCCTGAAGTTGGCGCGCGAATAACCAAGATCTTAAATCTCAATCTTCTCGTTTCCAAAAAGTAGGCATACTCTGCATCCAAAGTTGTTAAGACGTTTCTCACAATATCATTAAGGTTGAAGCTAGGAACCCCTATCAAATGCTTTTGAAGCAGCATTGGCTGTCCATTATGGGAAGCCCTGTGAAAACGTTGAGATGACTTTAAAATCTTTGAGAAACATGATGTATTAGCACTTTGCTAAGCGTGTATTGTGTATATTGCACAATGTTCTTGTTAAATGAGTTCAATAATAACGACAGCGACAATGACAATAATAACAAGTAATAGTAATAATGATAAAGGTCATGCCATGTCAGGCCGAAGGGTATTCCTATAGAGTGCAACCAAAAAAGGGTGTTTTTTCACAGCAAAAAAATACTCTCCAAATTTTTCGAGAAAATACTATCTAACAGGGTGCCTGTCCTGAATTTCTGGAACAGAACTTTGTGAAAATGCATTTTTGCACTCTTTAAATGGGTCACTTGTCTGTCCGAACCCATTCTTTAAATGAGTAAGTAGCCAAAATTTTGAGCGGCACTCCTCGTCCAAAAATGCTCGAGTATCCCCGCCCGTGTCAGATACCACTTGTTCGTGATTTTGGCCATTTACTTTGCGATATGATGTTGGTTTCGAAACAATCGTACATTTCTCGCATGCGCATTGGACGTAAAATGTAACAATCACGTAAAACGTAACAACTTGTTACATTTTAGGAGAGACTCAGTAACGTAAAATGTAACAATGACGCAAAATGTAACAGTTGTTACATTTTACGAAATTATTACATTTTACGGCGTGTCAGTGCCTCCCAAGAGGCGAGGATCTCGGAGAAAACTCATAACTTCGCCATGTTTACAAGCAAAACACGTCGTCACACAAGCTTCGTTAGTGAGATTCTTGTGTCTACAAAACTCTACACAGAAGTCGTCACCAGCAATCGTCGGCCGCTGCACGGAAACCCTCGGCTTATGCTCATATCGAAAAGCCCTAATTGACTGAAAATTAATTGAAATTTCTTGTATCGTCTAAAATATTCTGACCATCGGTCTTGACTGTGTCATCCTTCATAGAATTTTATTCAAGCATCTATGTACTCAAGTTCACTTGATGCTATATCGATCAATAACGAATGTCAGCGAAGCTTTTAATCTTACATGCATTTCGTAAAATATACTTCAGCATCTCACCTTCGTTACATTCATTGCAATCGTCAATGAAGCATCCCGTTAGTGCCTTTTTCGTTTTTGCGTAGTCTCGGTGACTGGTAGTAAATCGAGCTTTCTTTTTCAACATATCTTCCACCCTCTGCATTTCCTTCTTCCGGTAAGATTGCGTCTTCTTGCAAAATTCGGGAGAATACTTCTTCTTGGTGCAATCGCGGTCAGCAAAACTGGAAGTTGGGAATACAAAATCAGGTTTTCATCGAAACAGGCCTATTTAGGGTTAAAATGCTGCTCTGACACGGACGTGAGCATAAAGTCTTAATACCTAGGGCTAATCTAGTTCAAACTAGAAATACATACACTGCAAAAATGAGTAAATTGCACGTTTAACGAGAAATGTGGCATTCTGAAAGCGTATTTGTCGATTTGGCAATTTTTCCTGTGAGGGGATGGTATACTTCCGTTTTAGAATGACTACTGCACGCACTCTGGCTCGTAGTCAAGAAAGTACTCAGTTTATCACGGTAGTGTAACCTTTGAACCCACGGGAGTCTACTCTGAAAGCTGGTTAAGACCTCTCTAGTAGATTTTATCAAAAAACATAATTAACAATCCTTCAAACTTCAAGTGCGGCGCTGTGAACAAGTTGCACGAAGCAAACAGCTGTGTGTACGAGCTGCTGTGTTCTCAACAAGAACGTTTAAATCAAACCTCATCCATCAAAGAACCTCAGTGGTAGATAGAGGCAGAAGAAAAACAAAATGGACACTGATGAGCTATACTGTAGTTGGACTTGTCCGAAAAATAATGATAATCGTCTTCTCTTCAATTGCAATACATCTGCCACATGTCATAACGATCCTGGCGAACTTAGATCGAGAGACAGAAGCCTAAAAAACCGACGAGTACAAAATAATATAAGGGCAATGCAAAACGTTAATATGCGCACCATGCTTGGAGAAATTTAATATCGCAAAATTGTAACTATGCTTGTTGGTTTTAGATTGCACGTTTTGATACTTTGGACTCTGGTACCCGATACTTACAATCCAGCATCGGTCTTAAAGTTGAAATAATAGTTCTCTTCTCCAAACTTGAAGGTACACGCTGTGGCGACATCAAGAGCAGAGATAGCCGGACCACCTAAAAGATGGTTATAAATGCAATTTCGTTTAGTATTTTCGTTAACATTGGTAAACAAATCACGCTGTGAAACAAGTGTCCTTACAAAAGACGAAAATTCTCTTGCCTTTTTGACGGAAAACCTCGACATATGAGCTTTTGCCAAAATGATGCTTGGCAAGCAAGTGTACCATATAAGCAGAGAACTCCAACCCTGGAGTGCCATCTTCGAGTTTGCGCTGCTAGGGTTGCGCCCCGAATGCGTGACATTTGTTTGCATTTATTTGTTCTGGTGTTGGTTATTCCTATGGAATAAAACTTTTCGGAACTCTGCTGTTTTTGAACCAAATTGCATGAGAATCATGTCATTAGAAAGCCGTTCGTCAGTTCTTGATGGTGTATGATTTTAGCAGAAGCAAATGATACATACATAAGATAATCCATAAATAACTATCATTTCGTGTGCATGACAGGTTTAAAACGTTTTGTTACCAAAATGCGGAAAATAACAGAATGTAATAGTAACATAAAAAAGAAAATAAACCAGATAGGTGAAATAAATGACTAATTAAACAGGCGGGGATATAATTTCATTGAATCAAAAGATTTCTAACCTATTATGAAAAAGATTTTAGAATATGGATCCCTCAAAGTTGCTATGAAGAATTTAGGCATTCATCCAAAATCATACATCTTTGGTGACGTTCGATACAGTTCTTCAGAAAAATTTCAGGACTTGGGGACACAAAAATAATGTCATCAACTAATTGCTCCTGACTACCGTTCCGAAATTTGCAGGTAAAGGCCTTCTGATAGATAAAAAATAAGCAAATATCTATTGTGTAGGTTTGAACTGTACCGCGAGTAGATCATTACATATACACAGGCTGCAGTGTAGGACTTTCCATAGTAGTTTGCAAATACAGTGTAAGCTCATTTCTTCAGAAAGTAAAAACTGGTGACCCTGATACATGCATTGTGTGCTACCGTAAGCAAGAGACACTGAAACACGTTTTTGCGATTGATATGTTATTAAAGAAATTGGACTCTGGAATATAACAATATTCTTGATAAAGAGACAAATGAACATGTGTTCTAAAGCTGTCAATAATCGGTAATGAAAAAACGGGACAAATGGATTGAAAAGCCGGACTTCCGGATATAAAGCGGGGCATCTGGGGCTATGCCAAAACGCTAGGGGGAAATGTTTGCACCAACACACAAAAACGTCCCGACGGTCGAATAGGCAATTGTGAGTTCCTCAAAATTGCGGGTGCCTCAAAAAATAGTCGAACGGGAAAATATTAATTGCAGTAGTATAGCATAATATGTCAGTGTCGTCGTATGTCAAAAAATGGGACATTTTGATGGTGACGTGGGATGGGAAAAATTCAAAAAACGGGATAGTCCGTCAAGGGCGGAACAATTGGAAAGTACAATGTATACTGTCAGCAACACACATTATTTGATCGGATTTTTTACAAATATTGCATATAACATTCACTGCTTAAAAATTGAATTACCAAAAAAGTATTGGTAAACATTGCAAAAATAAATTATTATAGAAACATTTGAAAACAGTAATAATTTATGCAAACAAACACACAAACGCACACACACACACACACACACACACACACACACGCCTATGGAGATAAAAACAAAAACAGAAAAATTCAGGTAAGTAAATGAGCCATAAGGGTCCACCTGCTCAAAAACTTATTGTGATTACAGTTTCTAAGTATGTATTTTTCTACGTCATAGTGAATATTAATTTCCATTTTGGCAGCTTCCGAATTTGATTGAAGGTTTTTCAGTCTTCTTTTGTATATGTGTAGTTTCGCAAGACAAATTATTAAATTACGTATTTTGGTCCATCAAATTTCCTAAAAAATATTTATGAGCGTTAGTTCAAAAACTTGACCAGTTTTTGGACAAATCCATTCCCTAAACGACAACCAAAAAGATTCTACAATATCACAAAACCAATACAAATGGAAAAGATCCTGTAACTCATTTTTAAAGAAATAGCAATCACCGTTTGGTAAAATTCCAATCTTGTGAAGATATGTATCTGTACTTATAATTTTATGAGTAATTCTGAACTAGAAATCACATTTAGGTGTCAGAAGTAAAATTGATTGAACAGCCGGAGGTATTTAGGTATTTAGGGCCTGACCCCACTTCTTTTCTATTTTTATTGTTTTTGTCGAACTTGGTTATGAATCGATTATGGATTCTTTTGTTTGAATAAGACAGAATGTCCAAGAAAATAGGGGGAGCATGTGGGAGGAAAATCGTGAAAATGAAATTTCTCCTAACTTTCAAGTATTTACACATGGCCCTTATAAGACCCTGAAAATTGGTAAATGGTGGAGAAAAGTCATACTTATTACAAAAAAGTTGATAAGACATAAGTCGATCATCATCATCATCAAACAAATCATTTACACAAACAATGCCTCTTTCATACCACTGTCTATGCAAATATAGTTATTGTCTATAATGATGCCTGGATTTTACGACATACCGATAGTTTTCAGTTTCAATTTTGTGACACGACATTAATTCCCCACAAATACACAATGCTTCTTTCCAAAGGGCATTATTTACATTATTTACTTTTCTTGAACAAAAACTATTAAAATAGTGTATACCAAAATCTAAGTAGTTACATGCCCTAATCCCCGTCCAAAGTATGTTTCCAGAACTCGTCATTTGACGTCATAAACCTTCTGAACCATGAAAGCTTAAGAGATTTAAAGAATGACAAATGTTCATTTTGCACACATACATGTACACGCGCGCGTGTGTGTCTGCGTGTGTGTGTGTGTGTGTGTGTGTGTGTGTGTGTGTGTGTGTGCGTGTGACTCCCCGGAAATCGGTCTTGTTCTTACCACTGGTCCACCAGCAGTCAGTCCAGAACTTTGTGGGCGGGATTAAGCGGACGCATGTTTAGTAATCAGAATTTGTTTGCGCTGGACATTTTCAGTTTTTGGCGCCCTCAGATTTCGTTTGGCGACCTCAGATTTTACCAGGTTGCCCAATGCGACTTGACATTTAGCTAAGCGTCGAGCACTGCATTGGCTCATCACGTAACCAATGGAACGACGGCATTGGTCTGACCGTCGGTTAAAGCGATTTGTTTCCCTTGAATTCTTTTTCACAAGAGAGTACGCAACTGAGAAAAGTGGGAGTAGTTTTTTTAATTTTTATTTCTTTTCAGGTAAAATAAATATGCAAATAAAGAATTGAGCCGATCTTCCAATTTTCATTTTTTCAGATTGAATGAACAATAAAAAATGAGAACTTTGTCAATTTTCTATTTTCATTTTTTTTTTCGAAAAATGAAAAGTTTAGAATATTGAAACCTGAGTCATTTCGCTCGTTTTTTTATTTTTCTGCAAAACTAGAACTATACAAAACTGGAAATTGTTGTAAATTTCTAACTTTCATTTTCCGGAAAAATGAAATATTAAAAAATTGAAAATCGACTCAATTTTCTAATGTTCACTGAAAAAAGAACAATTAAAGAATCATAAATTAACTGTTCTTTTTAATTTTGAGTTTTGTTTTAAAAGAAAATTTGTTTTGGTCCTTACATACACGGACCACTGAGTACTGTAGCCTTTTTGACATTTATCATATACCAGAAACAAGATACTTCGCGCTAAGAGACGAAATATTTCAGTATCTTCGTCTGGTAAGTGGTTTTTGGATTTCATGTGCTGCGTATTTTAGGCTGTTGCAGTGTCTACTAATGAATAATTAAAAGTCATTGAGGTATGTCATTTTCACGTTGCCTTACACCCAGTGCAGCAATCAGATAATCTATCACACATCTTCCCAGAGGACTTTGCGTGAAATGAAGGTTATAAATGGCTTTAAATATTTTCCCATTAATTCCATGACCTTTAAGAAAGCCGATGAAAGCACAGTTTAACCGTGTATGTTTCGCAGCTAGATTTATGTATTTGATTTTATCGTAAACACTGGATGTTACGATCGTGAAATAACTATTACCACACCTTGGAATACGTCAGAACTACTTTATCGTATTTTCTCCGGAGAAAAAATCTTTATCATCTCTAGAGAAAATAAGCCTGGCCAAGCCGTAAGGATAACGACATTTGCCGTGCTAAATCCATAAGAGTTACGGAAGTACTTTTAACTCTGTACTGGTGTTATTGTCACCAGTAATTCAAAAGCACCTTACAAATGACAACTGAACCAATTATATAGCACAAATCATAAACATATCCGTCAAATATCATCTAAAATTTTAATTTCAACACACTTGATGAAAATTAAGGTGAAAACGGTGTTTTAAGTGCGCCAACACGCAACCTAAACGATACAGCGACCTCTTTTGGCCAACTGGGCATGAATGAGTTTTGATGGGGTAAACATATTACTACCCCCAAACAGAGCAATCATAACATCCGGGTCCTAACCATGTTGTATTTAGCCAATATAAGCAAATAAAATCGTTACTAGTTATAAGAAGCTTTCTTTTATGATATTATTTTATTAATTCAATGAAATTTTTTCAAGTGGTTCTCTTCTTTAAAACAACGTGTTGTTCTGATCGTCTGCTAAACCTACTGCCTGTCCGGTAGTATAAGTAGCTCAGACGGTTCATGTGAATGTGCGTCTTAAAAATAGTTCACTTGATATGTGTGATAAATATGTTATACAACGCACGTGATGACAACTGTGGGTTATTATATCTCGATACGTGATATTCAAGTATTCAAGCCGATTTAAAATTGGGCTTCGCCCTCGTAGAAATCGGCTTGCAGATCACGTATCTCGATATACTAACCCACAGTTATCATCACGCACGATACATAATGTAGGTGTAGCGCAAAAGCGTCATCTAATGTTGAAAAACCACTCCAAAAGCCAGGTTGAACATCGCATATTAAATCTTCACTATTAATGAAAATCGTTAACCGGTTATTAATCATGGACGTAAACAGTTCATCAAGGCAGCTTAATAAAGTAACACCTCGATAATTATCAGCATTTTCAACGACCCTTTATTCTTAAATATATTTATAAAAACAACCATGAACCAGTCATTGAAAAAATAGCAACTGTGGAGTAAGTTGAAGAAGTCCCTCGTAATATGATTCATTTTATGAAGGCAATTTTTTTAAGAATTCGTTACTTATTAGATCTAAGCCACCACTAGTCATTTCACGTTTGCTAAATTATGGTGCTTTTCTGTTATTCTTGGAATAAGATTTCATAATTAGAGAAGTACGAGATTTTTAATCAATGTCAAGCCACAACTTGCCGTGCTCCCTATTACGTTGTATATTTTTACGGTTTAGCTGTTGTTAACATGCAAAATACCAGCCAATAACAAAGCCCCACTTATAGATTGCGGAAAAAAAAACATTCATGTTTTCATGACTGGGATGATTTTGTACGCTGTCAAGTAGCAATGCATGCCGACGCACAGCTCCCTCAGGATCAAAACTACGTTTTGTCTTCAATTTTCTGCCTCGTGTACACATCGGTGACTCGAAGTTTTGGCGATTCTGTGGATGAAAGGACAGTGTACATCTGGAACTGCTCTATACCTGGCTGGAGGTTCCGAACAGCCATGTAACTTTCGAGCTCGGATAAGTAGTATAACATGTCCATACTGTTGTAGGTGGTTCTGCTAAATCTGCCTTTCCTCTCTACACGGTATATTTTTCGTATTTGAATTTCCACGAGAAAGGTTATAAAAGCATTTTGCTAGACACATGTGAAATACTGTAAAAACGCGGCCATATTTTGTGAACAAGATTTTCGATAACTTAAGCAATGCTTAACACGCTACCTGTCAACACTAATCCTATTTTATAACCTATGATAGACTGCCTCAAAAGATGTTTTAATGCATTTAATATCAAGTCAACATGGAAGATGAATGAATTTTAAAATTCAGACAATAATCCTTTGCTGAGCAATAGATACTGTACATAAGGAAAGGTTCACAACGACTTTAGCACTATCAACATATCTGATGGCAAAACCATTCTTGGACTTCAACTAGCTGAATTTAGTCACATGTATTTTGCTGATGAATTCGAGTTGCTGCATAAGAGAACAGCAAATATTTGACAACTTCCCATGCTTTCACTCATTTTGATTGAGTTTCTGATTCATTCCAATACTAGCACATAATTCCAAAACTGCAATATACAGCTATTGTTTCACCACGTATTGACTCTTGTATTTATAAAACTTTGTAATTTCTTCGCGTAGTCAGTTGATTGAAAAACAGCAAGAAAGGTGTCTATTGTTTTGAGGGTCATTTTCACTGCTCTGCCAGAATTGTTATCGACAATCCTGCTGGAATCTGATTAACTTTTTCACGTTTCCAGCCATTCTAGTATGGTCTGGGCCACGAGACCACTAACTGAAGCGTTATAAGATTATATAGAGCGTCACTATAGAACACAATTTTTAAACGTTCCTATTGAATAAGACTAAGTAAACACATTTTTATGTTGAGTCTTGATGCCATCTGGTGGTCAAGCAGTACTATGCACTGCACAGGGACGCTAGGCCATTCTACGGGAAACTGCAGGCAACGGTGTTTGTTGGTGTTTGGGCTTTATCACAAGTTTTAGTGCTGTTTTTGTATACAATAACTGTACGTGGCCCAAGCAAACCATGCGTTATGCCACTTTAAAAAATAGTTGAAGATTGTATTCATTGATTCGTGGTAAATTAAAGCCTACATAAGGCATTAAGGAGGCCATCTTCATTAAGGCTTTTAATCCATCATTCAACAGACATGGAGGTGGCAGGTTTGTTTTGTCCACCGCCTGGAGCGTGTACTGTGGATCGTATCTCGCGACAACACAGCAGAAAGTTCCACCTGTCCCGCCAGTCCAACCAATCAACCATTCCTTTTGAAAAGAGCGGGGACACTCCCGAGATTTTAAAAGATTTGTTAACGAGTGTGATACAGTCCAGCTGAACAACTTTCCTCAACGTCAACGTCAGGGAATACAAGGATATAATAGAAACATTCTTCAAGTCATATTTTTCTTTAAAAATTTCCATTTAATAATCTAGCTTTCACTATTTAAAGTGTCAACACGAAAGATTACCTCTGCATTGTACGGATCTCTGTAAAATAAAGAGTTACCATTCATGGTTTCATTATAATTATTCTATATCACTTATTTTACGACGAGTACTTGACTAAATAGTTTAGAATTGAGAATTTCAAATTTGCCAGAACCTCCTTATGAAAATACGAATGAAAGATGCCTCGGATATATCCTCCAAATTGCCTCGTCATTTGTATAAAGCGTTTGCCAGTGATCCAAATAAACACTTTCAAGTTGATCAGTTCCATGCTGGGAGACTTCAAACTGCCGTCGAAATTGCCATTAGCCTAACAACTCTTCCTGATTAATGGTCGATTAACGTTCTAGATTAGTGTGACGACGATACTGTATGTCTTTGGATTACCATATCCAACACTGTTTTGACGCATTTCCGTATCTCGGGATAGGAATATGTGTATATAATTGGATTTAATGCCGAATTGAAGTAAGCGATGTTCGCAATGACGTAATCAATGTACTGAACAGTAGGTGTATAACTCTCCATTATCGGTGAGGTTTTTAGCACAACGACAGGCATCACGCACGCAGTGAAGGTGCCCAGAATTAAGAACGTCCCCTTTGCAATTTTGATTTTATTCAACACTGCGTTGTTGGCCGGAGCTACTGCATTTCGCGATCGGCATGCCTTGTAAGCGACATATCCGTGACAAACATAACTGACGGACAATGTCACGCCACCACAAGTAATGGAAGTTATTATTTTCATCCTTTTTGGCAAGAGGTTGTAGTTACAGGTCTCCGTGAAGGGGTTATAAGGCGAGTCAGTGATTGCTGGGATCATGCACGACGCACCAACAACACAGGTACTCAGGAGGCAACCGACAATAACAGCCAAAGTATTTCGTTTAGTACTTGAATCTGCATGGTGAAAAAGGGGAAAAGCTATGCTGATAACTCGGTCCAGTGAAATTAGCATGATGAAAACGTGGGACCAAATTACCGGTAAAACTGTGATAAAAACGAGGACCATGCAACCTGATATAGTTGAATCCACCCCACTCGGCGTTCCACTGTCTGCCCACAACATTTGAACGACAACCTTGCGCCATATGTCAATAGGTATGACTACCGCGCCGACCAAAAAGTCAGTTACTGCAAGGCCAACGATGAAAACGTTGTAAGACTTTTTCCAAAGTTTATACTTGAAAATGCAGTAAATCGTCAATCCATTGCTGAATGATATGTAAAAAATCCAAATTATCTGCAGTGCAACAAAAGCTCCCTTAAAATACACAGACACTGTGTTGTCAAGAAACCAAATACTTGTATTGTCTGACGAATTCATGGCTGTTGAAGTAACACACGCTCTTCCTGTACAGAGATTAAAAATGGATGTGCTGCCAAACTGTATCTTTCGCAGATACTTCAACCTGTGCGATGATTGTTTTGCTTCTCACTTTCCAACGTAACTGCTACACTGAGTCCAGTTTTTATGCAGTGTCATGAGTGACGTAGTTCACTATGCTGTACAGCATTGGATTGCTCTACATGTTGTCTGTATAGCGTTTGAAGAAGTCGTCAACACTGTCCCCGAATCGAACAGTCTTGCATAGTGTGTAAACATAAGACGGTGGCATCACACAACCTTAGGCCTTGACAATCGATGCGCTTGACTTGGGTTTGTTGAAAAGATACGTCCAGACCTTTGTCGTTTCATGTAGGGTTAAAATGGGTCAAACGACTTTTTAACACATTAAATACGTCAATTGTTGGTCAACACATGCGTGTAATTTCTTCTTTCATCCCTTACATTAACTAATTACGCTAATTACTATCAGCTTACCTTACCAGTAACTCCATTTGGCGTCGTCATCTTTTTGACACGAAATTTGCAGGCCTTTGTCACAAGAAAAAATTAAAAAATATTCATTTTGCTTTTTGCATAGTTATATGAATACAATTAATAAGACGAGGACGCACAGTCACACACGCGCGCGCGCGCTCGCGCTCACAGGTATATGACAGCTTCATTAGTAACCTTTATTAAACATATAGTCGTGAGCCAAAAATGACCAGTCAGGTTTCCATTGTTCAGTGTATTCCACAAGCTAACTATTTTGCAGAAAAATGGATTTCTGGTATACAGTTCATGTTCTATATGATTGCAAAATGTGTTTATATTTAAAGGGAACTTAATTCTAGAACTGTTAATAAGTTTTTCACACTTCAACCGTACCCAGTTTATGACTGTTGTCTTTTTAGCAATAATCCGATAAACATCATGTTTTATTTATAGCTAAATGTAAACTCTTAACCAACAACCAACCATTAATAGCAGACAGAAATTGTTAGTCACACTACATTACATTTATTGCTGGCCAAAATCTTACGTAATATTAGGTAATGCAACCATAGTCATGAAGATTCTAGAGTACATTTCAATGGGATTAAATAACTTTTTCCATGTATTATCATCTATATGTAAACCCTTTCATGTAAAATGTTTTTCTTGGGGTTGGTATTATGTCACTTTTACATTTTAATGTTGAGCTATTATTCACAGAATACAAACATGTAGAGGAATGATCGGCCTCATACATTTCTTGAGACTAAATGCTTATAGATGAAGTTCTAAGGCATCTTTTTACTGCACTTATTAATGACATATAAGTTGTAAAGTTTATATTTTTATTAATTTTCTTTTATAGATTTTCAATTTTTAAAAAATATTGTTATCCAATGAGTGATTTACAACCGTACTTATTAATGATATATAACTTCGTTATATACTTACATTGATTTTCTTTTTTAGAATTTCAAAATCAAAAAATATTATTGTCATCCAATAAGTTATTTATATAAAATATTCCACTTTCTTCAAAGCATTTTTAATGGATCAATTTATTTCCAATCTGTAAATCACTGTTTAAACCATAAATGAAGTATTATCCTCGTCATTGTGAAGCTTTAGTTTTTTTAAAAATTCACTCCAATATTTCAAACAATCTCTCCAAAAGTATTATATATCGGTGCATTGTCTTAGCATATATTTCACCATAATGAAATATATGACTGACATTTGTGTCTCAGCTACAAACACTTTTGTCCGGTAATAAGAACTGTAATTTTAAAAGGTTTGTTCGATATTTTTATGGTGTCTTAACTTCATGATCTTCTGCTTTTCTGATAAAAACTTTACTTTTTCTTCCGTCAGATGAATATAAAACATTATTAAATCCGTTTGGAATAATGCACCAGATATTTGATTATTTTCCAACACAAAAGTCTGTTGTTTCTTCCAATGAATCTATCTTTGACAAAACCAGTTTGGTCACTTGAAATTCAAAACCGGTTTTATTCGATTTCCAATGCACCCAGATGCCTATTTATCAATACAATTTAGAACTGTTTTTGTCTCCTTTTAAAAAATGTTTAGGTGTTCCTGGCTTCGGTATTAATGTAATAATACCATTCCTTTGCGTTGCAGACATTTCCTAGTCCACTTCTCCACGAAAAAAATTAAACATCATATAGTAAATCCATCAGCACCTTGACTTTTTCCTTTTTAGCGTTTTTCAAAAGACATCGAACATGTGAGTACGTTATCCTATCTTCCGGTTTTTCACTCTCGACTTCAAATAACTTTTTAAAGGTTTTTTATCTATACTAACTTTCATAATATTTTTAAGATATATTTTTCATAAAAAGCTTTTGTTTCTTATAAATGTATTATGACATCTTGATCTTGTGTCTGCGTTTACAGATTCAAAAGAATACAGCAGTACATAATAAAAGTGCTTCGACATGAAACTTTGGAAACAAATTTGGTTGGCTGCTCACTGTTTTCCATCCAATTTGCTTCAGAGCAAGTCGCCAATCCCCTTAGCATTATTGTAACATACCACACCGCTGGTTCCATTCAAACATTCCACACTGCTGGTTCCATTTAAACATGCCACACTGCTGATTCAATTTAAACATCCCACATTCCTGGTTTCACTCAAACATTCCACACTGCTGGTTCTATTAAAACATTCCACATTGCTGGTTCCATTCAAACACTCCACACTGCTGGTTCCATTCAAACATTCCACACTGCTGGTTCCATTCAAATATTCCACACAGCTGGTTCCATTCAAACATTCCACACTGCTGGTTCCATTCAAATATTCCACACAGCTGGTTCCATTCAAACATTCCACACTGCTGGTTCAATTTAAACATTCCACACTGCTGGTTCCATTTAAACATTCCACACTGCTGGTTCCATTTAAACATTCCACACTGCTGGTTCCATTCAAACATTCCACACTGCTGGTTCTATTCAAACATTCCACACTGCTGGTTCCATTTAAACATTCCACACTGCTGGTTCCATTTAAACATTCCACACTGCTGGTTCCTTTTTCTAGCTTCATTTGTTTCATTTATTACTCTATTTTCATTAGCAGAATAAATTTGTGTCATTTTTCTTAATTCCATCAATAATTAATCCTTTGCAACAAAATGACGGACCTCAATGGAATGCCGTTCCCACTGAATGGGACCTGAGCACTAAAATCGCTTACATGCCGCCGCGTGACTCCTTTGTCACACACCTGGCCCATTCTAAATAGCCCCAATACTATAGTCAAGTCCACAATAAACTTATCAAAGTTTGGCTCACCGGCCTGATCACTCGACGACGAACTGTCCTCCTCACTGGGTGTGTCGAAGTGGGCCTCCCACTACTCAACATCGTTGGAGGGCTGTTTACTGGCTCTGGGCTGGAGACAACACCAGCGCAGGGCGAATCAGTTTTAGTTCCCGGAATTGCACGCTCTAGGGTACGTTCGGAGGCACGGGTGTCAGTAGATGAATGGCCTATATTCACTCTAGACGCCACAGCTCGCGAGATTACTCGCTTCAAAAATACACTTCTCAGGGGTGGCAATGGAGCACAGCCGAAAAGCAACAGTGAAAGTACGACACCATTCTTCAGGGGTTGCTTTGCAGGTGCCTTCATCAACGACATGTCTCTGTCGTAATCCGGCGGCAGAAAATGCTTGCCATACACTCTGTAATTCTCAAGAGCTTTTTACGTTGTGTGGACGGGTAACGCTGCGTTCTTCACACGAACGAGCTAAGTACGGTGGAGCGTGTCATCTTTCAGAAAGTGATGTAATGGCATACCCAAAGTGCGCGTGAGATGATAATTAGTAAACCCTAGTACGCAGCATTCGTGCGGCATGCTGACTGACTTGTAAACAACACGCAAACGACGAATGAACTTATCACAACCGAGGTAAAAGAATGACTGACTCGATAACTCCCACAGTCAAACTATATGAAAACAAAATGGCGGGAAATTCTTAACCCCAAAACGTCACCTCCGGAGTAAAGGTCGAGGTTCGTGTTATTGAGGCCCGTTAGCTGTTTTGAAAGTGTGGGGGTCAGTTTTCGACTCCAGGATAACTGTTTTACATCGGGATTCCAAATCGATAGAACACCCCTGAGTACAGTAGATGTAAAATTCTGAAAGGCTCCCACACTCACGCACATACACATGCACACACACACACGCACACGCACACGCACACACGTAGGCACGCACCCTTATACACGAGCAAACGCGAACACGTACACAAATTTAGTAATCACTTACACATCAACTATTTGCTTACGGTATTACGTTGTATTCTGTGGGGTGTAGCTATGTGACACCCCTTTATTTTCACTAACGTGTCAGGTTTATTTATTTATTTGTTGAAGCACGTACGCTATTGGTTCCATATGTGAGACTACTAATCGCATTGTCAAATGTATGAATAGTAAATAAATAATTACAGTCTCATATTTTCTATTGTATACTTGTATTGTGCTGCGTTGTGTTGTGTTGTGTTGTGTCAATGAAGTGGCATTTGTCTTTGACGATCTCCGGATTATATACATATATAACGATAAATGACGATTCCTGCAACAATTTGTTGATAACTGCTTCTGCGACTGTCATTTTGAAATTGAAGCGAAAGAATGCTGACGTTCATATTTATAGCGTTTGATTTCTGAGCAAAACACGCGAATTCCCTGTGTTGTGAATGTTGGTTTGTGTGGTCTCGTCTTTCGTGTTGTCTTGTGTGTTCGTGTTGTCGGTGGGTTTCCGTCAGTGGCCGGATGTTGTAAGTTCTAGTTTTGTCACGTGACTGGGGAATCGAGAGCGCTCTCTTCGTGTGGCTCTGCTGCACGCTGGACGTCTGCGTTTGTGGGTCGTCATCTCAAGCGTGTATTCAAGCTTTCATATGAGTAAAGGTAAGCTGCACGAGAACCTGTGTATCAAGTCACAACACCTGGCAAACAGCGCCAAGAAATGTTAGAGTCACTTGTTATCACCCATTGCCAGATTGCATGAAACAGTCCCTAAATCGTAATCGTTTCGTTCCTTACTCACAGGTGTGCTATTTTTCTGCCATGTTATCTTTATTATGACCTCTTCTTTGACTATTGACATTTTCTCATAATATAACAAAAAACTCAGTCCTATATTCAGTCAAAATAATTAAGGACTTAAATTAGGGGTGTTGCATGAAAAGATTCCCGTTTATTTTCAAAATTATTGAGAATTCAACGGAGAGTTCACTCGATCTCGAATTGTATCAAAGCCAAAACTTGACTTAGTGATGAGAGTCAAACGGCATAAAAGGGACATTCAATGTTTTCACAAGCCCCGGCCGCAACTACGTAGTTGATTTAGGAAACTTAGTTGAATCCCTATTTGGGACTGTTTTATTCAACTGGGCGCGGTAATCAATCAGCAGAATTTCCCGCGTTTTGCACTTTATCAGTGAAGTTGTAATCGCTTGGGTGTACAGCGTGCGTATCATTCTGTGCGTGATTGGTGATCTTGGTTTCTCTGTTATCGTGTGGTCACCATGTAATTGGTCGTATTTGCCGTTGCCTCAGTGGAGACGAAGTCGTATGTATTTGTAAGTTATGTGACTTCAATAGGACGCCAGTAATGATGACTTTATCCCTTAACCTTATCATGAGCTTGGGATCATTTTTGTACTAACTTACACCTAACGCAAGATCTGACTTCCGCCCATTGAAATAACTGTCAAGACTGTTATATTCAATATACTCGTCGACGTTCCAATCTCAAAATGGATGCTAGCTGAGAGGAAGCAGAATAAAGTTTGAAAAAATAATGTTACCACTTAGCACTGCATCAATTGGAGCAGGCTTTCACACAGTGCAGGGCGACGCACCATAGGGGGCTGGGGGGCTATAGCCTCCACTTTTTTCAGTGCTAGGCCGCACATGGTTTATAGGCGGTGCACCACAGGGGGGGCTGAGGTGGCTTTAGCCCCCCACTTTTTTCAGTGCTGCACCGCCCATGCACACACGTGGCAAGTTTGGGGTAATTTGAAGAGTTGCCACTTGCTTAGAATACCCTTGATCACACTCCATGTCTTTTTGGAGACTCATTTGTTTCTTTGTATTTGTTAAATTCTTGTGAAAGTACAAATTCCTTGCAGTTTTACCTTGAACAATCTTTAGCCATTTCTCTAGTTCAGTGATGACGTTTGCACTGCCGCCATCGTGAGTCCATATGTTGGCCTGCACCGAGGGAGGCGCGGTCCATGGCTTAGGGCGGAAGTCGAAATATAACTCGTTTCTGTGGACACCAATTCCCAGCATACGCTGTTGAGGATTAACTTGGTTGCCACAAATTTTAATGACAGCCTGGAAATAAACAACATAAATTCATTCACACAATGTCCAGTGTTATAGGTTGGCAGTAGCAAAACTTAAACTTTTCAAATGCCAATGTGCCGTGTCATCTAATGGAATGAAACTCTTACAAAAGTAAATGATGCAAGTACATTAGGTCACGTGATGTGATCAAAAAGATGGCGGATTGAACGGGATAACCTACGCAACATATTCCACGCCTCACTGAAAAAGATGATATTTACAAAAGTAAATGAGACACATTTGAATGTGCAGCCTACACAAGTTTAGAAACTTTTCGCAATAAAGACCATGAGCTCAGTTTTTATTTTTGTTATGATTTTTATAAAACCCTTCAGCGAGTGCGAGTGTCCAAATGGTCACGACGCGGCTATGATGATTTGGACCGGTATTCACAGATAAAATGACTAAGTGGCCGAAACCTAAGCAATAACGCTGGTGCGTGGTCAGGAGAGTTCTGCATTTGATTCTTTGATGTTTCACTGAACATCGTTACCGTGGCAATTTCCTTCCAACGTTCGGGCACGTTACACACTCAACTGCTATTGCAAACCCGATCTTTTCTAGGTGAAGAGCAATGTCGTAACAAAACCTTTAGAGTAGTTCGACCTGAAAGGTTTTCCGGCTTTACCATCCAACGTGAAGTTGATGGACCTTCCGATAAGAAAGACCGACTGAACAAACGGGAAGGAGAGACATAAAATGGAAGACGGGATTGCCATTACTTGAATTATTAGTACGCCATTAAAAATTGCAATGGTTATCAGCTTTTTAAGTGACCACCGTTCTCAATACCACAGCAACAGTGTAAAATGGGAGTCGAAACATATATTTCGGAGAGTTGGATTTAACTTCTACAAGACGATTTAATTTTCCATTTTTCCATGTGGACGAACATTTTTAGTAACGTGACGGCAATACAAATTTGCTTTTTTAAACCACTTTCATTTTGCCGTCACACTTCATTTGTTAAAACGATTGACAAGCGTTTTGACAACGACGGTGCCGTGACTTAGATCGCAAAAGGGCAAATTGACCGGTCCTTTCCGACACAACTCCATCATTTTTCTTGCTCGTCTTCTCATCTGCTTCCGACAGTCCTTGCTTTAAGGAGAATGATAAGGCTTGATTTTGCAGACTGATTTTAAAATTCTTGTCTCAAAGGGCTTTTCTAGTTCCAAAACTTGAATATACATACCAAATTAAATAATATGCGCCATGACATAATGTTTACCTCATTTCTTTATCAAACTAACGCGTTTTTTGAGCACAATTTTGTACCTCGGCCGAGATCTGAAAATCATCGACTATTCCTGTCTATTTCCATGACCTGAGTTCCTTGTGCATCAGTTGAGGAACGATTCCTGGATGACGGCCATGTTGTCCTTGAAAACGTTTTGATATGATCGTGAGCGTAAAACCGTTGTTATTTGTTTTGTTTTCGATTCTCATTTTGGTTCTTTTTACACAAATTTGATTATACATTGTCCAAATTTTATCTGTTCTTTGCATATGACGAGTGGTATTTAAAGTGTAAATTGCAAGGTCTCAACCAATCTGAACAACAATATGCTCTAAATTCGTGTTTATAATTATTATTGCTATATTCTTAACATTAACTGAATTGTACGTCGCTATAAAAAGTTATTTACATATTTGTTGCCGTGGCGTTGTAACGCCATTGTTGTAACGGAAAATAGAAACGGCGCCATTTTCCTTCGTTACACATCTGTGACGTGGTGTTGGGGAACACAAAGAAAACAATATGGATCCCAGTGAGTACAGCAGCGTAGATGAAGAATATTTTGAAAGATACAGGGAGGGTCAGGTGGAGTTTTCAGACGATTCTGACGTTTCGGATGTGGAGGAGGAGGCGACAGACCCCATAGGAACNGACTTTGCCGAGTTGAGAGACCTGTTAGTGCGTGAGCAGTACGTTAACACCTGTACTAAAGACTTGGCCTTGTTCCTGCGAGAGCGGACACCCAAGACTGTTCCAGAGATGGTGGGCTTAGCAGAGAGGTATATTGAGGCCCATGGAGTGGATATAACGAGCACTCAGTCAAAGAAATCCCAAGAACGACCAGTCAAGACAGACAACCAGAGAGTCGATCAGAAGAAAAATGACCTCGCAGAGGAAACTAAAAGGTGTTTCTTCTGTCACAAAGCTGGACACCTGGCTAGAGACTGTCGGAAGCGGACACAAGGGATGCAATACCAAAAGTCAGCAGCGGTCAACCACCGAGGTTCCCAGAGCAAAGAGGATTCGGTGAAGCGTGCTAATCCTGAACGCGCCTTCAAAGGAATGCTGCGTCTGAAGGAGGGGTATGTTGGCACGAAGAAGGTCTCAGTGTTGAGAGACACAGGCTGCACAACCATTGTGGTTCGATCTAGTTTAGTCGAACCAGGAGATATGACCTGCCGGAAGTGGTCATGCGAGTTGGCGGACTCTACCAAGAGATGGCTGCCTGTCGCAAAGATCAACATCAAGACACCGTACTACACAGGAGAAGTGTTTGCGATGTGTATGGAGCGTCCAGTGGCCGATTTGATTATCGGGGACGTGCCTAGTGCCTTGGACCCAGGCGATGTTGAGCGACAGCAGAGAGCAACAACTGCCAACGGGGACAATACAGGCAATAACCTTGTGGGGGGTCTGAAAGATGACTCTCAAAAGGGTACGACTTCCCAAGAGAAGAACTCAGTGACCTCAACTCTAGAGGAAGAAGAGGTGGCCGACAAGTCGGTGGAGACAGATCCTGATGAATCCAGCGAGGAAGCGGTAGCGGTGACTACCAGGGCTCAGGAAGAGCGAGAAAAATCGGACATTAAACCGTTAGCTGTGTCCCCAACCATACAAGAAATGGGACTAAAGCAGTTCAAAGAAGCCCAGCATGAAGATTCATCAATGAAAAAGTTGTGGGAGCAAGCTGAAGCCAAGGTTAAGCGACAGACCAAAAGCAAGGTGTCATACGTGATGGAGATTCAACGAGGAATACTCTATCGCATGCTCAAAAAGAAAGATGGTGACGAGGTGAAAGAAGTTGTCGTGCCGAGTAGTTTACGGAAGTCCGTGATGAGGCTCGCTCATGAGTCTATACTCGGTGGACACCTCGGTGTTAGGAAGACAACTGACCGTATCACCACAGCAATTTCTATTGGCCAGGAGTGGCATCAGAAGTGACCCGATTCTGCAGGTCATGCGACATCTGTCAGAAGACAATCCCGAAAGGTCGAGTGACCAAGGTACCCCTGGGAGAGATGCATTTGATGGAGGAGCCTTTCAAAAGGATCGCGATTGATCTGATTGGCCCTATAGCTCCAGTTTCTGAGAAATGAAACTGATACATTCTCACGGTGGTAGATTTGGCTACCAGGTATCCAGAAACAGTGGCGCTACCGAAGATTGAGACAGAGCGTGTGGCTGAAGCATTATTAGAAGTCTTCAGTAGAGTACGGTTCCCACGAGAGATCCTGAGTGATCGTGGAACGCAGTTCACAGCGGAACTGATGAAGGAGGTCAGCAGGCTTGTGAGTGCAAAGCAGCTGTACACGACCCCTTACAATCCACGCTGTAACGGGCTCTGTGAGAGAATCAACGGTGTTCTGAAGGCCATGCTGAAGAAAATGTGTCAAGAAAGACCGGAGGATTTGGGACCGGTATCTGCCAGCTGTCCTATTTGCTTACCGAGAAGTCCCGCAATCAAGCACAGTATTTTCACCCTTTGAGTTGTTATAGGGCAGGACAATAAAAGGTCCGATGCAAATACTGAGCGAACTCTGGACAGGGGAAGACAGCAACGACGTCCGTAATACTTACCAGTATGTCTTCGAACTCAGGAACCGCTTAGAGGAGACTTGCGAGTTGGCTAGAAAAAACTTGTATGTGGCACAGGGTATTCACAAGCATTACTATGACAAAAAGGAAAGAGATAGGCAGTTTCAAGTGGGACAAAGAGTGTTGGTATTACTTCGCACAGATCATAACAAGCTTACTCTGCAGTGGAAGGGGCCTCACGAAGTCACAGAAAAAGTCAATCGTATGGACTACACAATCAACATGAACGGCAAGATTAAGATCTTCCATGCCAATCTGTTGAAGGCGTATCACAAACGCGAAGATGACAACACCACAGGTAAAGATGAAGCGATCGGTGCGGTGTTAATTGAGGAGTGTGTGACTGACGAAGCGACCCTTCTTGATGAAGGCGGTTTAGAGCTTCGACCGGAAGTTCACAGTGAAACCTACAAGGACGTTAAGCTGTGCGATTCCTTGACGTCAGAACAACGTGAACAGGTACTACGGCTTCTATATGATTACCGTGGCATTTTTACCAACCAGCCTGGCGAGACCGATTAGGCCAGCCACGTCATCGAGTTGACAACAGAACAACCAGTGAGAGTGAGACCACGTCAGATGCCATACACCACTCAGGACTTAGTGAAGAAGGAAGTGCAGGAGATGTTATAGATGACCATCATTGAGCCTTCGACTTCAGCTTACAGCTCTCCTGTAGTGTTGGTGGCTAAAAAGGATGGCACCACAAGATTCTGTGTTGACTATCGACGGCTGAATGCAGTGACCAAGTTTGATAACGAGCCCATGGGTAACCCAGAAGCTATTATGGTTAATCTGCATGGTCAACGTTTTTTCTCGAAGTTCGACTTCACGAAGGGCTACTGGCAAATTCCCATGGATGAGGCTAGCAAAGAGAAGACCGCATTTGTGACTCCAGGAGGTTGTTACCAGTTCTGCAGAATGCCATTTGGCTTGGTGAATTCAGCGGCCACGTTCAACAGGATGATGAGAAAAATGCTAGCAGGCTCAGGTAATATCGAGCAGTATGTCGATGATGTGCTACTCCACACTGTCACCTGGGAGGAACATCTCCATACCCTGAGGGACTTGTTTCAAAGGGTAAAGCAAGCAGGCTTGACAGTAAAACCGTCAAAGTGCAGTATCGGATATCCAGAGGTGGAGTTCCTTGGACATCAGGTTGGGACGAACCAGATAGCTATGGATGACCAAAAGCTAATGAAGGTCCAGGATGCACCAACACCATCTACAAAAACTAAGGTACGGTCATTCCTAGGACTTACAGGGTACTACCGAAAGTTTGTGCTCAACTACACACAGATAGCCACACCGTTGACGGATTTGCTGAAGAAGGGCCAACCAAAGAAAGTCGTGTGGAGTGATATTCATGACCGGGCAATCAGGAAGCTAAAGCAAGCGCTTGGAAGTAGCCCGATCCTACGAGTGCCTGACTTCAGCCAAAGATTTATTGTCAGGACGGACGCGTCAAACAATGGTTTAGGGGAAGTCTTACTGCAGGAGTTTGACGATGGGATATTCCCTATTGCATATGCCAGCCGGAAGCTTAAAGAGAGCGAGCGGCATTACTTTACAGAAGAGAAAGAGTGTTTAGCAATAGTGTTTGCTGTTAAACGTTTTCAGTTTTATCTATACGGGACAGAATTCGTGGTGCAAACAGACCACAAACCACTGGTATATATTCAGCGTTGTAAGATTAAAAGTCCCAGGGTTATGCGATGGGCTATAGCGCTGCAGAATTATAAATTCCATGTGGAGGATATCCCTGGAAAATGTAACGTCGGTGCAGACTATTTAAGTCGATTAGCAGAGCCTGTAAGTCAAGGAGCACTTTAGCTGCGGATACAGCAGTAGGTTATGTATATATATGCCAGGTGATTTTGTGTTAAAAAATTATAGAGTAATTTTCTCTTTGGCAGGGGTGTGTTGTCAGAATATGGTCTGACAGTATTTTTAGTTGTATTGTTTTGTTTTATTCTGTTTGATTGGCATGACCCCTGAGTTAAGTACAGTGATGATGTAATTTGTTTACTACAAAATAGTGTGGAACTTTCTAGAAGACTGAGGTCAGAACAGTGGTGATGTAATTTGTTTACTACAGTATAGTGTGGAACTTTCTAGAAGACTCTAGCATGACAGTGATTAATGCAGTCTGGAATATTCTAGAGACTAGTACATGTTTGTAGAATGATTGGGTAGGTTCCAGAAAGTTCTGGTATGTGCTTGAATTGATGAAANCAACCTGCGCCCACCCACACACGGGGAAAAACGTGACAGTCAAGTTTCAGCAACAGTACCCAATTTGGTAATAAATCAGATAAAAAACCTTTCTAGATCGGCAATTGTGTTTTCTCCATCGCCACATCGTAAAACTGATGCAAAGTATGAGCAATTGCCGTGTGACTACCGACAGTGAGCGCGTTTCGTAACTCCGTGAACAAATCGGCACCGGCTTTACTGGCAGTTAAAAATGTATTTGAAAAGTGGAAAAAAACATCCACACTCGGCGATGTTTCAACAAACAAAATCAGTTTTGTCTCAAAACAGTGCGCTCCTCACCTGAACTGAATAACCCGCACATGTGCTTGATTTTTTCTGGTGCCAGGACGTGGCAACCGGCGAAGTCTCCCCGGCAATATGAGTTGCCATGTGTCTTTGCCGGGAAAATTTATCACTAGCTGGATTGACATTAATTTTCAATTATGAAACAAAACAATTATTATAAAACGTGAGCAAAATTCACAACCGATATCCCGTTGTCTAAATTAAAAATTCCGCTACTGAAAACGCAAACCGGATGGTGTAGAGAGCTGTAGTCTATGAGCTGAATGTCGGCGACGGGAAAATAATGTAGTGTTAGGAGCATGACGCAGTGATTTTTTAATGTTTCGGTCACACACATTTTAGCTATTAAAAGCCCCCCGAAGCTTGCGCCGCGGACCAGTGATGTCCACGACCAGGCGGTCGGGGTGTGGTAGTAATTTAGCTTATACAATGCTTTGAGCTGAATGAAAATTCTTCCTTTTACTCTGAACTCATTAATATTTATTTTACACTACTTGGAAACACACCAAGTTTTCTTTCTGAAGTTATTTCGCCACCAGTAAGAAATAGGCCGTCCCTCGTTGTTGACAGTCGTATACCTAACAAAGTCCCTGTCTAAATTTGTTTTCAATGTTTACGCGAGTTGTCAGAATAATCTTACTATATGGCAATTTTACTTAATTATTCTGATATTGCATGTTCGTTATGTTTATACTGCTAACCAGAGTTAATTACTCCCTGTAAAACACGCTCACTAGAACCGACGACCTTGTAATTCAATCGCTTCCTTCATGAATTTTATTTCCGACTTAGCGGCAGATCAAAAATGGCGGAGTATCACTCGGCTCCAGGTCCTGACAAGTGAGGATTTTTATGAATTTTTCGCCTGTGGATTTCATTAGGATTAACCTGTAGGTACTTATGCATGCTTCGGTATAACGTGTTCTAACCAACTAATAATTGCTAAAAACGTGTGCTTCTAGGTCTTTATGTGCGTAGAACTTACTCAGTAGAAATCATGACAACATAGTTGAGTGAATGAGGATGGCTTCAGAATGACAAATGATTCACTTCTAAGAAGTCGTACATAATATTCCAGATATCAAATTAACTAACCTTTCCAATTGTTATCAATTCAGTTTCGCCTGTCGTTCCCGTGGCCATTTCAACAATTACGGCGTGACCAGACTGGTGACGTATTTTCTCTTCATCGTGCTTTGTCCCTTGATTTTTATAATTGTCCAACTGATTTCTGTATCCAGCTGTCACCCGGATATTAAGACCGCCTTTCGCTATTAGATTGCCGACGCACTCAACGAGGTACTGGTCAATCCTAACGAAACGCTCCTCGGTGAAATTTTTAAGTGTTAAGTTGCCGACAAGTTTGGTTTTTTCGTAAATTGACGAATCAAAAAACTGGCTAATGTACGGTTCCTTTTTAGGATCAATTTTTCCACACCATGGAATGTTCTCATCGCATCTGCCTGGATAGGCGTACTTGCCGTTGACGGCGAAAAAGCCCGGTCTTGACGCTTGTAATTGCGCCGTTGGGAATGGCACAACAAATGAACGAGGTTTGTTTTCTCTTTTGACGCACACCCAAATGACCTGAGGCTTAGGAGCAGGAGGATACTCGACGAAGTCAAAGCCGGCACATTGTGCAAGCTGGCCTAACTGAATGAGTTTACCTTTGCCATCATCTCCCGACAAGTCGAACCATAGTGCCCTACAATCAGAAACTCGAAGCTACAGAGTTCCAATTTGACGGGAAATAATTTATGGTGTCTCAATTAACACTTCGCAGGTTTGCATTCGGCAAAACAGTCGATGAACATAATCAGTGTTCTGCGAGAATAAATGGTTTTCCCATGCAAATTACACATTTTCTCTCGCTGTATATACACCTACAGAATACAACACTGATGTCGCATTGCATTACTCAACTGCAATACTCTTCTTACAGAGAAAGCTTGTGAATCGAAGTGACAACTCAGTCGTATTGATGTACATACATTGTCTGGGCAAAGTGCCGAACGTCCTACACAGGGTTTAGGAGATAACAAAGCGGACGCCGGACACCCCGACCATCCGGATATAGCCAGGTTCGGTCGAAAGTAGCTACATGTACACCGAATGCGACGCTTCAGCAAACAATTCTCAAACAACACAAACAAGAGGTCTGCACAGTGTACTAGCAGACGGTCGTGGCCATGTAAAACTAGTAGACGGCCATGGCCATGTACCGTAAAACTAGCAGACGGCCATGGCCATGTACAACTTCCGTAGTGACTGACTGTGTCTTTAAGAATTAGAGATAATGCAATGCCGTGATGTGTTGTTGATCGCGAACAACTCACGCAATACTTCTGAAATGTGTACTTACTGTGCCGTGCGATGGTGAGAAAATTCGTTTTTAAAAGTTCCCCACTTGAAACCAGCAGTTGCCGTAGGCTCTTCAAACGCAAATTTGACGATCAACTTGTTGGCTCCTCCCCACTTTTCTTCAACGAGTTTTGCCAAACGACGGAGTCTAAAAACCGACAACAGTCATGAATGGACATTTACTAGCCATGGAATTATGTGGAGGTAACACAAATCTTCTGCATTCACACTGATTTTTTGATTATGTATCAAAGGAGTGTTTCCCAACCTAAAAATTTAATAAGCAACTTGAAATTTGCCTAAAACATTCTCATACCAATGATAAAAACGCAAACAAAAACACAACTGCCAATGGCACTTATGGATTTTTACAATTACCAAGAATGAAGTGGTAGCAAAACAGTCTACCTGAAAGCTAGCCTGTGCGTCATCACACGATCTCTACAACGTTTGGCAGGAGGTACATTTGCACTTCCGGTGTGGACTCTACAGTCGATGCAGCTTCTGCCCGCCATCCCGCACCAGGCGTCGTTGCGCTTTGGGTTTTCGAAGATGACATCGTTATACGGATAGTAATATAATCTGAAGAGAGAGAAATGAATCCTTTTAAGAATGGACATAATGATAGTTTGACGGTGTGTTGCTTACGGTCATAGTATGATGACGGTGATGACAATAAATTCGAATGCGTTATATGTAATGTCACTGTGCAACGGTGAAAAGAGCGGTGACGCTGCTTATCTGTTAACCTGTCACGGACAGGATCATTGGGGATATATTGATGCATTAATTCCCTCCCCACACTATACCCGAGACAACAGTGAGCGCAAAACTCGAGGGCTGACGTTGCTTGGCTCTTGCTGTGACTTTTAGCAGCATGGCGGTGACAATAATGATTGGCATAGAATTACAACGGTACGTGGTGAAAGCATTAAAACACTAACTAACAGGTGACAATCACTGCCGTATCTCAGTAACGGGAACATTGTCCAGCACCTACATGTACCCCCTCCTAATCAAAAGAATGTACATAGAAACACGAAAAGAATGACGATTGGTTTTATATTTACTGAAGCCCTTCCAAAAGAGGCATTCCTTAACATCAGTTTAGGAATGTATAATTTCACAAAAACAAATAAATTGCTGCAGACGATTTCATCAAATGGTGCTCCCACTGAGAGTGGACCCTTTAAGCACAAGCACTCCTTAATCAGTCAATCTACATGACACTAAAATAGTAGAAGATATACAACAATAAATGGGGCCGCTCAGCAGGCACTTCCGGAACAACTCAAATGAAGGGGTAATTCACATAATCCACTTTATATGCATCCTTCAAAACGTTCATTGATTAGAATTGTTGACAGCGACACCAATAAACACCATGAGTGCCTCAAGATTTTCCAAATTAACACACGAACACCGCCTGCAATAGCGTCTTTAAGACCATTTTAAGCTGCGTCAGCCTGGAGACATTAGCCTACACTTGTGGCCTGAAACCTGGTAAATTTTATCTCATCAATGCTATTCCATAATACAATGTTCCAGCCATACAGACCAATATGTTTAATGACCACCATCTTGTTAGGTTAGTCGCCATTCACTCGCATTCTTGCAAAAAACGTGGTCTACGGAAGGCTCCTGTCATTTATACTTCTCTTGTTGTATTTTTAGTTCATGCAATCGTCCAGTGTGTTCCTATCTGTCAAGTTAATTTCTAACTTTGAATCATTGTTATAGTTTCTTTAGTTCAAACGTTTTTTGGAATGAACAGACGGAAGTTGGAGGAATTGTTCGGCAAAAATCGGGCAAGATCGGTGAAAAACGCGCCACTAGTGTATGCGAACGTCTGCGTTAGAATATGTTCGTTCCCTCGTTAATGGGAGAAATTGAGTTGAAGAATGAATGTTACAGTACATTTACGGGGGAGAAATTGAGGAGCGTCGCATAAGACTCCCAGTATGGAATACAGTACGACTTTTTTTAGTCGACGATTCCAACGCCATATTCGGCAACCTCAGATTTCATTTGGCGACCTGATATTTGGCGACATGGCGTTCAGCTAAGCGTCAAGCGCTAGTACACTTCCCAATATGAAATTACTCTTACCTTGTTTTTTTATTCAGATTAAATTGATTTTGGTGAAGACCACGCTAATAATGCCTTGCCTAAAATCTGAGCTTCAGGCTCTGGGTTTCAGTCAACAACCGTTTCGCACAAAGCTTTAGTATGGACAAATTTATAGCATTATTTAAATGGTAACTGCCGTTTATTTAATAACAACGTTTGTCCAAAACTCATAGAACTAATTATCAACATCAGAAGAAGTCCTGATCGAGTTTTATAGCTAAAAAAGAGGACAGAAACTCGAGGGATAATACCGGCAAAGAAGGACTGGTGTTTACCGGGATGTGGGTCGTTTTGCGTGCTCATATTATTATTTGCATGATTGATACATTATAGATACTCTTAAGCAAGACTTGAAACACTATGATTTTTCAAGAGGTGAGTAAAAATAAACTATACCGGATCTTTTTTGCAAACCACAGTTGGATTTTCTTTTGTGAGCACCAATGGTCCGATTTTCGAAATCAGCACACACCATAACTAATTACGTTTTTTGGGCCTTATAGAGAAATTATGACCATTATAATTATGGCTGAGGTGATCTGCAGCATAGGCGACAGAAAACAGGGACGACGACGACGGTAGATTTAACTTAGCAAAACTACAGATGGAGAATACTTGTCGTGTTTTCTTGAACGATATCGTATTTTCACATGTAGTAAAATAAAAAAGATATTCCAGTATTAGTTTTGCATTTCTTTTCACTTGCCCTTTGAACTGTCGCTTGTGGTAGCGGGTGATGGGGATCCCTATCTTGCCGCAGGCAGTGTCCATTGTTGCTCCTTTAGGCCGTTTCATCCCTCTAAATAGTTGTGGAAAAAACGTGAAGAATTTGTTGCACTCGGCCAAAGAGACTCCGGATGCGTATGCTGAAAGACAAATACGCGATTGGACTGGAAATGAGATAAAACATATCTGGTTTGAGCGGTACGAGAAATAGTATTGCGCAGCGCCTCCCGTCTCCAGCAGATCTTCGTCAGTCGTCACTCCCTAGCCAAGAACTCTACTAAAAACCTAATAGAGATTACCCTGTAACACAGGTTTATGCATTTATAAAATGCAGGCAACAGTGAATCAAATAAAAGCGAAACTGTTCTGAATGTATCAGGCTCCAACTTCTGGTGGACAATTCATGACTAAGAAATGGATGTTTCACCACTCACGGTTCCGGCGTTACATAAACGTCAACAACGAGCAAACAACAAATACATGTAGGTAATACACATAATCGGTCATGCATTGAAACAGGTGGGACATAACTCAAATGGCATGGACGCAAGACATTCTGCGCAGTTATACGCTGAGTCCGCCTACATCTGCTTTCATGACAAAAGCCGTTCCCTGACAGCACGTTTTTTCTAACTAACTCATCAATGAGAGAGGTGGAACGTTTAGCATTGAATAGGCGGCACGTAAAGGTTGATGCAGGACCTGCAATTGTATGGTGGCCGTTGAGGGGAAGGCGTCGCCGTAAAATTACGCTCGTAATTACGAGCGTAAATTAAATTTGCATTAGTGTCGCCCAACAATTACGCTCGTAAATTAAATGGGGAAAAGCTTCGATGTAAAATTACAAGCGTAAAATACATTTTAAGGTAACGTAATTTTACGTAACGTACATAATTACGCTCGTATTTTTTCGGCGACACTTTCCCCCCACAGGCCAATCATACAATTCACCACTTGACCCTGCTAGTCCAACCATCGGCCGCGGACAAATACACACGTGATTTCGATACCGGCGTCTAATCTTTGTATTCGAAATTATTTTTGGCCTTTTTCCATTCAACTTAAATATATAATCACACTAAAAGTCTATTACTCTGTACTTGAGTATATTGTAAATTATTTGGGTGACTTTTTAACCTTACTTTGCACTTGATCACCCTATATTAAAGCTACGTGAGGCGATTCTGAACTCGAAATGTCACGTGTTTACTAGAGTTTGTAGTGTCAATCTTGGGGTCGTCACTTGCAAACTTGAACTTTAAATTGATGTGTATAAATCGAGAACAGAAGAGTAGACACATAAAGTAGAACAGGAAATGTCATAATTTTGATTAGACCCGAAATAGAGACCGATATTGCCACTTGGCGGAATTTCCTGACGGTTGATACATGTTTGATGTCCCTTTACATAACTGCCGAACAAATTTATGCCTCTAAAGCTTCGACAAACTTACTTGAATTAATCAAAGTTACAAAGTGAGTGTTCGCCGGGGTCACTCCAGTTATCCACGAACCATGCTTTACACCAACATGCACGTAATCTGCGTAAATCTTGACGTAGTCAAACTCCGCCATGACAGCCATCTGACCAAGTTTGCGCATTAGTCCTGCATCCTTATCTTCACTCGGCATTGTGGAGAATTTGTAATCCATTTCGTCATCCGTTAGCTTTCTTGAGATGGCTATCTGGGCGGCTCTACCTTCTTTGTGGATGGAATTCCATGCAAATTTTCCCCAGTTGCTTCCCTGAATTGGGTGCAGCTCAGTCGGCTCGTCAAATGCGTTAATAACCATCAGCTTCCCTTGAAAAGACCATGATGTGAGTGTAAGCGTTTCCTACATTGAGTTGCGCACAAAAATAATTTTGTGCTGAATTAGGGGGCCATTTACTACTGATATTTATAGCATAAAAAATCAACTCCTTGCAAAGCGTTCCTAATTATGGAAAATATTCGGAGTTAGAGCTGTAAAAGTGTAGCCACTTACGGTTTTTCAGTCGAGGGTCTTTTATCACTAGTTCTGCTAGAGATTTGATTGCCTCCGACATGTCTAACGACATGTGACGATCAGCACACATTTTGGGCTTTGTATACCCGGCGACATCCTTGCGACAGTCCGCACAGGGGTAGTTCAACGATCCACACCATTTCTGTGTATGCTCCTCGTTTTTGAACAGGATCTTGTTCGATTTCAGTTGGATCATTTTTCTGAAATAAAAATCAGTTTGTTTGCTTGATAATGGTTTGAGAGAGCAGAAACGCCATCAATTATGGCAGTGCCGCAGAATTACAAGAAATGGAATGCTTTGGTTTGATTTTAAATATACATCTTCACTGGGATTACGGTATTTCAGAAATTATCAGCTACGACTTAGTCAAGTTTGTACGGCAGCTGGTGGTGAGTATGTCCACTAAGAAATTATCATGCTTTGTGTGAACTTGTAATCCTGCTTAAAGGCGAAAGCAACCTTTTTTCATGTCACTTTTAGCAAAAATAAGGTTCGGTGATTATCACAGACACATTTTTCACTTTATTACAGCTTTTCGTAATTTGATTAATTTCTCCTCCTCTACTCCGGAAGTGACGTTTTGGGAGGCAAGAGTTTCGCGCTAATTTCTTTTCATAATAGTCTGACTGTGAGAGCTGTCGAGTCAGTCATTGTTCTACCTCGGTTGTGATAAGTTTGGTCGTCGTTTGCTTTTGTTTACAAGTCAGTCAACATGCCACGGTGTTGCTGCGTGCCGGGATGTACTAATTATCGTCTCACACGCGCTTTGGGTACCTTGCGTCGCTTTCCGTACTTGGCTAGCTCGTTCATGTGAAGAATGCAGCGCTACCCGTCTACATAACGTACACAGCAGTGGAGGGTTACCGAGTGTGTGGCAAGCATTTTCTGCCGTCAGATTATCGATGACAGATATGCACGCTGAATTGATGAAGGTCCCTGCGAAACAACGCTTGTTGATTCCCGGCAGTGCCCGTCGCCAACCCCGAGAAGTGCGTTTTTGAAGCGAGAAGCCTCGCGAGCTGTGGCCACTATATATAGTGACTGGAGGCACTTCATCTACTGTCACTCGTGCCTCCGAACGTACCCCATTGCGTGCAATTCCAGGAAGTAGCAGTGATTGGGCGATGTTGAGTAGTAGGAGTGAATACAGGCCCAGTTCGACACCCAGTGAAGAAGACAGTTCGTCATCCAATGAACAGATCGGTGAGCCTAAGTTTGATAAGTTTATTGTGGACTTGTATTGGAGCTATTTGGAAGGTGCCAGGTGTGTGGTGAGGGAGTCACACGACAGGATGTAAGCAGTTTGGGTGCTCAGATCACCCTTCAGTGGTAGTGTGTCGCGGGACACTCGGGCAAGTGGGACAATTCTTCCTCTGTATGTGAGACGATAATGAGTACACCCCAGTACGCAGCAACAGCGTGGCATGTTGACTAACTCGTAAGCAAAAGCAAACGACGACCGAACTTAGTCACAACCGAGGTAGAACAATGACTGACTCGACTGCTCTCACAGTCAGACTATATGAAAAGAAATTGGCACGAAATTCTTGCCTCCCAAAACGTCACTTCCGGAGTAGACGACGAGTAATTAATTAAATTACGAAAAGCAGTAAATAAGTGAAAAATATGTCTGGGATAATCAACGAACCTTATTTTTGCTAAAAATAACATGAAAAAAGGTTGTCTTCGCCTTTAATCTCAAGATCGCGTATGCCTGAACTTGGAATTGAATATTTATTTGAGCAATCAGGTGAATTTTTTTGTTCAGCATAAAGAATTTTGTAATTATTGGCCTCCTGATCACCCATTTTCTCCTTTAGCGTAACTTATGTCAAAGAGTCGGAGGAACATGTGAATGATTAAATCAATTATTGTTTGGTGAATAAGATCGCCAATAGTTGAAAAGGGTTGGTTAAACTTTATGTTATTTTGTCAACATGTAATTTCATTTAGTGCAGTGCAAATTTTTATAAACGTGAACGTGTTTCTTTAAGTGAACTTGTCAAGTTGCCTCGTGTATTCCAAGTTCACGCATACGCGATCTTGAGATTAAGCAAGATTCCAAGTTCACAAACCGTCACGTGCACACGATTCAGCCTCTGCGAAAGACTACGTGTTCAAGACTAACATGGAATATATGCAATACCAGGGTTACGTAAGAGTAATGCCACTGCCTCCTCAGCATCTTTGCATTGGTCACGCTTTGTCAAAACCGGGTATCCACTGATAATAAAGAACAGCGCCAAACCCTACGTCAGCACTCAAACTAGTTTTGTCACGTAAAAGATTGTGTTTTGTGGTTAATTTGCCCACGCACGCTTGAATTTATTCAATAGTACTGACGTCTAATTATGTGGTTGAACAAACCAGCATCGTGGTTTCCTTTTGTTTTCTTTTCTTTTGCCTAGGTGCTTGGTCCGTCCATTGCAGATGGCCACAAGCTAAATACTGCTCTGTATATTAAGCAAAGTTGACAAACGTCAAACTATCAATACTATTAAGACCAACGGTACTAATGAGCACATGTGAGTGCCCATGGGCTGTTATGCTTTAGTTGCCAAATTTTAATTCATTCTTATACGGGACGTCTTTAAATACAATCTAAGTGACACTGGGGTTATAGCAGGAATATATTGACGTGAATGACATCTTGTCGTTCAACTGAAACAGTTATACGATTTGAACTGCGACTAACTATTTTACGGTTTAATTAAGATTACTGCTTTGTCGATCAGTTCTACACTAGTTTGCTTACGAGAAGAATTCATTGTAGCTCCTCTCCACCTGTCGGATGATTTTACCGCACGCTTGCTCAGGTGTCTTGTCCGCATTTAACTCTGCGGCACCAGTCAATTGTATAAAGCAACAAGTCGTCTGGTCCACAGGGTCTTGGCACAACGCAAATTCAGTCTCTGGTCTAAGCTGGGTATTTGTAGCCATAGCAGGGTACAAATTGCCCCACCTGTGGATAAGAAATTAAAAATGCAGCCATCAGCACAGCTTATTATTCTTATCAATACCGTGTACTAGGTGAGTGGTGTGGAGGGGAAGCCCGCATTCCCTATTTGAAGTACCTACATAAAAATATAATGCCAGAGGCGGATTTATGGGAGGCCAAGGGGTCCTTGCCTCCTCAGTAGGAATGTGTCTGCCACCTTTCATCATGCTTCTTTTTGGATGACAGGGAGGCAGACTACAAATGACACAAAAATAATAGAAAGATAGAAAGGCCACTAGTTGGCCCAACAGAAGTCAAATCGGCCTATGCTATCTACGTGTTAGAAACGCATTTGCCAAATCTCATGTACATGTACATTCGTCAGGAATGTCAAGTCAAAGGCAAAAAAGATACTAGGCAATTCGACAGTAGTCAGATTTGTCCAAAATCCAAGTCAGCCATAGGGCCTACTCTGCTCAATAGAAACACATGCCACTAAACTTGAGCACTGGAAAAAAATAAAAATCTCAGTACAAAACGGCGCTACAGCAGTTGCACCCGTTCAAAACTCATCGTTGGTGATGCACTTCCCAGAAGGAAAAATATGTCAATTTTCACTATTTGTCGGACAACACAAGGGGAAATGACAAAGATTCGAAAATAAAAGTTACCACTATTAGGTATTGTTGAATACAACTTTTGTATACGAAAATGAAAATATCGTCTCTTAACTAGAAACATATGTGCCAAATTTCGTGAAACTCCGTCAAGTATACAGAAGGAAACATAAAAGATTAAAATCGACATTAAGAGGTTCATATCTTTATCTATTTCTGTAGATACATGCAGATACAGAAATAGATTCGGGGTGGGAGGATATACATTTTCGGTTCATTGTAGGAGGAATTCCGTTATCTTCGAATCGATTCTTGTTTGTCATTTTTTTCACATCTCACTTTAAATTTTTCTTCATGAAAATGAGAGTATCAAAATTTTCTAGTGATAACTGAGCTCCTTGAGCATTTATGATGTCCCCTGCAACGGAAATTGTTAAATCTGACTAG
>NMRA01000151.1:729760-752462 GCA_002633005.1 Phoronis australis
CCCCCCCCCCCCCCACCCCTTGGCTGGTGCAAGGAAAATTAAACAGCAACAGCGTGAAGCGTGAGGTAATATCGCTAGGAAAGGCAGCGGATCAGCGGATGAGAGCGCTGCGGAATTGTGTTCGCGTTTTTTTAGTCCCCCGATAGAATTTGGGAACACCAGGTCATCATCTCCAGCGCCCTCAACATTCGGGGCCGCCTGTGTAGACCACCGCGCTTTGCCCAATTCTCCGAGGCAACATGTCCCCCCCCGCACCCTTATGGTTTCATAACAGAGGAGTAATGTGGCTACAACAATAACAAGATCATGTAATTTCAAAATACCGCGGTAAGCTATTTATACTCAGTGACCTATGCAATACTGCCACTAAAACATAGATTCAAATCCTTTAACTTCGTTTGTCTTTGGGAAACAGTAAATCTCAAAACACCTTGTCACTCAAATAACAGTAATGGCTAAAAATCAAGGTCACGTAGTAAGCAAGGCGTCTTATATCACGTGTCTTCAACGCGTACGCCTACAAATCAATGCTATTTCCAGTATTTGATGGTTTTTATTCCAAATTTTATCTTTATGAGATTTCCCTGGTTCTACCATATGTTTGTCGCAGTGACGACGTAACGTGCATGCTAGTAGAGATACCAGGCCTGTGTGTTTAAAAAGACAGTGCTTTTTGCAAAGGCTTTAAAGGTTTTTAACTTTCTCGACACAACACTGCTACTTCCTTTCCTTTCGCAAAAGCGGGCAATCTGTGGACACAGTACATTTTTTAAAACATATACCCTCTGGTAAACTTGCCTCCCGTTCAGTAAGGCGATAGGACCTCGCAAAAAAGCAAGACTTCGCGGGATTACGTGAGATATTGCCGTGTATTTTGGATGAGAACACGTGACTTCGGATAGATTTTAGCTACATGTTGGTCCTAGTGTAGGTCCTAGCGTTACTGAACGCACGTCTGGTGTTGTATGGGTAAAGGCTTCCCCGGCGGTTGGGACAAGACGCCTATCCTGGCCACTTTGTACACGCATCCTCAGAATTCAAGTTTTGCCCCTAGACACAATGCAGTACAAGCTACAGCGTAAATTAATTGATGTTAAGGGCAAGCAAAATCTCCACGGCGTTTTATACGTTATATCAGGAAGTCATTGCCTTGCTAGTTACATATACTATAAGGAAGATGATTGACGACAGAAGTCAAACCTTAATGATGACTTCAGCAACTCTGGCACGCTTATTCGCAACTAGAATATTAAGGTGAGCTGAACTTCATTCTAAATCATTATACACATATACATATATTATTATTATTATTATTATCATCATCATTAATATCATCATTAATATCATCATCATCATCATCATCATCATTATCATCATCATCATCATCATTATCATTAACATCATCGTTATCATTATCATTAACATTATCGTTATCATTATCATTATCATTATCATTAATATTATTGTTAATATCATTATCATTATTATTATTATTAGCATTAATATTATTATTATTATTATTGTTATTACGTTATTACTTTTTAAGTCAAAATTTCAAGAAAGTTACATTCGTAGCAAAATAACCACTAGGTGGATTTTACTGAAACCTTTTAATGAAAACTTCAAAATTTACTTCAACTTCGCTGTTTGGAATTTTCGATTACTCATTTAGTTTTGTTTCTATGTCAAATTAACTCGCACAACATAAAGTATTAAAAAGTAAAAATGACCGGTCGCTCTATAGTTCAAGCATGTGTGAGCGTTTGACCCGGACTGTGTATCTTGCCCCACTCTCCTCTAATTACAAATATCTTTGGACATCATTAAATTTAAAGATCGAATTGAAAATGATTCGACTTACTCATGTTCAAAATTCCCTCTTCATATATGTCGAATTCAAATTTGGACTGAACTGCTTCGAAGTCTATGTCTGCATTGATATACTGTGCGAAGTCATAATTCAGATGCATCATGACGTCTTTCTTGAGAACGTCATCAAATACCATCACTGGTATATCGATTTTGCCTTTGGAGCTACTGATCATAGCTTCAACCTTCTCACTCTTGTCACCCTTTGTGTGAACTTTGAACTTCCGCTTGAGTTTGATGACGCCATTTATCTAAATAGACAAGAACTGGTGTTTCAACTTTCGTATTACTGGTGAACAATGTGCAACTCAAAATGAACAGCCGTTGTATAGGTCTAGGAACTTATTAACAAACCTGCGTGTTTAGCCAAATGTCTACAAAACTATGGACTTTAACTCAGTAAAAGAATATATTATCTGAAACCAGAACCTAGGGATTTTTACTTTCCAGCAACCTGACTTTAATCGGCTCACGTGTCCATGTGTTTTTAGAACAGTGAGCAAAAAAGAAAGGTGCGTTGATAGCGAAACAACGGTATCAAATGAAAGGATCCAATTTTATTAGACAAGAGCACAAAAACAATAATGCATAAAGCATAGTATCTGAAACTTTTAAATGAATCCGATCCGCCATCTTTGAGATATGACGTTCTGAAGTTTGCCATTTTTCTATGGTCATACATAACCTTAAATCAAAAGATCATTTGATAAAATGTGCGGATTTCATGCGTTTTATCAAATTTTAAAAACACGTGTTTAACTTTAAACGTTGTCTTCTGGTTTTCAAAGAAACTTTCACTGAGACGCCCTGCCTAATTGTTTTATAAGTTGCCAGCATGCCACTGGATGACCTTCACTGACTACACGTATGTAACCCCCTGACTGCGCCATGTTATCTTCATGGATTACGAAACTTTAATAACCTGCGCCTGAAATCATAAACAAATTGCTTCGCATGAGTTCGGTTATTCGCGGGACATCCTTTTCAATATAAGTAACGCATTACTCCGTAATTTACTAGTACACACTTTGCTCATCGCATGTTCTGTAGTGTACCAGTTTCAAATACGTCATACGACGTACAGCTCTATCTTACCTTCACTTCGAACTCTATTATTTCACGCTTTTTGATTACCAGTTTGCTGAAAGATACGAAAAAAGCAGTGGCAAATTATTTACCGACCAGGATTTTACTACTTCAATCATTTTCGTTTCAAGAGAAAAATATAGCTCTAGGTGATCCAGGAATTCACAAAGAAGTAGACCACAATTCGCCATATTCTCAAAGACGTTCGGAGGGCCCGAGCCCCTTTATTAAGACTATGTAATTTCGATTTTTTCACGTGAGTCATTTGTTGAAGTGCTTTAAACCCCCCAAACAACGTAGAATTGCTAGACATAGGTTTCCTAAAAATTGAGACGAACAATGTGTCACTTAAAGGCGCAATTTGAGGTGGAACGGCTTGGCTCATTGCCGCGATTCTAATTTGTAATAATTTTCGATATTTGTAAATCATTAAGTGTAACCTAATCGACGACTAGTTAATTTGAGAAGCTAAACCCGGTTGATAAAGAATACCCACGTGGATGTGTCGCCTTCAAGTGCTGCGTAACATTCCTTGCAGTAAAGGTCCCACCAGTCGTTGCTGTTCTTCGGCGAGTACTGCGACTGTTGCGACTGGTCGTAGAACTTAACCTGCTTCTCAGATGAGTCAATGCGTGCGCTCTTGTCAAACTTTTTTGTGTTACTATTCCAGTTGGATGACAGCGAAAGATGTTGGTCTGGCTCGAAGATTGACTTGGTTCGCGTTCCTTGGGTGAGTTTCAGAATAAGGTTGTCGTTAGTCATCACTGACCGGCGGACACGGTGTCTATGCTCTTCCTTCTCCGCATCAGGTACTCCCGTCCAATCTCCTCTCTTGTGGTGGACGGTGTATTCCAGCTCCTCGAAGTTGTCAGCAAATCTGAACAGAGTTGTTACTTCTGGTATAGTATACGCAAACGAAAGTATTATAACAGGGACTTGTATTTATTGTTGTGGGAGTATCCCGGCGTCCTCTAATAGGGAAAGTTATCGACGACAATAAAATTAACAATTGTGCCCAGGTTTATCATTGTCTTTATAACGTGAATTGTTCGACTTGTTTATAGTTATACCGTGGATTAAACATTCCTGGGGGTTAAGTAGTATGACTTCTTGCAGCACTGTACATACAACGAAGACCAATGAAACCAATAAAACTGGAGAAACTTGTGTGTCAACTTCGATTTCGACTGGAAGAATTTGCGTCGCGTATGTCTGTTTTAAGTGTATGTTTCAATAGGAGAGTATACGAGTACCTACATTCCATTCATTTCTACAAGTCGAAAATATTATCAGTAGACTGAAGTTTCAGTCTATGAAAGTTCAACGTATCGTGAGTAGCTTGCAAAATTGCTGACGTCTATTTGCAAATTCTTCAATTAAGGAGATTCTACAGTTTTGAGGTCGAAAAAACATTTTGGGGGGTTACTTTGGATACCATTAGTTTCCAGAAGTTATCTTTGATCAATGCTATAAAAAATCAACCTCTATCGTGTTTTTTATGATTTTATTATCAATCGCCGATTTCCATTAAGGATTTCGGCTAGGCGGTTTCGTTACTAGGCGTTACGAAAATCGACAATGTGGGCGGTATGTAGTGTTTACCAAAACCAGCGTGGAAACGCCAAGGGATAACCCACTCATTGTATGTGAGAAAAAGAGGCGAGGAGCTAAAGCACATTACAAGAGTTACCTATTTAAGCATTTGGGAACGAAATCGAGCACTAGTCTCCGTCGAGATAAATTGAACAGTTATAGGGTTATAGAAGTAGGGACTTTTGGTAGACAGCAGGGACTTTCAAAAATAGCTCGACATTAATGCACACGTTTAATATATTTTAAGTGCAAACGTTTTGTCATCGATTTTTATAGCTTGTTAGTTTTTGTTTTCAATATTTGAATAATTGAAAATTCTCGTTGTGTCTCAAATTTTCTCGGCCGGTAGACGGCAAGATTATAAAAAATGGCTTTCCTGAATGCCCAAATGCGCTTTGAAATGTTGATAATCTGATAATTACTACCGCTAACTTCTGTAGTTTTTGGGAGGCCATCACCGGAGAGCAGTGTTGTTGGATAACATGCCCGAACTCTACAACTACGTGAAGCACAAAAGTGAGCTTACAAATTAAGTCCTGTTTTCATCAGTAGGTAATGCATAATGCATGACTTGCCACGTGAATAGTATTTTGTTTAAATCGAATAAAATATGAGATGTTCTCATTTGTCCGTTATGCGCTAAGCATAAAGGCGTAATCAATCTAGCGTTCTTTGTGTTGCAATCTGGGACTGAGAGCTCACGCCTAACGGAGGGATTCCGTTTTCATGACGCTAGTCTCCACTCAATCCGCCAAGAAACACAGAGGCAATTTAACGAATTTGGTCCTTAAGTGGCAAATAACCTGCCGTCCGCCCTTGGTAAGGTACAAGTTCGTGTTAATTTGCAAAAACAATTAAACGCGAACAACACGCGGCAATCTGCACTCTCACCAGCGTCATTTATGTGCAACAGGTGCCTCAGTGCTCAAGGTTCAGTGGGTCCACTGGTGGGTCCGCTGGTGGGTCCACTGGTGGGTCCACTGCAACGTGTGGAAGTAGACTTCTGTCAACGTTTTATGTATTGAGTTCTATTTTGAAAAGTGCGCCATCATTTTACAAAATAAGGGAACATGAAAACGCATTGGTTATCACGTTGGGTATATGCATCACGCATTGCGCATTACGGCCTTAGTGTTTAGCAGCGGTGCCCGAGTTCATATTAGGTTCAATAGCCGGGAAAATCGAAGGTCATTGGCCTTGCGCAGATTTGAAAAGAAAAGCAATAGAAAAACACATTCACGCATGATAATCGAAATTATGTTGTTGAAAAGGCTGCGAACAACTGTTGAAGTGTTATATAATGTAAAGCCGCGTAATTCTGTCCGTTTGTTTGGACAACGTTCTCTCTGCTTCAGTGCTTTTATCCCGAATGAGTGTGTTTAGAACAGGCCCGTAGCCAGGGTGACCCCGCGGAAAAGGTCTAGCCCCAGCATATCCGTTACGTATTGTATATAAACAACAACATCAACAAAATTGTTGCGGTTATTACTGGCACTACTAACCGCACTATTTAACTCAAGTTGGTAATAATTTCGAATTTGCTACTGATTCAAAGCACTTCGGGCCGTGCACGAACAACTTCGCCATAGTGTTTGCTTAGATGACAGGAACGCGTACATGATTAAAGGACGTTTTATGATGTTATTGACTGCCTTAAGCCACCGACTAACAACATTGAATGCGCGTGATGACTACATCATAGCATGGTAATAAGAGCCTATAAGTCTGTATCTGCGGGGCAGCGAGATTTCACAAAAAGTAGAATGTGAATGCCTTAAAATCGATCAAGCAACAAAACAGCAAAAAATATGTTTTTTATCAGCTATTTCGGTATAAATCGGCCAAGATAGTTAAGTGCAAGCTTTTTAAATTTCGAATTGAAAGTGGTCGTCGAATATGTTGATCATTCAGTTCACGCTTTGGCTGTGGATTGGTGGATTGACTGTATGCATATATGTTCATGTCTTTGCGCTTTCATTCTTTTGAATTCAGTACACGCAATTTCACTAGGCAGTCCTACGTCGATGTTCTACATCCAGAGTTAATGTGTTTTCTTGCACTGGGAAAATTCTGAGGAGCATAATCGGAAAAGTAATTCTAGACCTCACGAAAATCTTAATGGATAAAAGTCTTCTCTTGTAAACTATTGTCAGTGGCGCAGACTTCATACGAGCAACAGACTTGATGGAAGAGATTTCCAAGTTAAATATCACTATTTCGAAGGTTCACTATTCCGAGAGTCCACTGCTTCAGTTCATTATTCCGAAACCACGTTCAAAACTCCGACAGTTAGCTACTCTGAATGTCTCCAATGTGGCGGAAATGACATGCATAAAATATTCCATCCGTGTCCATTTAGTAATTGCATTCATTTAGGAAGGGTGTCCATGAGTTGTGTAATTTTTAATAAGACTTTGATTGTATTGTGTGCAACTGGGCTCCGTCTGTTCCAGTCACTAACAATCGTGATTCTTGACTCTAAAACGATTCATCAAACCAAAACCAACACCGAGAAACGGGGATATTTTATTGCAGGGCTACGGCAACCAACAGGTGGCTTTAAATTTGAGAAGACTGGGTGGGACTCTGAGTCCTGATGAAGACTGGAAGTGGTAGGGTCATGGTAGCCTACATTTAATTCCGACCCGGCCGCTGATGCTTGCCGTGTTTCCGGTGCGGTGGGCGAGTTTGAGGCGCAGTGGATAAACCTTTCAATCGCCCTGAGAAATGATGCTATCTTGACATGGATCTGATGAATGTGCCGTACTTGATAACTGATTTATCAACATTCCTACTTCATTCGCAAGTAAGTACTCATTGTTTGTAATTCAGAAGATATGCTTTGGAACCTGACAATTTCGCATGCGCAAGAGTAACCGGGCGTTGTTTTCGGTATAGATACCGCCTAATAACATAAGTATCTCGTATGTTTGTATATGGAAGTATAAAAATGACACGGAATTATGAAATTTCATATATGTTCGGAATAATGAACCTTCGTAGTATTGAACCTTCTGACGGAGTAGTGGGCTGCTCTCATTTTCAACGCTATGAGCAACTTATTAACACCAGACGCAGAAATAAAACCTGATAAAAATTCATTTTCCGTTTAAATATTTCCGCCCGAGTATGCGATGGGGTATAACCAATCATTTAAGCACGACTGGTTAGAAAATTTGGCAGAGGGTAACGCTCAGTAATCCAGAAATAGAATCTCCTGGACCATATTACATCCGAATTTGGGGCCCGTCTTTTGTGAGTACCATCATAAAATACTTAATAGTCATTTTTGGGATTGCGAATTCCTTCTTGTCTTAGAAATATGGAGTCAAGAGTCATCGTCGTGTACATACACGTAGCTTTCGCTTCCCCCGCAGAGCTTAGTTGCTTAGATGCGCTACCAAAATCTAAGAAATATCATCAAAGTGCCAAAGTTTTAGAAATTCGAAACACTTCCGCACAGTGCTGGCTACTGGGGTGTAGAATTTCAAACACTATTTTTATTGGGACTAATGTTTCTTAGGGGCATAGCTCAACATTTTTGACAGGTACGCAAAATATTATTTTAGTACAAACACGTGACGTGCCACCTTTACAGTAAGCACTTACACCCTGAATGTGTAACTTGGCGACAAATAATTTATATGTACGCAGTGCAAGAACTGAAAAAAACTGAATGCAGAATATCACATATGCGCTTGGCAGAAATGCCGATAACTTTATTATTTCTAGAAATCAGTTACTGATTGATAAAAGAACAAACTATTTTGTTAAACGATAGCGGTATGTCATAAACCATGCTAGTAATAATGAGGGATTTTTAAAGTGTATTTTGTTCACAAATTATAATAGGACAAAATGAAGTTTTAGTTATCCACCTCATTGAGTTCATCTACGAAATTACGCTTAGTATTGATATCTGCGTGAAAATGTTATCACACATATTACGTTTGTTTATAAGGACTCGTACTGAACTCTGTTTTGATGATTTCAATCAATCCACGTTCTGTCACCTGCTAAGGCATCATTGGCATTAATATTCCAAGACAAAGGCAGGAATCAGCTACGTCACAGGTTGGACATTATCGTCCTTGGTGAGAGGTCTTTTCCCTCAGTTGCCGTGTAATGCGTAGGTCACGCTTTGCCGTTTAGCGGACTTTGAAAGGAGTTTTCACATTTGTCTCCAAAATTTTGAGTTACCGAGGGTTACAGAGCATTATTTTGTTTCATAGAACTGAATAGAAAAGTCGTTTTTAGTACCTGTTAATAGGCAAAAACGGGGTTTAGTATCCTTTTAAATTCTGACAAGTTTTTGCTCGATGCTTTGTGTTTACCTTGCCTGACGTTTTCATTTTAGTCGTCAGTGTTTCCTCAGTCTACAAACAATTTTCAATAAACCGAGTTTCACTTACCCCGCTGGTTCTGTAGCTATAAATAGGTGATCCATACCGAACATGACTTCCTTAACTTTCTGGTAAATTCCATCAATTTCAGTGCCGTCCACCGTAGACTTGCAATTGTTCCATGTCTTCTGTGAACGGACGATCATTCCAGGTAACCACACCTGCGTGATGTCGTAGTGACCTCCCAACGCCACATGAGGGTCGGCGTTGTCTTTTGGATCTATATACACTCGAATTCCTTTGCGTACGCATTTTATGTCCTTAAACGTAGAACGAATCGCATTAGAACAAACGGGTGGTAATCGTAACCTTTTTTACACTTACCATTGTACAGAATTTTTCAACAAAGTGTACTATTCTCCACCAAGAACTTACCCGCCCAGAAAGAACTAAGAACGTTCAAAGGGACCCTTAGCAAGCACATGTTCAACATACATTGACATTGTGCGTGGTGAAGTTTCGTTGTGCGTGGTAAACGGTAATTGTTCTTTAGAGATCGAGTGGTTAGGATTTCCGGAGACTCCGACTAATTTGGGACCACGGGGGCAAAAGTTTGGCTCCACCAATGTTGTTCACCTGTTGGCTACCCCAATATTGTTTACCGTCCTCTTGGCCTGCGATATGGTTAACAACAAATGAACATTAGCGTTTTGGATATAATCTATATGTATACACACACACGCACACACGCACACGCACACACACAAATATATATATACCCTGCCAAGTTGGGCTTATTGGTCACTTTAACCACACAACAATGCGACGGTTTCTAAGTTCAAGAGTAGACATGATGTATTTGTCGAATTGCCTAGGGAAATACTGAAACCGCAGTTTTAACGTTTCTAATCTTCTGAAATCTGCAAAGTTCGGGACTTGAAGTCAAACATTATTAAATAGAATACACCTCCGTGAGTTATAAAGAGAACAATCAAACACAAAATGTAGCTCATCCTCCACAGTACCAGAATCACAACACAAGCAAAGTCTTTCACAGGAGTGTTTACATAACAACCAGTTTCCAAGCGCAATGCTAGATTTCCTGCTCTAAAATGATGCCAAAAGAGATCGCTCGGAACGAGATAAATTAAGCTTTACATACGTTCACTTAAAAACTCGTGCTTAAATAAAATGTAGGTTCTTAACTTGAGTTTTGTTACAACTGATTCAGCCCAAACATGTTTCGATTATTCAATTAGTTTTTTCTAGCATCTACAAGTAGTCAAATTTTGAAAACAGGATTGCATGCCAATTATGTTAAACAAATTTTTGATACCGTCCATCCCGGCACCCATTTCTACCAACAGAGTACTCCCATAGAAATACCTTTGTAATAACCTATCACCACCTGCAGTCACTAAGTTGTACGAAAGACGCAACATATTCAATTTAAATCTGTTTCCCGCCGGTCGAGTCTCACCCCATGTCATCACCGTAACAGTATGAGTGGCTGTAAGTCGGTTGAGCCCTAAATAAAAACGCATAGCTCTGTTTTGAATATTTTCATCATTACCAAAATTTTTGCAACCCCAAGCAGATTACCCGTAATCCAAAATTGGTGCCACACACGAATTAAATAATGTTTTAAATGTTTCGAATTCTAGATTCTTGTTAACACGGAATGTTGAGCATATCTTCCCTCACGGTCACTCAGAAGCTTTAGAAGTCAAGGTGTCGATCTAGAATACAGACTAAACATTTGTAACTAATTACACGGTTTAAAATAAAATAAAATCTAACAATAACAATAATAATAGTTATAATAATAATAATAATAATAATAGGACAGTGGTGTCAGAATTTTGCGAAATGGAGTCCTCAAAAGAGAAAGGCCGACACGTTACTTAATTAGGCCTTCTACAGGCCCAATTGCAACAGACATTGTGCTTAATTTCACTACTCATACTCAGCAAGACTTCCAGCCTGGTTTAGGAATTAGTTTACAAGTGTTTTAACGTTTTTCTTAGCTACGACAGTTTTCACTGAAACCGCTTTACTTCCAAATCATTCTCTCCTAATGCATTAAATCTAACAAGAAAGTAATGGTCAGTAGCTATTAATTTCAGGACGTTTTTTTTCCGTAGTTTGGTACCCCAACTGTAGCACTTAAAGTTAAAGCCAAAGAAGTGTTGAAGTGAGTGCATTTTTCTGATCTGAGATTATAACATGAGTGTTTAATTTTTAATTTAGAGTTCGGTGAGTGCAGATGTACGTTTAACCTCAGTGATAAAAATATTGTGAAATACTTTTCAGCCCTTAATTGGTTTTTTCTATGACTTATTTTGCTGATTTGGCCAAAAATGAACGCAAATTTTAAAGGAAAAAATGTCATTACCGTGATCATGTCATGTCTTTCAAAGCTGTCGTCAAGATCAATCAATCCGGCCACTTTACCAGATTTCTTCATGTAAAATTCTTCTCCGCTCTTCTCATGCTTCACAGAATTTTCGTGGTTAAAGTACAAATTTTCATCCGAGTTGGCTACAGTTAACGCCACTGCCCAACTCAACAGAACGAGGCGCAGCACCATCGTTGCAGTGCGTTCTTAGTAATTGCCAAGTAGTGAAATGAGATTACCCTCCTTTTGTGCTTGGAGCGTTAGCGAGTGACGGTGCGTGTTTCTTTTTGAAAATCGAGAGGGCATTCACCTCTTTTGTCAGTGTTCGGCAATTATGTATTGGGTGAGAGAGAGGTCCAATGTAGTATATTAATAAAAACGAAAACACGTTTGACGTAAGCACAACAAAGGGGTTTGTCTCGAGCAAGATTTTTGGAAACCGCAGCTCGATCGGCCTCTAGGCTCGAAACGTCGACTTGTGTGCCTCTCCGCCAGTCCTTTCATACTATTCGGGTCCCAAAAACTACCCACAATTTTCAGCCTTCGATTCCACGCCCTGCGAAGAGTACAATACGTACTAAGCATTCAGCGTTGTGGAGCTAGGTGTTTCTACGGTCATAAATTTTCAGCAGCTCAACACGACCGACTCCTTGTCCACCGGCTGAGGTTGACCTACACTAGCGGGCCATTCTGATATCTAGTTAGACACAGTTATCTCCATGATTCCACGTGAGGATATTTCTTCCTCCGAAATAGCATAACATTTTCTTGATAATAATGAAAATGCTGTGCGTGATCGACTTTAGTCATTCCGAATACAGAGCTAGCCGAACCGGGAGTCGCGGGAGTGGATTCAAGTTGTCAAATCTACTCAGCCTTACGTTATCAAACTAGTGAACGCATCTCGTCCAAAGAAAGGCTTAGCGCGGAAAGGTTTTGTGTACCCAGCAACTGCGTGGACACTTCAACCTACCTAAATAATGCAGGAACACGCACTCTATTGGTCAAGACCGGCAAGCGTAAGTGACCGTCTTCCAAGTTCCAGAATTATAAGACTCATTCCCAAACAGATCTCATTAAGAATTGGTATTAGGACTTTGCCTTGGGTGGTATTAAGGTAATCAGAGCTTCGTCAATCTACGATTTTAAAAAATCATCTGTGGATTTTACTTAGTTTTAGGCAAAGGGCATTAAAAATTACTGAAACATAAGAACAAAATCTTAGAGAATATACCCATAATTGCTAGTTAATCAGATTATTTTCATATTTTTAGCTAAAATGCGATGGTGAAGCAGTCAGCGTAAAACAAATTTTCTGACCAACACTTTTTTAAAAGCCTTAGTCAGAAAATTTGTTTAAAAACATCCATGAAACAGTCCCAAACTCTTTACACTACTAATAGGACCAATTTTTTAAGTTGACAAGTTGACACTTTTTAATGAAACGACCATTTGAACTGTTTTCTGACGACAGCGATACACATGGGTGCTAACTTTATTAATCAAACTGAAATAACAAAAGTCAATAAATTATCAAGTACACATATTAATACATGAAGTCAAACATATACATATATATTTTTAAAACCACATACACAGGTACTAGGTGCAGGCCTAAAGATAATAAATATTGTTTTCCCCAGAAGCAAAATGTTGAAGAAATCAATAATTTTAAAAATTCCCTTGGAACCTTATTTTCTCCTTATTAATTTACATATCACAAATAAGACCGGCTTCAGCCTGTTTTAGGTATACAGTGGCACTGCATGTGGTTTGTAAGTCTGACACAAGAAGGAAATTACAAATATCATAAATAATTACAATATGACACCATGATATATTCTGGCACTGAGTAAAATAATGAGGCTCAGTGTCAGGAATGACCCAACAGCACGCCAACACCCTAATGGAATTATTACATACAGAGAACACTGGTACCTTAAATTCATGAAAAGTCAGTTTTAAATTCCAACTGGCAAACCAATTTAGCCAGTTCAAGGCATGTTTTGATGAAGTCAAACGGTAAATTCCAAATTTGGTGGAGTTCTAAACACTCCAATGCAAGATCAGACATGACTGTTCTCCCTGAGAGTCCGGCATTGTACTTTTCACCACAATCACAAGAATATCCCACCAGAGACTCAATATTTCCAACACTCCAGGACCATGGACTTCTACAAGGACATGAAAACTATTCTGTCGCAAATATTCAGCTGAACAAATGAAAACAGTATGACCATAATAGCTAGGAAGTAGAGTAGACCAGTTGTAGCCATAACAAGAGTTGTCACTTACAATAACAATCATTATCCTTGTCTCTCCACACACGTACTCGTCATGGCAACAGTGATTGAATCCTCACAGCATACCTGTAGATCTCGAACTCGGTGAACAAACCCCAAAACTAAGCATATCAGACTACTAACTCTGTGCATGCTTTAATAACACCAGAAAGCTGACAGTTGCACCAAAATGGCCATTGTCTGACCGTCACATTCCAAGTCTAGTTACAAGCAAACACACCCCTAGAAAGCTTCAATACTGCAACATCAAAAGATAACTAGTTACACACATAACTGCAATGCTAAAGCTAAGACTGTAGCTTAAAGCTACTAAATCTTATAACTCAGTACTCGGGTGAAAGCTAATACCAGTAATATGCAGTATCTCATGAACCAAACTGAGTGAATAAGGTTCTTTTCCACATAGAAGAAAATCAAAAATTTTCATACCAATCTGTGCTGACAAGAAACTTATCCATTTACAGCAGTTTTCAAAATAAACGGGATGTTGAAATTTGGCGTAAAAAACCTCAACTAAATAATATATTTTTCCAAGAATTTGTTACAATTTGGCTAAATCTTGACAAAATCTCGACAGGTGTCGGCTCCTAAACTTGAAATTGATTGGTTTCCTGATTTATTCATGAAGTTAAATTAAATTTTTCAGAAATCTCCGAGGGTAACATTGGGTTCATAACTCCACATGACCACATGGATTTTCCACAAATAAGAACATTCAGATATTCAGAGTGTACACCACTTGATGGAAGACCATAATAAACTGGGCTTGACTTACACAGTATCTTGCTTCAATTACAATATAACACGAACTGTTGCTTACATTCCAACAATGGCATTATCTAGTGCTGAACAGTACAGCTCTTTTGCCCAACACCCATCCATTGTATTAAACCTTCTTCAAATTTCACTACAAACACTATTTTTAACTAGTGCTCTAATCCTAACACCGTGTTCTTGTGCTTGGACCAAACATGTACAGCAGAATGAGAGTCGCTTTCAAGCCATCTCATGTCTAACAAACCTACCAATAGTTTGAAATAAAAATAAAGCATTAAGTTATCAATAAATGGATTTTTGCATCATCTTTTCAGCGGGTGCTTTGTTTTACCAGTGTGACACAGGAACTACACATACAGACACTAAACAAAAAGTATGAGCTCTCATATTATGCAACATTTCCAGGCAAAACTTCATTGTACGTGACACGCATGTAAATACAGACATGAGTGTGTGTGTGTGGGCCACATTGTGAGAATAACAATCTAATCCTATTCCCTTTAATACATACCCGGGTTTTCCGTACATAAGCCCACTCGATGAGATGCCCATGGGTGTTTATTCGAAAAATTTCCACTTAAAAGCCCACTAAGCGTCAACTTTTAGTCAAATTCAGTTTTGCGGAGCATTTATCATTTAAAAAACGAACAAACTGTCGGCGAACTATGCATTTATTAACATAAAATTTAACAACACTATTTTATGTAAAAAAATGTCAGTCAGGAAACCTATGCACACCTCCCTTTTCCGAATAGGTGTTATTAAAATGTCTGAAATTTTATTTTCCCAATACACGCCCATGGGATTATCTACGGTAAATCCTGGTAAACATACATACAGTCCCTAAAATAGTTGCAAACCAACTAGACTTTGAGGTGCATAAACTGATTGCAATTTGCTGAGTGCATACTGGTTGATAGTTCTATATATAATTTGTGCCCCAACATTGATAAAAGTAGACAACTGCAATAAGTTTTGTCCACTTTTGAGAAAACAACATTTCTATAACTGATTTCTACAGCCCAGATGCTCACTATCACCCAGCAGATGGTGCTGTAGTTTGAGCTGATCCACCCTCATCCTGGAACTCCCAAGTCGCCCACTATCATTGGGTACATAGGTGTAATTTGAGGTGTGTTGGTCGCCCAGCATCACACCCTGCCCAGTCACTTCTTATCATCCACTACAAGGCTGAGGTTCCAGAGGTGCTGGAAGTCCCTCATCTTCAGGTAAAGCTTCGTCAATGTCCACTTTTGTTTTGGCTGGTTTGATGACCATAGGTGTCCTCGCCATAACATCCTGCACTTCTTTCTTGAAGTTCTTTTTGAACTCAAGGATGTCTTGCTGCAACTGGGTCGCCTCTGCCATGACCTTGTCATGTCGCCGGTGGAGGTCAGAGAGTGTGCGCAGATTGTTGTACATGAGACGAAGACCCTCACACATGTAGCCGTCATGTTCATCTGCTGGAACTATTTCACCAGACATGTAGCGGTCAAACTCATCAGTTGACATGGTAAGCGACTCGGCAGTCAAGTTCTCGATGAATGCCACAACACAGCACTAGAAAATAGAGCAGAATGTTAACGTGTGCTTGCGTGAGGAAACACGGGTCAGTAAAGCATGATGAGACAACGGTATTGAAGACATCAATGTGAAAAGTTAGGAAAATGAGTGTAGAAGTGAATGTAAAAAGAAGGAAGCAGTTAAGGATTGTGGGAAATGATCCTAACAACTTGCTCTCAACTTATAATGACATACTCATTTTGAGCTTCGACAGTTTTTTTAACAAACTGCAATGGTCAACCTACACGTGTAAATTTAAGGAGATGGCAATGTTTTAGCACAGTTTTGGTTAATTACGATTTTCAGGTACACCCAGACAAATTTTGAAGTGAATCAAATTTCCTCAGGTTCTAGTTGGTAATGCTTGCATCACTCCAGAAGTGATGTTGGCAGTCTCGATTATTTGCCAACAACTTTATTTACATGCACCTTGGACTGTACTTGACATCCGATGCATCACTGTGTTAGTCACCTTGTAATAATTCAGACCATTAGTTACCGATTTCCAGTGGATGACAAGATCAATTGGAGTGGGCTCATTCATGTCAAGAATGCAGCATTGACCATTCATGCCACAGCTAAACAGTAAAAAACTACCACGTGCGTGGTAAACATTTCTTGCCCTCGGATTACGAAAGGAATATAAACATAGAGATCATGAAGGTATCTCCAAGATATGTTGTGAAGACAGGTGTCATACCAAGGTTTTTTCCCTTTTTTTCTTCTCTTTCACTCTTCCCACCCCCTCGAAATGCACTTTTGAAATGTGAGGCGTCGCGAGCAACAGCCACGGTGATGAAGTAACAAAATTGATGTCACCCGTGTGTGTGTAGTAATCACAGAATCTAAAGCCAGCAACCAGCACAGCTTTACCACACACTTGTGATGTCTCCAGCTCAAAACTTATGAGCAACCCTGTATTTTCCAACAACGTTTCAGCCTCGTTTTACTCGCAACAACACCTACATTCCACTCAGGTTGCCACGACAACACATTTTGTGCATTTGCACCAAAACGTCCCAGTAAGTCTGACCTCGAGGTCTTGTTCACGACAGCTTGGCCCCTCCCCAAGCCTCTCTAAAAATGGCAGCAAACGATCTGGGCCGCGAACCTCATTTCTGGAGTGACACGTGCATATTTAATTAGAGCCCGAGGAACTTTCATAAACTTTAGAATTCGTCTTGGATAACCAGAATACGTCTCAATATTTTTAACCAAAACTGGCACTAGAGTTTGAACTGAATGTCTTCCTTTATAAAATGAGTAAAGTAAAAGAAACAAACCAGGTTGGTGAAAAAGTATCCAGCTTCCCCAGTCATTAGTCGACTAGGGTTGGCAAACCGAGTAATATACTTGATGTTGGACTGCAGTCGGGGTGGGTTGGCCTTTAATACTGTATAAATGAGAGCAGGCAAAAAGTCGTCTGCGCTAGCTGGCTCGTCCTTAGAGAGCCTCAGCGCTTCAAAGATGTTGTTACTGCAGCACACTACACAGGCCAGCTTGTCTTGAGGGGCTCGCTTGGAGTCCATCTCAATTATGTCTGAAATAGAACAGACAAATAAGAGCCAATCTCAACCAGAAAAATTGGTATTTACTACTTAATTAATAAAGACTAAGAAGGTTGGTTTGATGTTTTCGTTTTGTCATTGTATACATGTATGCTTCGCCTATTTTTTGTCTGTTCTCTTTGGCCCAAGTTGTGACTGGGTAGCAATTGCTACAGGTCACTAATATAAATGATTATTGATTGATTGATTGATATAAATATCACATAAATGTTGTGAAATTGGGAAGTCCTCTCAGTCTGCAATTAAAAAACAATAAACTTACTGAGACCTAGTTATGGTGTAGGTTACCACCTTCAAGCGAACATTGATATATGTCATTAACTATGGTGTTTGTAAAAAAATACAGCACCACTCCTTCAAAATTGATTGTATACTGGAGCAAATAATTTCAATTCTTTCCTTTCCAATTTATTGATAATTTTCTTAGATTTCTCTTTCCTTCATTCCTTTATTGAGGTGGCCTGACAGTTTTGTCAAGCTCAGGTACATGATGTTCGCATACTTGAAATGACAACTGGATCCTGCTGTGTTCTTGTTTGGGAACGTGAATTAAACACTTGCAATAAATGATGTTTTGAATAAAGATTGAAAGAAACGAGCAACGCAAAGGTAAATGGTGGCTTTGAGCATTTCTTAACACCGCCATTGCCACTAAACATGGCTCAAAGACTTGTGGTATTTGTTGTGAAGCTTGTAAAATAAAACATGCACTTGTATAGTGACTCACGTCAAGTTTTTGGTAAGTCATGCTTGTAGCACATGACCCGACCTGACCTTGAGCTACAGTAGCTCCACCTACCAGTGATAGCTGCATCCACAGCCAACTGTACTGCAGGTTCCTTGGTGTTGAGATTAGCATCCAGCTGGGGTGCACGGATCCAGTGAAGACTGCGGATTTTGTTTTGAAGACTCAGGTCCTTTTCTTCATCATCACAGCTCATGGGGCAGAAAACAAGTCGGTATAGTCGAGCGGTGATGTGTCGCTCCAGGAAATCAAGGGCTTTCTCTATCGTCTCTTGTGACAAATCTGCAGAAGAATGTACATGCACTTTCACAGACAAAATGGTTAAAGCTGCAAGTCACTCAGATAACTAGTAGCTGGCTAAAAACGAGAATCGAAGTACGCCTCCAATTAAATAAGTTTGATATTCCTGTACCACAAGTATGATAGACCAATAGAAGTGCAGCAAGAACTTGCACAATACAAAGAACAGTCATCCAATAAATAGATCTGAAATATCTCGAAAACGATAAGTCAGGGTCAGAAATGGATGGCATAGCACAGATAGCACTTGACCAGATCTATCCACATACCAAATTTCATAAAAAATCTTTCCCGAGACAGCGGAGCTATGGCTCCACAAATGGCAACCATAGCACCATCTTGCGCTTGATTTCAACCGAAAAAAGACTTCAAGCCATGAACAAGACACATACTGTGTATGAATTTGATGTCAATCGGATAAAAAATGTGAAAGACGAACAACAATGCAGCGCCAGTAAACATCGAATACCTCAAGAATGGTAAGTCGGAATGATAAACAAATGTCATAAATAGCAAGTAAATAGCACTCGGCGAGACTTATCCACGAGTTAAATTTCAGAAAAATCTGTCCTAATGCCCACAATTCACATGAATTACGCAAATTTATGATGTAATGACCAGTAAACTGATTCTGTTAAATTCATAGACCACAAAAACAATGGGGCAAATATCAAAATTATCAACCTGTGGTGTCTGATACCACAGATACAAGCACATGACGAATTCTCAAGAATGGCTGCCTTAATTTGCAAATAATTTATTCATGTACTCGATGCACAACCAAAGTAGCTCCATTCAATTCACAGGCAAAAAACATGGATGAAAGCATCAAAATGATCTGCCCGGAGTGCTCGGTAACAGAGTTATGAACAAAAACAGAATTTCACATAATGCTGGCCTTACTTTGCATATATTTAAAAAAATGCTCATGGCTGTCGAAAATACAAACCTGCTAAAAGGCTTCAGGTGGGCAACCTAGACATAAAACAACCAAAAATCTCATACTATCAACTCATGTCTGGCTACAGGACTAACAGTGCAAAAGGCGGCTTGAAGTATATTTAGGCTTTAAGTAAGTTTATAGCAGTGTCAACAAGGCCATTTTAAAAGCTTGAGAACGTGACCAGCTAGTCCAACCAAGCAAGAAAGGAAGGCCAAACTCTTCATGCCCTTTTACCTGCCTAAGAGTATGGTTATAACTTCACTGGCCTTCTAGCCATAAGTGTGACCCTACTTGACCCCTGTTCACGCTCACCTTTGTAGGTAGCGTGCGTATTCAGTCTGTCATTCATGCATTGGTAGAAGTCTTGCACCAGCTCAGATTGCTCCTCCACAGGAAGCTCACCACTTTGTTGCACCTTATCAATGAAGTTACGCAAATTACGCGAAATGTCCAGCGCCACCTGCTTGTTGAGTCCGCGGAGAAACTCCGAGAACTCTTGCCCATGGAGATGGTTCTCAGCCACGGGCTTACCTTGCTCATCTGGTCAGAAGCAGGAGAATGGTAGGGGTTAGTCTAAACAGTTTACTTTTTGTGTTTTCTCAGTAAGCAAACACACGATTACAAGCAACTCTAGCTGATTTTGGAGTAATTCAAATGAAGGACATGATCATGGATTTTATGATGCGTATAAAGCTTATCTCAATCATTTCCATCCTTCCTCACACAAAACAATTTTTCAAAAAAGATGATTAATATCTACACAAAAACTCCTTGAATGTCAGATGCAAAATTTTGGCTACCTTTGTAATTACTAATAATTAGTTTTCTTTCAGTTTCCTTTTTACTATTGTCATAGCACATACAAAACTAGAAAACTTTGTTGAAACTTCAACAGCTTGTTTCAAAAACTACAATGAGCAGCCCTAGTCTTGATAAGACTGTAACGCAGATGGTAAATATCTGATGTAACCCTATGTTACTGCGGCGTCACATAAAGTTCGAGCCACTACGCGGTTTTACAAAACCTGATATTATTTGAAGGAATGCTGCGGAAAGCCAAAGCGTAAAAAATTCCAGGACATATATTTTCTATGCAAGGTTTAAAAACAGAGTTCAAAATATTATTTTCACTCTGACAGGCTTAAAACAACTCGAGACTACAATTTATCACGTCAGGACTCATAATTTATCGCGAGGACAGAAAATTTAATGTCAGGGCCAAAATTTAACACGCCCGGACTGAAAATTTAACATGTCGTCAGGACCAAAAATTTTAAGCCAGGAGACCACCCAAACTGATGACGTCTGTACTACAAGTAGGTTCACAAGAGCTAAGTGTCATTGTCCAATTAGACATAGCAGACCCACCTTTCTTTTTAAACACTGCCTTGAGCGTGCTGCTTCTCTTCTCCGAGTGTTGGCGCTTTTTCTCCTCAAACTTACTGAATGATGGTGGCTGCTCTGGGCTTGTCACAGGCTTCCTGTTAACACACAATTAGATCACTTCAAGTAAGATCACAATCACACATAATCCAGTTGTGTGGATCTGAAACATTATTTGATAAAGAAGATATTACATGTCTAAATTGATCCAGTTTCAGCCGATATTACCGCTTTGCATTAAACAACAGGACCCACAAAGTGTCAGCAGTGCAGAGGGCATCATACGCCTGCTCATGTAATGTCATGCTGGAAAGTTGCTATCGAGGAAGACATGTACACGGATGTGGAGCGACGCAGAGACAAGGCTTGGAGAAAATGACTTTTTCTACTGGAGCACATTGCACAATCGTGGCAGCTGTTTGTAGATTGGGTGAAAAAGTAGAGAAAGCACAGTAATGGCTGCCGTACAGACGATCAGAACCAGCTTCGTAGTTGGTTCTTCCATAAGTAGTGATCGGCTAACACTGTGGGCCTGCCAGTGCACCTTGCTATGGATTAAGGATGAAACTCTCACACAGATGCTAGATATACGTCCGAAGATGTTGACAGGACCTCATGAGCTAGAAGCCAACAATAGCTCTGATGAGATGGAACTATCAAGATACTCCAGTGTTGGTGTGCAACACTAGAGGTAGAGTTTGATATCCAGCAGCTTACATTGTAAGTTTATAATCAGCATTTGCAAAGGACTGAATCGAAAGCAAAAATTATCATACATACATTCTAATGAACCAAGATACTTAATACAAACTTTCTCAAGACATAATGAAAAGACTGCCAAGTTTGTGGGTTTATAAAGGATTCAAAAGCTCAATTAACATTTGATTGGTTGAATGTGACTGAAGAAAACTCAGCAATTGGCTGTAAGAATGCTGTAGTATCTATGTGATTGGTTGAATAACTTGAGCTGTGATTAGACAATTGATTATGCTTGACTCTATTGTTGACTATGAAGGGAATATTGAAGATATCATTTTGCTCCAGAACTGTCACTGAAGGTGCAAATTCTTCTGTGATATTACTAGTAGTAGTCACATGGATTAGTTCATTGCAAGTGCAGGGGTGATTACACAGCACTGAGCAAAACAGAAAGTCAGGGGAGCCTTTGCTTCAGCACTTGATACTGCCAGGTTTGCCCTCACTTTACAAAATTCCACAATCAAAAGGCACTTTTTCCTTCAGGTGAGTTAGGAACCCTTTGATTTCACTGACTAAAATGGGATGCATAGAACTTAATGGGAGTGATAGCGCACAGTACTTGAGTAGACTGACCCACCATATATGCAGCATAGTTAAGATGCAAACATTAAATAATGAGCTGAACACGTGCTGCTTATGTAGATTTTTTCACCATTTGAATTTGGGGGTGGGTAACAATTTGAACTGTGATTCCTATAAGTGAAAATCTGGAAATTTCATTTACGTCACTTTCTACTGTTCCATGGAAAGTCAATATACATCATGGGAACAGTAACTAACACAGAAAAATGGAATATTTCTATGATAACCAAAGATCTGCATTTTACGAAAAATGTTACATCTAAAACAGTTGCTCTCACCACTTTGAGCAAAAGTTCGTAACTGAACTTGAAGAACTACATAGCCTGTATTCATAAAGATTATGAACAGTCTCGTTACTGGTTAGTTTCTTACAAAATAAGACAGCATTGATCAGTGATCATTTGCATTAACTAAGGAGAGCAGAGTACTGGAGGGCACGCCCGACTTGTGTAGATCGTCAATACAAGAAACCAGGGGACTTCATGACTGA
>NMRA01000151.1:766019-816517 GCA_002633005.1 Phoronis australis
AATTAAAAATAGACCAGAACCAATAACGCTATATTTTGTTTGGCTATGAACTGCACGACATCAGCACCAACTCAGTTGCGCAGTTTTATTGTTACCAACGCAAATCCACAGTAGACTACGCGTGCGATCCTGGTGGCTATAACTTTTCCATGACAGAACTAATTTCGAGCTTTAAAAACTCTCGTGCATGCATTAAATATGTTTGTATTTAAAATTATGAATACTTTTGCTGATTGTGGTGCCCGTATTTCAATTTGAAGGTCTGTCCAGAGCTCAGGAGGCGAGCTATAAAAATGCGCAGTGTAATTTCAACCAAACTTGAGCTCTGAACAGCTAAAAATCATAATGATATATAGAAGGTACACACACTGTCAGAAGTGCGTTTACCCACATCTTCGGTGAAGCTCAATGCATAGATGCCGACAATCGAAAACGAAAAGGCGGGAAATATCAATGGATCTAGAAGGCTATTTGCATAAAGGCAAATGTCCGCTGCAACACCTAAGATACTCCGGCACTTGTTTAGATGTGACTGGGAATGGGAGTGGGAAATAGAGGTAAATCATGTGAAAAAGCACGTGTAATGAAAGTGGGGCATTTGATGGTGTGGGATGCAGAAAAGAGCTTCAAAAATCAGACTGGTCCCGCCAAAAGGGGGACAATTGACAAGTATGCCTACCAATTAGGGTAGACGGGCACCCGCAATCTGAGAGCAATGGCAAATTAATGCTTATGCAGTTACGTAATTACAACCTTTATCATGCATATGTCAAATTAGCTAAAACCCCTGGATACCATCATGATATTCTTTAGTGCCAGAAATAATACCATTTGCAACATGTTTGGTGTGCAATTTTGTAGACAAACGAACATCATTCGTTCGTCGTTCTCTCAGTACCAGATCAAGTGTACAGACCGAGTACAAATCAAAAATATTTGTCGTAACGTTGGGACGAAATTACACTGGTTTTTACTGCAAGAAGATCACGATAATGCGATTGTCACGCCAAGAAACGGATTGTGTGGCTGTTGTAGAGTGACTTTTTGGGTGAAATTACATTGCACATGCTAACTGACATGGAGCAGTCATAATTAAGACGACATTTGTCTCAACTCACAGCATTGTTCATTCTTCCCATTATAACAAATTATACAATATTCCTTGCGTGTTTTTTGCGGGAAAATGGGCAAAACACCAGTGGATGACCATATTCTAGAATTCATGAAATGTTCAAGATAATTTATTGATGCTCAGAAGTGACACAATAAGAGTTCAAATATCGTTCCAATTCATTCCCCTGATTATTCAGGTGCCCAATCACAATACGCGTGCTTTTAAAATAGAGGGTCATTATTTAGGACATCCTCAAAAACTACTCCTCCGTCTAACTAATAAAATGGGGTTAGTGCCGGGTCGAGATCCATCCTGCACAGACCCTTTAGATTGTGACGTCAGAGTGTGAGGCCCGGGAACCAGGTGGCTTCGACGTGCTCAGCAACACGGCCCAGCAAGGACAATTTGTGGCCACAGCAATTACGAACTTTTGAATACATTTTAAGGTGTTTACTCGTTTCGCCGGTTCAAGAAACTTACGAAATATAAGAAATAAACGATATTTCACGCAAGCACACAAGTCATCGGCATATTTTTGTCGATGACATCTCGACTGCGGGCCATTTTTTACTTCACTTGAGGTGTCATCATGGACTTGCGGAAAGCCGTGAGTTGCAGCTTAGTATTATGCCAACTTACGACGACCGCCAGCTCTACAGTAGGGGCCTAATATACTTTCAGTTGGAGTGCATTGCATGAAAAAAATGATGTGGGTTATCTTAGTCTCTCGTGGAAGTCGGTTTAATTGATGATTATTTTCCGAAGAGGTAAGTTTCGCGGCATGGCATAAAGAGTTTAAGTGCATCGTAAAGCATGTCCATGCGCGCACCCAGTCTAAATTATAGGGGGGGGGTGCTCGAATTTTTCGGTATGTGGACCTTTTACTGAAAAAAAGTCAGCGAGGACTACAGAACGGGGCCACAAGGTTCAGGGCTATGGATTGCGCATCCGCGCCGAATTCCTGTGGGCTTTGTGGACCTTTGTCTCCTTTACTCGGACTTTTTGTTTCGCCGACGCGCACATTTTTGCCCAATTCGCGCCCATTGTGTCTATGGACTCGGTGCATGAGGAGGAATTCGCCTACTTGTTGCTTGTTTGGTGTAGACGTTTTCATCAAGTGCAAGTGAAGACAGGTTACCCGATGTAAAGTAACGACTCATAATGGCTACTCTTTGCACCGAGATTTACAACTGTTACAACCAAATTTCCTGGTTTTAGTCACCACAGACCAGTATATATAATTTGATTCATGTATAATATGTTCTAACTTATACAACTGGTCTGCCTATTGTTATTGGGTTACTAAACTTCACAGAAGTTAAACTAAACTGCTCTCACCAAGAGTTATAACCTTTGTACTGGATTTAAATGTTGCAACCTTTTTTATGAACAGTGCATTACAGATACATCACGTGTGTATATTTATGTTATTGATTTTTGTCGGCTACATCAAAGCACAGCGTACTGAATGAGTTCGTCGAGAGATCAAACCGCGAGAACAGTCCAATCCCAGCAGTTTAACAGTACTTAATCCACATCACTCTCAGCTGGTCCATACCAGGGGGATGCAACAGATAGGTAACCGGTTAAAGATGCCTAAAAATTTTCAAACTAGCATCAGAATTTTCAAAGCATAAAGCAGCTAATAGGAACAGTTGTTTGAAAAGAAAGCCAGGTATAAAGTGAAATCGCTAGCACGAAACTTAACTCGAACTGAATTCTGCACAGCTTAAGTGACTATAATGAACTCGTCTGAAACTGTCAATCAGGAAAAGTGCGCTTACTAACTCCGCCTCTTGAACTCGACTACAATTGCACTATATTTGGAAGAATGGGAAGTGGAGACTTTTGGTCGTAAAACTTTAGTAAGTTTTATCTAGAGTTTGTCCGATTCTGTGGTCCCTTGATCCGGATTACGACCATGTTGGCCACATTTTCGTGTAGTTAGAAAGATGGGAAAGTATCAGAGTAAACAAGGTGAGTTGTGTTGAGTTTTACCACCCTTTCTAACTCTTCTGATGTGAAGTCCATTATTACGTAGGTCTACAGTGATGGGTGATCTCGGTAGGCCCCTAGCGTGTTGTTTACAACATTCGCCCTTCTAGACCGAGGGTCGTATTAATAATGTGCGGTACATGAGAATTTTGCATTGTTATTAGTTTCCATGCTAGACGTAAGCATCCCAGATTCAGAAAAGCACAAATTATGGGGTGCATTCGTATCGTGAGTGGGTTGAAACGTGAAAAGCCGTAAACATGTGCTGGGAGCACGTATGAGCCACAGGCGTCCTCAGCTTCTGATCGTCCCCAATACACTGTAATTTAGTATATTATAATATAGTGTATTGGGGACGATCAGAAGCTGAGGACGCCTGTGGTATGATTTAGGGCTCTTAGGAATAAGTTTCACCAGTATCACGCTGACTGATTGCGGTGCTGGGTTATTGTTTACAATATGACAACATTGGCCTATGCCGCCTATGCATATGATTTTGGTATCGTTTGATTTCTCGCATCGTTTATCCTTCCAAATATACACCAAAGCGTCTCCTACCCGTGCGCTTAGTTATATTTTATTGTCAAATTTCTACTTGCACTATTTCCCAGTAGTGCAGACAATGGCGCAGCCAGCCACAGACGATGGAGCTTCTGTTATCAAACTTTTTCTTCAAGCAGTCCCTCGTTCAGTTCCTAAAATCGGTAACTCACCATTTTCACACTGTGCATGCTAGTGGATACATACGTCGTGCCACCTGCCGGTGTGTTAAAAATGGCGAGTTACCAGTTTTAGGAACTGAATGAGGTACTGCTCGATGAAAAAGTTTGATAACGGGAGTATTCGTTCAAGTCGGAAGGAATTAAACATTGAAGGCATCCCTCTCTGCGCAAAAGGTATTCGTAACAATGTGACTTTTGATGTTTTAGTCAGTGCCAGGCATGATTCGCCAAAAAGCTTTCGTTTCTACTGGCTACGCCAGCAGAGATGATGGTCATTGTCTACTGGTAGTGATGCTGCAATGTTTAATCGCTGTAATCTTGAGTCATCTGGTAGCCAAAATGTGATATAATCTACCAACACCCACATACTAGTTCTACAGAGAGTCGCTCTTATAAGTTCAAACTGACCAAGACCTGTTGACCTTGGCCCGAGCTATGATCCCACGGGCACGAATTCCTGGTATGCATCCGCTAACAAGAAGCCACAAAAAAGGGGTTGTTTTCGAGGTCCAAATTGGTGAAAGGAATGTCACTACCGATAATTTTATAGAAAAGGGGTCAATTTTAAAAATTTGTGGAAAAGGGTGAAATGTTGTCCATTGTTAACTCCATGTTACCTCAGGAAAACGTTAGGGGGAATCTTGCGGCCTAACACCATTCAGAATCGATTATTTGGTTTCACATATTAGCAGCAGGTATCGCTGTAATCTTGAATTTTTTAGTAGATGTGCTTTTTGGTGAATCTTATGAGCCTCTGTTAGCCACTCGTTAATGGGCAATTATACATTAGCTGAATGGTTAACACTCTCGCCGGTTTTGTGGGGGTCGCTGGTTCGATTCCCGGGTCAGGTAATCTCAGCTATTACTACAAGTTGAGCGAATATGACGGTCTCAACCAGGAAATTGTGCAGAAATTTGTGAGAAAATAAATTTGGTATGGGACATGTTCTTAAATATTGTTGGGATAACAACGATAAGTGGAATAGAACCATGCCCAAATCATGTGTGTAGGTCAGTGTTGTCACATTGTAAACAATTACCTGCTGTAGAAACTGCTGAAATTACTTGACCCATGAATCCAACCAAGGATCCGAACAAAACTGACTATTGTTTAACCATTCAGCTAATAGACAATTGCCTTTTAGCAAGTGGCTAACAGAGGCTCCTATGATTAACTGGGAAGCACATCTATAACATCCCCCCTTTCCTACAGAACAGGCGCACTTCCTGGCTGCAGTTTTCTGCAACACCCTAGCGTCCTGGAATTTACCCTTAGCAACACTTCCTTGTGTCCTGGAATTTGCCCTCAACAAAGCCCTCCGTTGTTCTGGATCTGCACCAATTCATGCTCTGTCCGAGGTCCTCAGACCTCTGAGTTGGCAGTGTTTCTTTGCCTCCTCAGTATATCATCCATTCGCCAACTACGCCAGTTGTAGTAATAGTCGAGATTACCCGACCCAGGAATCGAACCTGTGACCCCGATAAAGCTGGGAAAAATTTACTTGTATGTTAGACTTTTTGGACTCAGTTGACATTGACTTCACAAGTATTGAGTACAATATTTTCGCATGCTGTTTCAAACACACCTTTATCAAAGTCATTGACAAAACAAATGGTTTATGTGATATGTTTGTAATTAAGTCCACTGCCACCTTTTAAAAATAAAAAGATGAACAAACAGTTATTTGTTTGCACTACTGTGCATTACTGTTGAAGTGCTTGTGTAAAAATAAAGTGTACACTAATCTGCGGAGAACGTTGACAGTCGCGCATATTCCCGGCATGTTTCTTGCAGTTTTTACGCGACCTGTTTAGATTTTCAGATGTGGAGAACACTGGTTACCTCTTCCATTTATCACCATTCACTGGGTATATTACGGTGTGCATTACCCTTACATGGGACATCGCCACTTAAGATTGTCCAAGGGTGCCATTTTTTCTCTTATCCAACAGGGGTCCCCATGTCTACCCACTTAAACAGTTATTCACATATATTTATGAGTTATATTTTAGTTTGCTCACCCCATCTCAGTGTAGTTGAATTCCTCTTACAGAGAACGCAGGCAATCGGAAACACTGGAGGCACATATTTCATGGTCCGATTGTTGTAATTTGGGCTTGTGTTTGATATCTGCTGACTGCTGAGTGTGGCGTATACACGTATTTCCTGAAATAAACGGAATAACTATGAACCAAAAGTAATGGAATCTATAAAAAAAATTTGAAATTTGCAAGCCATCACAAATTTTTAGGCTACTTTCGGTGAATTACCGTAAACTCGGGTAATCGCCCATCCCCGACTTTTTGTCAATTTTCAGCTTAAGCGCCCACTGCTTGAGTAATTGCCCATCCCCTACTTTGTGCAAATTTCCATGTAAGCGCCCACCTCTGGGGTAATCGCCCATCCCCGGCTTTTTCCAAATTTTCTGTCTAAGTGCCCACTGATTGGGTAATCACACACCGCCCTGTTTCAGGGTTTTTCAATTTAAGCACCCAGGGCGTTAACTCGCGAGTTTACGGTATCATGTGACTAATACTCACTGTGGCTACTTGAGATTTTTCTCAGGTCACCAAACACAATCTGAAGAGCTGCACTGTGTTCTTGGTTAACTTGTCGTGTGTGAGTCTTTGTCCCACATCATTGAGGAAGGGTAATTTGTTCCTGGGTTGTCTTGTCCCAGCACAAGTTGTTGTGCGGACTCAAACCTGCAGACAAGGTGGAAGGTTAACTACCCCCTGTGCTCACTTACAGACACACGCTAATCCTGTTTGCACCATATTTGTCATAAGGTGTTGTGTGCATAGTGTGGACACCTCAGCTGAATGGGGGCAAGTTGCTCCAGGGCTAGCTGTTCTTGGGTAACTCATGTTGTGGACTTGTCATATATATAAGAAAGGGACTGATGCTCTAGCATTTCCCTCTTAATTAGAATTTGGATGACTTCGGTAGAAGTAAACCTTGCTAGTGACATGCTCATTGATTTGGCAACATGTTGGCATCGCTATCTGTATTGTGACATAGCTTTGTGACTCCCTACTGCTGTATGGGTTGGCTTCTCTGTGATAGAAAATGTGATTAAACGTGACTGAATTTTGTGGATTTGTGCGTGTTATCTTGATCAAATTGTCTTCAAAATCTGGTTCACTTATGGAAGTCAGATAGGCATTATCATTCATTCAAGTGAATTGCGAAATGTAAAAAACCTAAGTTTCCAGAGGTTTGGTGATCAACTCAACCCCTATGTGAGGGTGATTCTATGGCCTCATCCCTGAGTAGCTAGCGATCAATATGGGTGACATGCAAGTAGAGCCATAAGAAGCTGGCGTGACTTGCCAGAATTATCATGGAGATGGAGTGCAATGTCGTGTTCTTACATGTATGACATTTGAGGATCCATATCCTTAGCCTGTCTTCTGTGCATAACTGTTATTTGGGATTTACTTGCGTATACCAATCACCATTGACCAATGCAGCTAAAAAGACACTCTAGGTGAGTTCGCTGGCCGGCAAGCGAAAGTGGTCCAATGTCTTATTCTTGGACATTAGTCTCATTGTAACAAGGAATTAAGCATATTCCTGAATCATCATCATTTGAAGCAATCCTGTTTCTATTCTAATTCCTAAAGGGGAGGCTAAAATTTAAGAGTTGTGTATTGCATTCAAATGTACATGCAGCTGCTCTGTAGTCATATAGACCAGTTGTTGAAAATGACGTTGCCAACCACAGCCATTCCTTAGAACTGTCCTGCCAGTTTATTTTTTGAAAGCATCTCCTTTCGCAAGTTTTGAGAACCGAAGTTTACTTCATTCTAGACAGGCATGGCGGGGTCACATGATACTGTTCGAGTGACCTATCTTTCCACACACTTGCTACGCCAGAGTCACTACAAACATAACAGTGCTAACAAACCACTATGGAGTGCAATGCCCACAGTCCGTAGTCTATGTAAATGTTTTTTGTTTTTTGACGCTTGCGAATTTTAATTTTTGAAAATAAAACAGTCATCACGGCACATTTTTAAGCTTAATAGTTAATGAGAGCGTACCAGCCAGCAGAATTATTTGACCAAAATACTCATTGATTTCTATCCCCGTAATTTGGAATCTTCATGTCACTGTACTGGAATTCAATTGGAATTTTTAATGCTGGTCAGTTAACCTGGTGAATGTTGTGGTGAATGTGGTTCAGTTGTGGTGGCTTATTCATTTTGGTTTTCTCTAATTGAACATTGTCAGAATATGAATGAAGAGTACTTAGATGAATGTCTGTGCTGATCTCGCACACCCTCAGCCACACTCAGTGCATAGCCAGAGATACAATATGGGTGGGTGTGAAACAAAGATCATGGTTGTGTGATGTCCTTTTTATTGGTAGTATTTCTGCTCAATTGTATGTAAATCAATCAGTTGAATAGTGAGCGACATCTGCACTAAATTGACTGTTCGGTGGTTCTGCTGGGTTTTTAAAACGCCGCTCTGGAGGTCCGATTGCTTAATTAAATTCTGGTCCCCGAAGAAAATCGCCCGTCATTTTAACCTGAGTTGACTTTCGTGGATGCAAATTGAAACAACGACTATGAAGTATGTTGGATGGTACACATTAAAGTGTAGTTCTATTTTCCACTCCTTTTTTCAATCGTTTCACTTGTAATTATGAGTTCACGTAAGTTACGGTCGTCACCAGTGGCAATGGTCGCCGAAGACATCATGTTGTTACTGTTTCAGCAGTGCATTGAAAATGGCTTCATTGTTGAAACTTACACTAACCAGGTATAAAGTGCACAACATCTCAAAACTCTGCAAGAAATTTATTCTTCAAAATAATCATTATTCTCTCGTAATTTTAAGAGCCAAATCCTGGCCTTGTTCAAGCCAAAGCTCCACACCAGCATATTTGTGGCTAACCTATTTTTTCCACATGCGGCATGTCATTCAGTGCCAAGCATATTATGTGTTTGGGGCTGACCTATTTTTTCCATGTACCGGAAGTGCCAAAGGAGCAACGTTGAATCGCCCAATAGTGGAATTGCGCACTAAGTCGAACTATTTTGACGGTTTCTGTTTCATGCAAAAATAGTTATTGAATTCGTAGCCAACATCAGACACAAAATTTTTTCTTGCGAAATTTGCACTGCATCATTCTCGCGCATCAATACCTCATTCGGCCTATCCCTCGCGGAAGTTTTTTGACAGGAAGTTTTCCAATCGTAGTTAAAAAATTTGAATTGCGCGAATAAATGGAGCGCGTTTGCACTTAGATTTGTCTTGTTTGCATCTTTAATGACCTTGATGCCATCAGTAGAGTAGGTCAGTCCCAGAATTGTGACTATTGTTCAACATATATTTTCTACGTACTTAGCTACTAGTACTTAGCTACTCGAATACACATGTCGGTTATAGAGTGCAGATTTAACTTTCACTTTTACAACTAGCCTTACGGTTATACAGAACTTGGGGTCAGTGCACTTTAATTTCAAACATCTTGGTTGACCAGGTTGACTCTTTGTTTCAGCGGTTAATTATTTAAGGGAACAAATGCACAAAATTTGCAATATTTCATTGCCTCGCGCGTAAGTTTCGTTCAATGTAAGTGCTCAAATATTTTGCAAGTTCCAAGGACTAGCAGAGATGAAAAATTTCAGTCCCACTTAAAAAATTCCTGTAAAATATCAGCATTTACCCCTAAACGGAAACTGCGATTTTTAATTAACATGTGAAAACACAACTGTCGAGTATAGTGACTAGGAACTGTACTTTAGGTGACTTACTTTGCGCGGAGCGACTTGATTTTCAGGCTCAGTCGTCAAGCTATCATCGGGGCTTTTGAGGTCCAGGTATGTGCCTCGTCAAAGGTGTGTTCTAAAACGATCAGGATAGGTTCCGGACTGCGTTTCTGAAACCTGTCGCCAAATTACAGCTAATTTTAGCTAAACCATGAGTCATGTCGTTATAAAGGGAAGTTGGGCATACCTCCAAGAAACACATTTTGGGGATTGTTGGATGAAATAGATTTCTTCGAGTTACTGGCTTTGATCAGAGTTACAAAACAACAAAATCCATTGGGTTTCTATGATTTTGTTATACCTGCCAATTGTTGCAGTTGTCTGCCAGACATTCGCTGAATACAAGGTCGATGACTTTGGCAGTTTAATACGATTAATGTACTCTGCCATTTATCGTGTGGGATTGAGCTCCACCTGCTGAGCATGATTTTGTGGCTGTAGGGGTTGCAGGTTTGATTCTGCACTGAGCTTCAGATATTATTTATGGAATGGCACAAAAAATGAACGGTCATTAGTCAGTTCACGGCCTCTGGAATGAGCAAAAATGTCCAGGTTGCCAACACGAACCTCTCTTGCCCACGTCCATCTGAGGGGAAAGGCACCTGTGCCTTCTGATAGGCTGATAAAGGAAATTTTCCAATGACCCTCACAAACGCTCCCCTCATCGCTTGTCAAAAAGTATAGTCTCTTACTGAGACTCTATGAGTTGAGTCTGATTCTAACGTACCTCCAGGGATTTTATTCTTTGGAGAGGATTTCCTGAGCTTGATGAAGCAAAATGTTCTTAGAAGGGAATGAGTCCGACTTATGGCCCCAGAATCCAATCATTAAGGGTCCTGGGGGATGGCTCATTTTTGCAGTGCCTGTTCTTTTGTGTAAAAGTAGTTTTGCCAGAGTCTGTTCTAAATGTCTTGATGGTTTATTACGTTCCATACTGGTTAAATACTTTCAAACTTAGTTATGAAGTTGGGGTTAAGTTAATAGTTAAAAGTTTCATGCGCAGTAGTTTTCAAAAAACGTGTTGAGAAATTTGACTGGCATCATTGACCTTGTCGCAAGAACGGAGTAGCATAGCAGATGTGAAGTAACACTGAATCACATCAAAACTAGCGGGAAATGGAAATTTTTGCTTCAAAACTTTGTTTTTGACAAGAAATATGAACGTTGGGTTAAACACAGTTGTGTAAAGCTCTGTTGAGCTGGTTAAAAAGAAAAAATCAAATCGTGCTTTTTACTCTCATAAAGTGGGTCTCGTAACGTCTTACCGTGATAAAATTCCAAGTCTTTTGCCAACTAGAACATCGAAGCTATAAGTGACACGTGGAAATACACATCAATGACTAAAGATAACGTTTCAGAAATTATTAGGGTTGGCCAGCTCTAAACTTGCTGACGCATGTACACATTGCATAGAAACCATGAGCAACTCAACACTAACCATCGACTCGAGAAAGCGCTTCAGAGTTTATTGGTGTTGCCCAACCCTAAAACTGCAGATCCATGTGTGCATTGCCCATGCCTTGGTGATGGAAATGGAAACCTGTCACCGTAAGGGACCAATTCTATATAAGTTAAAAACCTTCATTTCGTTTTCATTGTTTAACCAGCTGGACAGGGCGAGATGCAGCTCTGTGATACCTTTTCTGTGCGTTTTCTTGTTACCTTGATGTGCATCCACGTTTATCTTCTAATGTTAACATTATGTTTGTTACCGTCATACTAACATGCTACATTTATTATTTTATTTTAATTTTATGTTTTCCCGCTCCAGTCCCTTGGAAGGATGACCTTTCAAAGCGAGGTAAGACCTTGTTCCTCTCTGCACACTTCACTGATTTGTTACCAGTGTAGTTCACACTTGACCACTTTAGAGCCTGATTGAATGGTGGTTACTGCTAACACAATATTTGCTTTTATCAGTTCTGTAGACCTGGTCTTTTGTCCACCAGGAATGTTTCAGAAATTATCATTTGAAAGAAATTACGCAATGCATTTACAGGGTGTATAAATATTTTTCAATAAAATTTGTTATTAACAGTACTTATTGGAGTTTTGCCTTGTGCTCACTGAATACTGCTGTAATGCACATTGAGAGACTTCAAAGAGACATTTAAAACTATTTTTAAAAAGGTCAAGAACCCATGGCCAGTTTCTGTTATCTTAGTTCAGGTGTGAGTAACCACACTTGAAAAGGTTTAACAATTTAAATGTTAGTTTAGAGAAAAACTCTGACCCTATTCAGTGCAGTTTTTATTGTGGTTCAAGATTCTAACCACTTGGAAAGTCATCTCTATAAAATGCGTAGTTGTTCTTATTTTAATAGGAATAATTAGTTAAAATTTAACAAATATGTGTTCTCTTGCTGGTAAAAAGCCTACAGATCTGTGGTTGGTTGTCAATAACAGGCATTTCAAACTCCATAAAAGTTCATGTGTATCATTTGTGCTTTCGCTGTTTACGAGCACTTGTCACAATAATTTGGCAGTTAAAGTTCAACTTAACTGAGCATTGCCTTAGTGCCTCAAGACAATCAACTTCAAATAATATAAAATATGAATAAAGCAGGTTATTAAGCCAAACCTAGCTTTTATGAACTCCGTGTTCAAGGTACCTAAACTACACGGTCAACGGACTCATAAACACGGACACGGACGCATGAACACGACTCACGGACCTGCAAACACCATCCACTGACTCACAAACACGGGAACGGACTCACAACACACGATCCATGCACCCAAATACACGGGACACCGACTCATATTCACGAGGAAACACAGTTAACGGACCGCCAAACACGGGTCACGAAATGAGTCCGTGCCCCGTGTATTTGGGTGCGTGAATCGTGTTTTGTGAGTCCGTTCCTGTGTTTGTGAGTCAGTGGACGGTGTTTGCAGGTCCGTGAGTCGTGTTTATGAGTCCGTTGACCGTGTAGTTTAGGTACCTTGATGTTGACCACAGAATAACCATAGAAAAGGAGTTCTTACTAACTGTATTTCACAACAGTAGCAAATTAATTAACCAAACATTCCTTAACGCTGTTGTGTTTTTCGTTTTCAAAAACTGAGAATGTGGTTTACAAATCAATAGTTCTGGGATTTTTGTTTTGTAAATTGGCGAATTCAGTTTTAATTTATACTGTTTCAATGTCATAAATGACTAGTCCCTTTTACCAATGTCTTGCTGGATGCCATGTTAATAGTCTTTCAACTAGTGGAACAGCACTGTCTTCATCGCTCATCATTTGAGCACGTCAATAGCTAAGTGAGTTGTGACTAGATAACTCGTCATGGGTAATGAATTTTGTGGATGATAACTGAACCGAAAAAATATAAATTTATCACCCACTTAGTACGTACGGCAATAATGTGAATTCTGTTCAAAACCTCTAGATTACTTTAATTTCATGTAAGAAGTTCAATTCCTTGAATTACATCCATATTTCATTGTCGTGGAAAACCAGTATGTTGAGAAATGAGAAATGGTTTATGTTTTTGGAATACTCGTGCAGTTTTCACCTTTTCTACTGTGCAAATCAAAACCAGTGTTCGCCTGAAGAGAAAATTCAACCTTAACTAGAATTACAAAATTCATGCACATATTCAAATGTCCATTTCCACAGTGTGGGTTGTTGGTGTGTTAGTATTGGAATAAATGCCTTTATCAGGTACCAAACTGTCCTAATTTTTATTGACTAGTCTCCCAATATTCAAACTCGGTATAAGTAAGCCACACACGTCGTGACAAAATTCAAACTTGATGCAGTGACGAGTCCAAACAGTTAGTGGAGAATACTGCTGAGAACAGAAAAGTTGTGCTCGACCACATACCTGCTGCGAAGTTTATACTTAGTGAATCGACCATGTTTTAGTATTTAGAGGTTATCACCACATTGGCAGGTCCCTAGTGATGAGATCATCTCCAGCCATTTTGAAGAGTAGCCCTGCTGGGAGATAACATCAAAAGCTGATAAAATCTCATGAACATAGGTTTGAATGACAGACTATTAGTATGTTTGGGAAAGTTCCAAAACCTGAGATTGACTTTGTGTTGTTTACAAATACCATTTATTTTTTGTGAGGTGAGTGGGAAAATTTTTAGTATTTAGAGGTTATCACCACATTGGCAGGTCCCTAGTGATGAGATCATCTCCAGCCATTTTGAAGAGTAGCCCTGCTGGGAGATAACATCAAAAGCTGATAAAATCTCATGAACATAGGTTTGAATGACAGACTATTAGTATGTTTGGGAAAGTTCCAAAACCTGAGATTGACTTTGTGTTGTTTACAAATACCATTTATTTTTTGTGAGGTGAGTGGGAAAATTTTTAGTATTTAGAGGTTATCACCACATTGGCAGGTCCCTAGTGATGAGATCATCTCCAGCCATTTTGAAGAGTAGCCCTGCTNAATCCTGCGGGTCGACTTTGCGGTTCCACCCGTTTGCCTCTGAGCGGTTTCACGTACTATTGAACTCTCTCTTCAAAGTTCTTTTCAACTTTCCCTCACGGTACTTGTTCGCTATCGGACTCGTGTTGTATTTAGCCTTAGATGGAGTTTGCCACCCACTTTGGGCTGCAATCACAAGCAACCCGACTCCCAGAGTCCCAGGACGCTCCGGGCAGGACCGACGGTCGCCAGTACAGGCCTAACACCCACTGTGGGAAAGGCCCCGATCAGGAGGACTTGGGCGACCGTGCGGCCCGGCAGGGGCTGTCCTAAACGCCACAGTTCCCGCCGGCTGTACGCCGGGGGATTCGGCGCTGGGCTGTTCCCGCTTCACTCGCCGTTACTGAGGGAATCCTTGTTAGTTTCTTTTCCTCCGCTTAATGATATGCTTAAATTCAGCGGGTAGTCACGTCTGATCTGAGGTCGAAGTCGAGATTAGCTAGCTTCGCGNAAAACATGCTTTCTCAGCGCTCGACGCTTAGGTTATCTTCAAGTCGCATTTGGCAACCTGTCAAAAATCCCAGGTCTCCAAAACTGAAAATTCTAGACCACCACATGATATCTAAGGGTTTCAACTAAAAAAGTTTGCATGATCGAAACGCTACCAATTCTCTTGCGCATACCTCCGTAAGTGCATAAATGTTCGTTACGTACATTCATTCTCTCACTCAACTCCTCCCACCGACAAATGAACATGGAACGCAGACAGCTGCATGGACTTGTGGCGCAAATTTCACCATCTTGCCTGATTTTTGCTGTCTGTTTACTTCTTGTAATTTAAGTGCCCAGTCTTAATGCTGTCTACTATGGTGTCAAATACACTAATTTCACAAAATAAATGAACAATTTTGAATCAAGGGTAATGAATCTAGGAAAAGTGTAGTAATTTAAAGCTTGGTAGTCAACATGAACTTTGAAACAAATTTAGAGGGAATTAATGTCTTTGTGTTACACAGGGGTGTATTTTTGGGTATTTAAGTACTAGCGAATCAAGTACGTTTGATTGGGAAAAGTTGTCACTGTTGGTGGTGGTAATCGGAACCTTTTTAGAATCGGTTAATTGAAAGGTTTTCCGATTTGAGACTTGACCACATTTGACGAGACGCATGTTTTGTGTGAATTTTATGTCAGTCACTTTTGAATCAGTCCACTTGTTTACTGCGAAATAACTGTGCGCTTTCAACTTCGATCCAAGGCCTAGCTTGGGAGCACTTGGGGAAAAGGGCCAAAAAAAATCAATAAGACAAGTCCATAGACAGCAAATGTTATGTATAGCCTTTACTACAGTCTGATGAAACTCTGCAATGATCAAAGCAATTTACCCTGCAATGGTATGATAATGACTTGAAGGCTTACCTTTGATGTTGATAATGAGGGGAATAGTTTATATAACGCTTTAGTGTAATTCATATTAGGGCTTGGATTGGTTCATTCATTACCAGATTGGGTGTAAAAAGTGTCTGTTTTTTATCGGAAGTTCAGTGAAATTACGCTCTTTTCTGTGAACACACAAAACAGTAACGCATGTAGGCCGTAGACTCCAATGCATGTAACTTGTACCAGGTTTTTATGAAGATTTTAAGGTTATGTACAACCTTACTGAGGAACATTAATTAAAAGCCAATTACCAGAAAAACTTGAGGCTGTGTCAACCAGTAAAAGTACATATTTTCTGAAAGAAGAATGTTCAGGGATTGTAAAAATAAATTTTATACTTAAGTGTCATTGTTATTATAACGTGACCACCATATTTTCATTTTTAACAAAGGTACATTCATAATGCAAATACCCTTTGGTTGATTTTAATGAAACGTTTAAATGAAAACTTGCCAATGTCTCTCAAAATCTGTTAGCAATTTTTGATTACTTATTTTCTATGCCAACTTAACTCTCAAAAACATAAGGCATTTTTGTAAACAAAACAATGGTCATATTTGTCTCTTTTTTACATTACAATAAAACTAGGACTTTAAAAGAAAAATCCCAACAGGTCTTTTGAGATTAATAAATAAATATTAATATTGGAAGTTTTAGTGAAATCTACTGTACAGTTTTCGAGAACTCGTGTTCCTGAGATGAGACTGTAGATCGATTTGCCGAAGCCCAGAAAAAGTGGAAAATATCTTTAATATCTGACACTTTTCGTTAAATTCGGGGAGAACTTGTTTTTGGTCAATATAACCTATACATGTCTTAACCACGTTTGCTATTTCAACATTCACTCGCAGTGTCAACTAAATTTGTAGTGTGTTATTAACTTTATCATCTCTGAAACACTTTCATTTTGTACTCGGGATTTCATGCACCTTGACTCAGCTAGGTCGAAAGGCAGAATCAGCTGTAAGTAGGTCAACAGTTCATTATACACACTACGCGCTGGGGGACTGATATCAAGAAACCAAGTACGAAATGGGTAATAAAAGTCGAGTTGGTGGTCAATTAAAGTGTGTAGTGAGCACGATATCAAAACAGCGAAACATCAAATTACTGATGAAATTAATGAATTTGGGTAAGGATTTATATTTTTTACAACTTGCTGCGTTGGTGAACTCAAAGTCACAATATATTTTGAACTCCTTAGAAAAACGATACCATCCCCAACCACTCTGAAAATTTGCTCGCCTCCTGATTCCTGCATGACCTGCCAATGAACTTCCAGTCACCCTGCCCTTTTATAGTCGCATTGGTGGTGGGGCTAGTGGCGAAGTAGTGTCCCTGAACAGTTGCAAAGTACGTAATTTTTGTTGCTAGATGGTGATTCAGTAGCTGGTGACAGCGTGTTCGCATTCTCAATTTAATGTAGTTTGGGAAGGGTGGTTCCAGCATTTTTATTAACTCTGTGACCATTATGCCACTACAGTTGTGCTGTGGGAGATTCAAACGATTCACCCTCATCTTGCTCTCAACAACTAAAAATTGGGTCATGTTGAGAGGTTTTTGTGCTCTCGCAATTCTAAAGAGTTGTAGTGTGTTCCCTATTGTACTTGGGTGTATGCCCCTGGCCAACTCTGTTCTTTGTTAATAGTTAGCATTGTCTTGTTTTCACCCACTTTTAACGTTTGACAAAAGTAACTTTCTTTGCTGTTCTTGTTACATAGGAATGTGGTACCTATATGAATGGTGTGTTGTCAACATGATTTTTATCTGACTCTCTAGCTCAATCCAACACTTAACGCAGCTTTTTTTCTGTTCTGTTCTGTTCTGTTATTAGATTTTGTTTCAAGATATCACACTGAAAGATTTTTCTACTGTTTGCACATCTCTTCCTGCAGTGGTGTCTTGTGTTTTCATCATTACAGGAACATTACTAGAACATTTTGTTTCAAAGTTTTCAATTAGTGGTTTTATTGTCACACTGATTTATGTATGTGAACGCTAGTAACCTCACTATTGTGTCCCACTGAACCAAATTGTTGAGTACCTGACTCTTAGCTAGTCTCCTTATTCACCCATGTATGTATGTGGGTCCATTTTGCAGTCATTCCAGTCTGGCATCCACTGCTGTATTTCCAAAATCCGTGATGGATGTTCAGAAAATTATGCAGACCTGTTTTTTTCCTGGGTGGGACGGCATGAGCTAATTTTCAGATGGATCCGACAGACCTGTGTGCCCCCTAGTGGCAATGTCAAAGTTTCTTGATGCATTTTCAGTGTTTTCTACTGTAGAAGATTTAACCTGATTGGGAATTACAAAATTCATGTACATTTTTGAAAGTCTATGTCCATTGCGTGGTGAGGTTACGTTTTTACTACCTGAATTTCTAATTATACGCCCACCCACAAGTACGCCCATGGGCGTTTTTTTAAGAAATTTTCCAAAATCATGTTCATGGACATTTTAAATCTTTGCGTGTTTTGAAAATCTGATGGATTGCTCTAAGACACGTATGTACTATGTTCTGATGTAAAATTTTTGTTATTTTGGCAATGCATTATGTGATTTCACTCAAATGATTTAACGCAATGTTTGGTGACTTTGTTGATATTAGCACAGTATGAAGGACAGTTTTAATGCACTGTGTTTGCTGAATGCGAAATATGTATGAATGATTTACAAATAAAATTCTTACCATAGAGACTCAACTGCTTACATTAGAAAGGAGGACGTGTTGGAAACAGCGTCATAAAATTTTGGTCACTGTTTTTAAAAATATGCTCCCTTTCTAAACATTTGCCCCCCCCCTTTCCAAAAATACACTCGAGGTATATTCGGTTTTATTTAAGGTTTTTGAAAGGTGGTTTTTCAAATATCTGCCCCTGGGTTTATTTTCGGAAATTCCAGGCCTGTATTTCATGGAAATATTTGCCAGAGATATCTGCCACCAAGCTGCAAAGGTTTTTTAGCATTATAAAATAGTTTCTTACTTATTGGAAAAATGTGATGATAAAAATACATGTAAAAACCTGTTAAAGGGAGAGAAGAAATATATGTTATTGCCTGCAATGGAATCAATTTTTATTCTATGTGCAGTTATTTAGTGACAGTTCTTTTTTGCCTGGTGGCCTTCACTGGAAATAAACTTACCATAATATTCCGTCCTATTAAAAATCAAACCTAAAGGTCCCTGTCCAATGCATGGGACTGCATGGGGCTTTTAATAGTGCCGAGTACATTTTGGTCTCAATTTGTTTTTTTTTTTATTTCTAAGTTAGAAACTGTTGCAGTCGTTGAATTTCAGAGGAATTGAATTGGTGTCATACATGTTTTGACGAAGTCACTGGCATGTTTTACTATTTCTACATTGCCATGTTCTTGGCATGTTTCTTAAAGAATGTTAACATTAAACAAAACGTTTATTTCCAAAGTGATGTTGTTGCTTAAAACTGTCTTCACTCGTTTCCAGGTGAGAGCTACCTCGTTAGTGCCCAGTTGAATACATTTGACGGCAGCTTCCAGGACGGTTACTTCATTAAAAACCTGGTGGGAACCAACCTGGCTAACTACAGCAGTGATCAGAGCTCGGTAAGTTTGAGAATTAGATGTACGTTGTTCTCAAAGTGAGACTAGCATGTCTGTGTGCGCACGTGTGTGGGTGAATACTGATCAGGTTTTAGGTGTACCCAGAAATGAACAGTTTTCAATGGTTACGATGTTTAGTTATTAGATGGCTGGTCATTTTTATCTGGGACCGCTAAGATCACACAGCTAATACTGTAGTCCATTTCATGAAAACTGACCAGCAGTTAAAATTTAAGGCCAAAAATTCATCTTATGTTAAGACTGGAAATCTAGCTCGAAGTTAAGACCATCGAAAAGGTCGTTTCATGACTTAAATCAGTTTATGGTCTTAAGTCTTAACTTGGCAGAACTAAATATGGGTTTTGACATAGGTGGGCATACAAACTACGCTTTCACCACGTGTTACGAATTCAAAAACTAAGCAAGGCAGTGTGTGGAATGCTATTTCAAGAATAATGTTGGCCTTGAAACGCCAAGTGTGATTTATTTACGAGATTTTGAATTTAGTGGGATCCTGTTTACATGTGGAGACCCTGGTATGACTGGAAAATATCTTTCACATTTGAGAACGTATATCACACTGCATTGTGGTTACAAGTCTGCACTGCTTTGTCAGTCCTTGAATCAACATCAGATGATCTTCAATATACCACTATGTTTATTAGTTTCATTTATAAATTGTTTACAGCACAGATATAATGCTTCGCGGTTTCTGGGTTTGTTATTATTTCTTTGTATATTCTGTGTATTCTTCAATAAATATATATCACTTAAAAAAAAAATCTTCAATTTGACGTTGGACATTAGATTATGAAAAATGTCGACAAAATTTGTTCAGCGTTTCACTGTGGTGATAGCTGTAAATTTTGGTCATTTAGACCATAAGTGCAATTTTAAGCCAACTCCACAGCAGGTCTATGGTTAGACCAATTTCGGCCTTAATTTTGGTCTTAAGAAATTGCATGAAATTAGGACAAAACATTTTGGTCTTAAGTTAGCCGTATTTTAATCTAAGTTAAGACAGAAAAAGTTCAGGGTGCCTCTGATGACTCACTGTCTCGCCTGGTTTGGTTTCAGATTTTTGCTTTTCCTTTTCTTGACATCTCTTTGTTATTTGGAAGTAAATTGTTGTCATCACCAGTGTAAATGGGGAAGAACCTATTAAAGTACACCAATGGAATGGACTGGGGACTGACCAAGAATTAAATTACATCTGACCATGATGTGACCTTGTTGTATTGCTCATGTTTTAGACTGCCTGGCCACAATTATTGTCCTCTGAGGACAGGGGAAGCACAACTAACCCCTAGTGATTAGTGTTAAACTGAGTTGAACCTAGTGCTTGGCCTCATAAGCTTGTCATCCTGCTTTCTGTCTGTCCTAACTGGACAATGGTCATTCAGAAACCACTGCACTTCATGTCTCCAAACTACCTGTCAGTGTCCTGCCTAATTGAATAATTTCTAAATTATGACATTCAAATTTGCTACACTGAGGAGCCTCCAGGCTTTGTCAGGCTGTCTTTGTGTTCATCTCCAGGTGGGAATGAACAAGAGGATGGCATAGGTAGGAATATTGATTTTCACTGGTTTGCATTGAGTGGACCCTTCAACATGCTGTTCTGTGGCTGGTGTTGCTGGCACACGGATGAAATAATTGAGATTCCTATGGTGAAAACATGGCAAACTCTGCAAATGTCTGCCAGAGATCGCCTGACTGGCAATTCTTTTTCTCAAATGAAAAATTATGTAGTCGTTTGTATCTGATTCAAGTGAACAACAAATTTAAAGGCAATCTACATTCTGCATTCTGGCAAAACCCAACAGCTGGATAGTGAAGCAGTTATGTAACTTGGTTGTATCAAAAGATTAGTGTGGTTTCCTATACTATTGCTTACCTGTCAGTCATTACTGCAGGCCCCAACATTGGAAAACACCACTTTGCGAAAAATAAAACAAATTTATTGTTCAATCATGATTTTAATCAAAGAGAAAACCAAATATAAAATATGCGTAATATGAATGGGAAAGCCAAAACATCTTGTCGCCAACTAATTCATCTTTCAGGAAGTGATTTTCTAGATGACCTAACAGACCAAACTCAAAATTGTCAAATTTATGAAACCTAATGCTATGTAACAGATCTTTAGACTTTAAATGAAAATTGCCATAAGTGTAGGATAGATATTAACGAGAGTGTTTATTCTGTTGGTAAAAAGGCCTTGAGCAGATTGTTCTACAGTGTGAAAGTATGTCAGTGAAAAGTAATTAAATAACTGTTATACCTTAAAATCAGGTGTTTCGCCCTCAGGTAGAAAACCTGTGTTGGTACTAAAAGCCTGTGTTGATAAGGTGACTACCTTTCCTAACTCTGGTAAATCAGGTACCTACTATGTTGTAATCCCTTGATTTACTCTGTCAGATATCTATTGATAATAGTCATTGTGAGAGCAAGCTTACATGGTTATTTAACTGCTCTGAGGACAATATTTGACCTTTACCACATGTTCAACAAAAGAGCAGCTAAGGGCTATTATTAAAACAAAGTGCAAAAGCTGCCTTTTAATTTAGCAGATTGGCTTTTGGTTGCTGTAAGCAGACTGGCTATGGTGTCGTATTTCAGAGGATGTTAGTTCTTGTTCAAATGAGATGATCTGCAGTGTTAGTAGCCTTGCCACAGCCGAATTATGTGCAGAATTTGTAGGTTGAAACTTGGTGTGATTAACACATTACAATTTTAAAACATTACATATATAGCGTACTGTTTGGCGAGTAGCAGTTCGCTAAATTTGACATCAGATTCAGGCCTAGGCCATAAAAAATAAAGTCATCTTGTCCAGAGTTAAAATTGCCCTATTTTTTAAATAGGGTGCGTTTCAGAAAAATTCACCTTTTGCATTAGCTCAACCAACAAACCTGTTGTCAAATGTCGACCATTTTTTTCAGTTTAGTGGTTTGTTAATTATAAATGGAAGAATATAATAATAACATATTAGTTTAGTCATGCACTCACCCATGTACAGAGTGGGTAATTTTGCTGTCTTTCCAGTGATTCTTGAATGTGGGACGGCCAATAATGTCTATTTCTAGACTTTGAGTGAGATCAACTCCAACCTGGACCAAAATATTTATTTTTTACTGTCCTCAATAAGAAAGTTTTTACCTGTTCGTATTAAAACTTTTACAGTGAACTTAAGCTCTCAGAAACCTGAGCATAGAGGATTGCCAATTTCCATTGTTAATTTATGGGTGCTACAAACTTGGGGTTGCCAGACTAATTGGTTTTTATTATGCTTTTTTCAAGTGGATAATTGATTTGAGGATGTGGTAATTGATGTACTGTGTTGGTTCAAGCTTAAAGTCCCTACAAAATGAGCCAACTGCCTTTTAGATATGTTAAATACATGTACTTATGTGCAACATATCTTTGTTTCAGTTTTATTTCACACAACCACTAACTAATTACTACGCATTTTGTGCCCCCCATGTTATGTGCCCCCATCAAAAACCCCTTTTATTCTCTGGAGGAATCACAGTAGACTGGCCTATTGACATCATTGTTGAGAGCAAGCAATACATTACCAGGCTAACCACAACCTGTAGTGAGCACCTGATCAGCTGCTGGGACAGTAAAAAACAAAGTAGTTTGCTCAAGGAACGTCACCAATTAGAAACATCGCCGACGTTAGGCATCAATGTCGACTGATAATGCAATATTACTAAGCAAAACAACGGTGTCAGGTAAAGCACCCTTCGAACCGAACAGCGGCATAGATCTCGGATAGGGACTGCTATTGATTCACTCACGACCCACGACGAACCAATTTTCGAAGTATTTGCACCCACGTAAAAGGTCCTACAACAGCTACGTTTCGTACTGAATCTGACAACGGCAAACTTACCGAACTCAGTGGTGGAAAAAATACTTATTTTTCACGTAAGATGTCTTGATTATCCACTAACAATATCCTCAGCAATATATCATCGCGACATGGTCGGTACCATTTTATACGGTCGTGGCTCAGAAATGTCGTCAATTAATGGTGTGGGTGAATGTAGCCTATGTCTCGTTTTTATCGCAAAAAACAAACGTAAAGATGACAACCCTTGGCTATTACTTGCCAAACGACGGTCACAACTTGTCTTGCATTAGAGTAAAAGTAAGTCGACAACAAATTCTCAAGCCCTCTTTTCTGGGACAGCACGCGCGACATATATATGAGTCATCTGTCACTCACATGTTGCAGCAAATGTATCACATACTCCAGCGGTGGAACGTAGAGGTGTACACCTCCCAAGTCGCACATCAAAAGAGTACGCCGGCCGTTCTAAATAAAATATTGCACTGGCTTGGCTCGATTAAGTGCTTGGGTGCTGCATATACTCGAATGCATGTGACCATAAGATAGCGCTGATTCAACTTGAGTCTTGTGGCACATTCTTTGAAATTAACATCGGGAAAGGGTGTACTTACAAACCTCGCACGTGAACGTCAGGCAGTACGGCTTTGGGTACACTTTGGAGGCACGCACTGAAAAAAGTGTGCAGTCAGCATGTCGATGGGTTGTGCTATGATGGGAACGGCGTATTTCCCCGACTTCAAAGTATAAAATGCCTTGTGCAATTGGTCTTTCAAATCGAACAATAGTTTAAATATGACAATCTATTCGCAGCGCTAACTTTGTCCTTTTTGCTCAATATTTTGTTTCCACCCGCAATCGCTTAGATTTTCCTGCAGGTCTCACTAATCGGCGTGCAGCTAGCTGCGTCGGTTACGGGTTAAGTTTCGTATGCCTTGAGTAAAATGCTTTTGTCTTCAAATGACGGTCCATAGCGAGTTCCGTGACAGTTGGCCGGTAAGTTTCCCCTTCTGTTTCACTTTACTCGGATTCCTCTGGCTTGAACATACACGGCGCTAATCCATCCAAACTTTGTTTCTACATTTTTTTAATCTGCGTCGATTAGAACGAGCGCCACCTAAAGTTTTTTTCGGCGCTAAATGGGGTTCATGATGGGGTCGTACGATAGTAATTGGCGTAATTAGCTAATGCCAGGAGTAAAGGGAGGGATGATATGTTTGTGTCGATCACTGATACATATATTTGGCCGTTATGTAGGGTCTTTAAAACTTGAGGGGTGGACGTTAAGCTGAACATGTGCACCTAAAAACAAAATTTTTGAGAAGTCATTGGGTGGCTGTGCCAATGATATTTCAAGATAACCCTCAGGGGACTACATGGGTCTTGCACTTCACGTGCTCTACTCAAAAGCATCGGCAGATCGTAGTCTATGTAGTTAGGTCAGAGTGGAATGATCACACACAGTAGTTCAGAAGGTAATAGTCAGTTATAGCGTTCCTGTATTTTGGGAACCAATTTGATGTAAGTTATTTATTGATGAAAACTGGTTCTCAAAATTCAGCCACATTTTATCCTACCATTACCGTTCAGAGCGTTTTGCAAGTTAAGTACAAAATTCAAAATGTGCTGGATAGATAATGTATAGTTTTTTTGTTGAATAGTTTATTTTGATATTAATGTCTTTTTGTAATCAAAATTTACTTAACTTCCATTTTCCCTAAGTTGCTGTTCAATACTTTTGTTTGACAATTGCTAAACCAACTTTCCTTTTGACTGTCTATTGGGAAACATCCCTGTTGTAAATTATATTAATGTACTTCCTAACATGGGCCTACATGTCACTTTCACATAACATAGGCCTAAGTGTCAATTTCACAAAACCGATAATGACACGTTCACCTCTGATTTTCTGCTTAGTTCAAAAGCTTTCAATCTCAATTTAAAATGGTTCTTTGCTAAACTGTTTTTCGTGAACTCATGAAATGCCAATTTTCACCTCATTTTTGACTGTTCTTCATGAGCCGACCGTTGCAAGATTGGTCTCACCACCTGGTTACTTGGGTATTTTCTGCCCCAAATAAAAAGGCTGATTGTTACTTGGAGTGGAGCATGTATTGTACTTTTTGGAAATCTAAAATTTTCATGAGCTGGTCATTCACCAAGACACATGCACCTACAAGAAAGTTTTCATGGTCATATAAATTGGGGGTGGGCGAGCAAGTGAAAATTTGGAAGTTCCAGAAATAAGCAGTGAGTCGACCATTGGTGATAATGCATTCAAGCACAGTTAATCGTATGGTGAATACAGGGGCTGATATTGGCCCACTATAGTGGACCAGTTACTTGTAAAGAAGCATTATCCAGGGCGATTGTTTTATACCATCAAGTAGTCTTTTGATTATCAAATAAACTGCTTTGTATGGCTTTGATGTGTCTGGTATCTGAATGTAAATAAAAGGAGATTTGGATGACACAGTCAGAAGTGATAGGCTGCCCTTTGATGTCTGCATCAAGAGAATTCCTTGCTCAGTTGCCAGCTACTTGACCCAGTCTCTGCAGCTGGATCCAGCTTGTGTAGCCAGTCTTTGATGTGCCAGATTAGTCCACACAACATCACATGCCTGCTGAGACTTTTAATGCATTCTTTTAATCCCACAGTAGTTAACATCCCTGCAGGGTTGGCCTTGGTTGTCTGAGCTTTGTTGTCTTTGAGAAGAGCTCAGGGTTTGCAGTGATCAAAGGAGGTTGATGCTCATTCAAGTAAAGCTCCTAGCAGTGCCTCTTAAGACCAAAGCTTGTTTCCAACAAACAGGTGACCGCTTTTTTACTGCCAAAATGTCAAATGATTATGAAATTGGCTATCCCTATCTAGCAACTAGTCTGGAGTCCCATCCACACACAGCTTAGTAGAGCCTACCCTTCCCATCCACACACAGCCTACCCTAGAACAACTGGCACTAGTGCGACTTACCTTACTTTTAAGTATATATCCGATAACTAGGATAAGGTGGAAGTTGTCGCTCTGTGCTTGACACTGAACAACAGTACGGCGCAGAAAAGAAAACCCGTCTGTACATGTAACTGTGACAATTTCTTCCGCCTTTCCCCACTTTTGCTGTCACACATCGATTACATGTGGCGCAAGTTACCCTAGAACGAGTTATCCCACCTCGATGATGTGGAGTTAGTTGTCACAAGTGGGGTTAGTTACACCAGTTTAAATAGCGTCCAGATAGCACTCAAACCTAGCGACAGCTGGTTTCAGGAGTAACTTGTTCTAGGTTTAGTGTGTGGACGGCAGAGGTAAAGTTTTACAAAGGCCAGTGATAAAGTGGCCAAACTGCCCTAAACGGTCTTCAATTCAGCAGTAAAATTACTGGCGAGTCATCAATTTTAAATGCACACTAAAAAGTGACCAAAATTTTGCTCAGTCCTGTTTAACCTCTTCACACACTAACTTTTCACTAGTATTTTGACTAGTAGCAAAAGCACCAGTCAATGTGAACGGCTACAAGTGTCCCTTTTGCTAGCACTTTGCAGGCGGTTTTTGTAACCCCAAAACTATTGGCACTTTGGTTGCCTGCTTACTTCAACCAACACATTGTCACATTAATCATAGATAGTGAAGGTGTTTTGACATTTTGTTTAAAAGTGACTCCAATGGTGAGAATACAAGCTGCTGGCAATGATTCCTTTGCAGAGAGCTTGTCTGCCTGGCTAAAACCTTAGCCTTTTCACAAACATTTTAGCCAGTGTAGCTGCTTGCGTTTCCTTCCCTTGCTGCAAGACTACAGACATGAAATATGTTCTTTCTGTTATGCTGTTCTAAACTAAAGAATATTCCATAACTTGCATGCATCGAGTTGTTAATTGATATGAGATAGAATCGTATACTTTCTGGCTGGTGGAGGCTAAGACCGACACATACTGTGATCCTTTCCAAATAACAAAATGAACCCAAAATAGCGGTAGAGCGTCCCTTTAACTGTTACTTGTGGCTGGCCTGACACTCCCCAAAAGGCTGAAGTCTGTTACATTTGTGGGAATCAACATGTGATGAATAGAGCTTGCAAATTCATGGACCTTTTCAGCCATTTCTGTTAAGGATTAAACTGTACTGTTACTAAACCTGTAGGTGCTCTAATGTGAATGGAGCTTGTTGTATGTTGTACCCAAGGTCATTGTTTTACCTGACACTCCTTTTGTAATCAATAAAGGTAAATATGCATTACATTATTGATAGGTGTTGAGGCTGTAGAGACTGAGCACAGCAGACATCAAAGAGAATTAATGAGAGTTTGGTCTGTACAGCTATTGATTTTAGTGCAATTAACTGGGCTTGGTTAATTACTACTTTCCTCTGGAGTTGTGGTTAGCTGTTAAGCAGCTCAAAGCCTACACTAACATTTGTTGATCTGAGCTTCAGAGGTCATTGTACCATGAGATGTTTTTTGTGTTACTCAGACACCGAAATGGACCTCTTGGTTCTACGGAGCAGGTAATTTTGTATTTCCATTTCATGGGACAGATCCACTCAATCAGCATCGTTTCAGTTTGAAAATAATAGTAATATATTTCTTTAATTTCTGAGGGGCATGCTACTTGTGGTCAGTCCTGTGTTCTGCTGACATATCTCAAATCAGTGAGAAAAAATTGGTTGTAATGGTAGTAAGAAAAGAAGGCCCATCACTGCACAGTGGAAGCCTAGCACTATAGTTGGAGGAACTTAGGGTTATTGAAGTTAAAGTGACGTTTTTCTATAATACGTTGAAAGCAATCTTGATTTTTGTTGGTGTCCAAAAATCCCCACAATAATCTCTGAAAACTATTGTTCCCAGAAAGTCTGAAACATTGGTGATTTACTTTTATTTAATGACCTTGACCTCAACGTGTTTTTGTCAAATTCAAAACCTTGTGAAATCTCGTAAAATCTCATCTAGTTTCAAGTCGAACTAGTGAAACTGTAAAAAAAAACAAAGGTATGGGAACTGTGTGCATAGCTTACATTTCCTCTGCCAAGGCCTTAGTGGCTACACAAGCATTTACATCGAGGCGAGGCGTGTTGATTATTCAGAAGTAGGGTCACTTTAGCCTGGTCATCTTATCTGGGGGGGGCAAGTTGTGCTGGGTCAATCAACCAACTGGACACAACTTGAAGCATAGCAAAGGGCTAATCAAGACAGTTTTATGGTTCTGCTGGGGTGCTTTGGTGGTTTTTCTTTAGAGGGTATCTGTACCTGATAAGTGCTAAGCACCACTTTATTTACCCAGTCTTTAGATGTGACCTGTATCATCTAACTTGTGTAATCTGGGTCTTGTTGGCTTGTAATTGACCAGTGGCCAGATGTCAATCTGAGTTGTGTTATAGACCAATTAGAGTTTGGAATATGATCACATGGTGTAAAAAAACGTCTGCTACACCTGCCTTTTACTCCTGGTTCAAATTAGTGGCGAAAACTCTAGCATTGGGACAAACTCTCCACGAAGGAATCATTTGCCAGAAAATTTCTCACCACCGGTGTTGCTTTTATACAAAAAATTAATGACAAAATGTGTTCACTATCTCCCATAACTTGATTAGTGGGATGATAAACAAGGGCCTCTACCCCAGCACCTGTGTGTCCATTGATTAAGGAGTCTAGCTACAAAAGTGCAGTTTTGGGGTAACTCAAACTGCCAGCGAAGCACTTGCAACTATTCACATGACTGGCATTTTTGTTACCAGCTAAAGTGCTTGCGAAAATGCTAACGTTTTAACAATTTGCGACTGCCGGGGTATTAATTTACACTTTAAAAGGTATTCTTGTGGTAAGGTAGCTAACTTACTGCTAGTTGAATGACATATTTTGCTTACAGCTTGCTAAAATGTTATGGAATAAAGTAACATTTTCACCACTCATGTGTAGTATTAGCGCTAAGTGTATCTGCATGTGTCCCTGTGTGTCCATGTGTGTTCTCAAAAGACTAGATGTTTTCACTGCATTCAAATTTCATAGCATACCCTGAGTGCAGAGAATGGATGGAAGCTATTGATGTCTGCACAAATGTTTTTATTGGTCCATAAACTGGTTAATAGTCACAGCCTGGGGGTTGATGCATGTTTTATGAGCTCCAAGGACAGTGTTGTTACATCAGATCTACATTATTTGTGAAGTCCAGCATATTCCAGCCATATTGAAAACTTGTGTTGAAGATGTTTAGTGCAATTAGAATCACACATCATGATTCACCATCAACTGGTTGTCTTTCAATAGACCCTTTCCCTTAAGTTAACTCTGCTGCTACTATGGAACCTTCTATGTTAACAGTGGCAATCCACTCTAGTTAAACGTTAGTGTGCTCATCAGCTTACAAGTTAGAAACTATTTCAGCAAAGTTATCGCAAAGCGGCGTTAATGTGACCTTCATTCATATGCCTTGCTGTTTTTGTCCTTGCCATCAAAAATGGCACCGACTTCGCCCTCTCCCCATACGGAAACTAGAATTTCAACTTCACAAGGCAGCCTCCAGTTGTGAGGTTGGGACGACGACGGTATACTAGAAGATTTAAAAAATCGTCTCTTGAGTAGGCTTACAGCTGAGCCGGACACTGGCAGTATGGCGTACATGGCAGGATTTCATTTTGCGTACACTGTATGTTCAGTGACTTCTTTTAATGTAAAGAATTCAACAAATACTTGGATAAATTGAAGCAGAATGCTTATACTGCCAGAATAATAAATATTAGAATAAAATATTAAACAAATATTAACCAGTCACGTTCTGTTGTTGGCAAACGCTGTCACCCCTGCAGGTTACTCCAATAACATCGAAGTTAAGTGTTCCCGTTGTAGCAAACCGTCGTCGCTTTGCTCTTAAACCCACTTCTTTTCTTCGTAGTTAAGTTGCACTGTTGAGTTCAATTGAAGACCGAAGTTATGTAAGTATTCCCATTGGGTGTTACCGAACAAGTGGGAAAAGGTGTGGAATTAAGTGATATTTTTACCGGTCTGCATTGCAGGTCTTGATCCGCTTATTTGTTTGAAAACCTGAAACACGCTTCTGGCAGATCCGTTGTTCTGAACTTGAAGTATTCCCATGTCAACCATGGTGAAGACCCCAGGCTTTCCGACATTCCTGAAATTCAAAAAATCAATTTTAGCCATTTGTGTAAACAAATCTTAAGTTTTTCTAGCTTTGTTTCATGTGAATGGCTGTGTAAGTGCTGTATTAGAAATGCTTGATCACTTAGTGTTACTATTAATTTTCAGTTGTTTTGTCAGTTCTCTCTCAATGAGTTTTTCTCAGCGACCATAATAGTACCGACATTTGGCATTTTAGAATAGGACCAGCAATAGAACTCTCCTACGTTCTGTAAAGAAAGCTCGTTTTGGAATGTCGGGTTCATTTTTGCAGGTCACCATGTCGGACACCATCCAGGTGTATTGTGGAAATATTTCCGATTTCAAGCATTTAACAGTACCAGGATTGAATAGGTATCTTCTGGAAAAGGGAATTTGTTCAGTTCCAAATCAACCAGGTGAACTTGCTTTATCCACTAGCTTTGCTCTTTCTTGTCTGTGATCATATTGTTTGATGCCGGAATGGTACAGAACTTGACGTCATGTATCCACGCATACTTGTCAAGTTTATCCAACACTCTCCAGTCAAGAATTCCAGCCCGCAACACAGCACTAATACTTTGCTAGAATTGGAAAGACGAATAGAGTAATGCTGCCATTAAAATGGGAAAGTACCGATATATGACTAGAAATAAAATGTGGAACTTCAATGGTGAAAAAACAGGGATGCGAAAGTGTTTGATGGATATTGCGGCATTGTGGGTAATACAGGGAGATTTGGGTATAATCCAGGGTAGCCTATTGGGTTAAATATGAGAAGCTTTTGACCATTGTCTATTCTTGGATTAGAAGAATGGGTGTACTTGATCTTATCAATTTTCCAAGAGTGCTGATGTCTGTCCACCTTGTCTAGCTTCACTATATATGGTAGTCGTTTTAGTCAATTTTTGGAGTGTTAGTCCAGATGATGTCAGTGCTTAGGGGGTTTGTTGGTTATGTTGTGGTCTTGCCCTTCTCCAGTATAATGGAATTTTCTGGACTGATTAGTTTGTGAACTCCCAATACTGGACTGTCTGTTCAGTTGTTGGGATAAGTATTGTTGCCTTACATAAAATCTGACATTTCAGGCTCATATCCTGGTACATCCTTTTATTCAAATTTAATGTCCTGCAATTATCATTGGTCCTTTAAGTACTACTGGACTTGTGTGCAGGATTTTATGGTTATTGTTTCTTGGTGAGGTTGAAGTATGAGTTAAAATGGTGGGTCTTGAATGTGCTGTGTGGAACCATGCTCTAATCATGGCTGAACATCTTTCATTTTTTGTCTGAATTATTAAAAAATGGCTTCTACAAACTTCTCAATATCCTCTGAAGTCCTCATCCAAGGCCTCAAAGTCTTATTCTTGACAATAAGACAAATACCCTGCCAAGTCAGTTGTATGTTTTCAGTTAAGTCAACTTTATTATGGTAATCGCATCACATACACATTTTCAAATAATGTTTAGATTTACCTTTCAAATAATGTTTAGATTTACCTTTCAAATAATGTTTAGATTTACCTTTCAAATAATGTTTAGATTTACCTTTCAAATAATGTTTAGATTTACCTTTTAAATAATGTTTAGATTTACCGCTTTTGCATCAGAACTCATACTTTTCAGTGGAAAAGATAGATGCCTGTGATAAAGAAATTGTGTTAATTGGAGCTAGCTGCAGCTTGTGAGAATGAACTGTTTTGACACAAAAACTACTGTTTACCAGTACTTGAGAACAAGAGGAGAGGGTTTGGCTACTTGAAGCAAGAATGAGAAAAATGCTCTTACCAAACAATACAATAGGATGATTAGCATGTTTTGTTCAAGAACATATTTCCTGCGTGTTTTCAATGTTGGTCTCCAGTCGTTGAGTGGCATTACTTAGACATAAGTTGATTCCTTTTGCTCTGAAAGGTCTCCATTTGCAGTATCACAGGTGTTGTGGGTTTGCTGATTTTTACATTTTCTGTGTTTATCTCATCTGTATAGCATTTGCTTTATTTTGTGGAAACCTGGCTTAAAAAAGCTTTGAAAGGATGCCAATTTGCTGGTGGAATGTTTGTTTTCACATCACCCTTGTTTGTGTTTACTGTTCTGTTGGGTGTGGCTTTGATGTGGATACCATGTTGAAGCCATCACTGCAGGACCTCATGCAGACTTATCTCAATGGGAGGTCTGTGTCCAGTTGTGAGGTGTCTTCCTTAAGGAGGTGCTGAACACTGGCAGTGCACACATTGATGGATTTGCTGTCTTTCTTCCACATTGTTGAAAACTTTGATTAAAACGAAAAGTGAGTCATTTAACGTCAAAACTACACTTGACCACACAAATTTTGTGCTGTCTCTTATTTTTTACCCTTTCACTTCCATCTAAGGAGGAAGCTAGTTCCCTGCTAATGCTAGACGAGCCGAAAATGTAATTCAAAATTGCTGCCATCCAAGTTTTTTTACGATTCTGGGGTGTTTGAGTGCTACCTGAAATCGCAGCAGGTTTCTCAGTCACTGCGCAGAAATGGGTGACTACCATTTCGAAGAAAAATGTGTGTACAACTGAACTAGGTCTTTCTCATTCTCAACATCACAAATACAACCATACCAGATTTAATGAGCCTACTTGTATTGCATACCTCAAAGCTATCACCAAAGCTGCCTTCCCCAAAAATAGCAATTTTTATTCCATGGATACGTTGTTGAAGTGCTCAAAATTTTATTAAGGTTATGTTTTGTGTTCAGCGCGTACTGCGCTAATGATGGAATTCAAGTTAGAGAATGTCGGATAGTACAGCGTTGATGTTTTGGTGCAGTATAGAAGCTTAACTTTGGTGCCACCTGATTTATTTGCAGGTGGTGCTGCCAGTAACAACTCCAGTTTTGTTATTATTTGACATCCACTATTCACATTACTGTCACTATAAGCACAACATTTCATTTTTATCTGGCCATATACACCCTATTTCAAATTAAAAAATTACACCTGGATAACATTTTCGGAGTGCCATGTTCCTAATAACTTCGATGGCCCACATATCAAACTACGATGACTTTTATATTCGCTGACTATCGAAGCCACTCTGATAGGTTCAATCAACTTGACATATTGCATCCACAGCCCTCACGTTTTGGTGAGTTTTGTTGTTGTTAAGGTTGTTGTGACTTGGAGTGAGGGACTTCTGACCACAAGCTTTTGTACAAATACTACCAGCAGAGCATGTTTGCATTGGCTGTCAGTCACCAATGACCTTGCTGTTCTATGTCATAGTAAGATCAGCTATGTTGCCAGTAGATTTAATCACTAACAAGTGTGAGATGACGTTAATTTCTCCTTCTGACACACTCATTTAATAACCTCTCTTGGAAAGTTTACCCAATCCCAGTCTGTTTGACTACTGGGTGATTATGGGTAACAAGCCCTCCCTGCTGTGGCTGTACTGTATTTAGCATTTGCTAAGATTCTATAGTTGCAAAATATCTTTGGCATGGGTCAGCCAGGACAAGACAGGCCACCACCCCACTTCACTCTGTGTGTCGGGCTCACTAGGAGACAGTGTGGTAGTTTTGTTTCGCTCTCCAGAGGTAGTCTTTTATTGAAGGACGACGTCGTTGCACAGCACTAAGTCTGTGACTGAAGAATTCTTCTGGAGTTAGTCATCCTTAATATCTTGGGAGAAAATCTCTCACTTCTGCTAACCATCTGCACACAGTTTCGCAATGAAAATTTCGAGAATCAAGAAGCACCATCCTCCATCAAAGATCAGCTGCAGGGCAAGTCTCACCAATCATTTTACCTTATGCTCTTGCTTGGTCTACTGGGTGTGTATGGACTAACACCATGTATATCTTTTGTGTTCATCAACAGTGGGGTAATAAGACGATGAAGCTTCAAAGTATATTTGGTAAAATTGGTAGTGTCTAATATTTATTAGAAATCTACTTGAACATTCAGGTTTCACTCTTTTGTTAATGTTTGTTAGTTTATACACTATCTCAACTCCATTACTATTACTTCAGTTCACATATTTGTAACATTGGCATTTTTATTGCGTTGTGTGAATTGAAGACAAAATCTCACAATCTGAACAGGGTTAAATATTCCTTGTCTGAATATACCGCGTTTGACATATAGGATGAAGTAATAGCTAATATGTACTGATGACACGGAATCTGATGGCTATTAACCTTTTTTCTTGATGTCGTTTTTTATCTCAATTTGTTTCAGTTTGTTCAATGTTACATCATTCTTGGTGTGTATTTCATGGGAAACTAATTATTGAATACGTAAAGGTCATTAGTTGCAGGATTTTTTGTGAAATTTGCTCTGAATTGTTAATACTTATCAACACATCATTTGGCTAAGGCAGTCGCTATTTCACGATTTTTTTTCGACAAAATGTTTTACATTGTTAAAGTTGCAAAGTTCGGACAATGAGCAAATGGATGGAGCTAGCACTATCTATCTTAGCATTTTTAACAACTTTGATGATGTCACATTGCAAGGCAGTCAAAGTAAAGTTGTATGTATGGTGTTGCATACTTTGGTACTTGAATGACGCGTCGGTTAGAGAGTGCTGATTCAACTTTTGCGTCGGCAACTAGCCTCGCGACAAATTCTGTGAAGTTGAACCCTCTATAGGGTGTCCATAAAGATCTTATAGGATTGACGCTAGCACGGGTTTAGTTCTCATTGACAAGAATGAAACACAACTCTGTGATTCTGTTTCAAAGAGGAAAATGTGTCGGTAAACAGTGGTTCAACTCGGTGTTACACATACACTGTGCATGAAAACGTTGTGTGATCAGCTGTTTCCCACAGTTTTAGTAACTGCCAAGTCTATTTTTATAATCTTGACACAAAATGTGTCCAAAATTTGAGAAATATCAAAATAGCCCAGGTTAAAATCTGTAAATCCTAAATTTTGGTCTGTCCCAAATTGGGGAATTTTTACGGTGCTTGGATATTTTGAGAAGACAGCATTTTGATAAATAATTAAGTGTACACATAACCTTTAGCGTGATTATGAATTACCACTTTGTTGGATTACATCTGAATGATTTCCTAGCTTTAACAAAACTACTATGGTAAGCCAAGGCTGTCCTTCCTCTGAAACAGATGTCGACCATGTTACTTTTCCACTTTTAATTGTCTGAGCGCGAGCAGATTCAGTTTTGCTTAAAAATGTGTTACTTCGTTGTTGCCATTGAATCAAAAGTAGTTAAATTTCCATTGTTCTCCATATTAAAATCAAAGTTTTGTAAAAAAACATGGTCAGCTGGGTGTAAACGCACAGCCATTACTTATGTCCACGCTATTAATTTATTTGATTTTAAAAATGCATGGTTCCATTGGGTGAAAATTAATATTTGTAAATTTGTTTCTTTTCAACAAAGGCTGGTGACTCCTATATAAATGCCGTTATGGATCTCCATCCAGATTTCAATCTGCAGTGCAGAATAATTGGCAGTCTACACAACAGTTTCCGTCAGCTTTTGAGCAAACAAAGCTTCAAGAAACCTTTACAAGTCTACCCACCTTTCTTCCATTGTCGACCATTCATCAGTTAAAAACAGATTTAAATTTTTACCACCACCCTACCTGTCTCCGCTTCTCTTTGATTTGTTCCGCTCCATAATGCAGACAAACATCAAATCAAGCGGAAAAACAGTTGAAAAAACAACCCCTGACTGTTTCTTAAGCGTTTGTTTTTTGCATGCCTGTTGTAATCCCTCATTATTGATACTGTTCACAACATTTGTTTTTCTTTTGCAGGAAGTCTCCTTTTCTTCATACAAAAAAGTGGGCCTGGCGGAGGATCGAGTGGCTCTCAAAGGTATGTTGTTATCACAGGTGGCCCCATGTTGTTGCCATTTCCATTTGACTGTTGGTCACTAAGACAAAAACTGCAAATATAGGGTGGTTTTTTTCAATTTTGAGACATTGAAACTTTTCGTAGAAAATGAGAACTGGCTGGGATAAAAGGAATGTTTGAGAGCTCAGTGTAGTCTTGGATGTTGCCATTTTTACATGACAGGTCCATTATCTTGCAACCAATTAGGGTTCAAATCCTTTGGCTTTAAGCCAGTGTGGAAATATTTGTTAAGGCCAAATTTTATAATGCCTTTCAAAATGAGGAGAAATGTTGCCTTATTGTTTGAACAAAAACAAGTTAGGATGGTGGTCAAAACGTGTGAGTCGGAAAAGGTTTTTTGCGGCCTTAGACTCTTTGTACAATACATTACCAATCCTGTTTGCTGTATTACTGGTATCAAATGTGGACCATCTGTAAGCAGAACTCGACACCCTAATTTCTTATGTAGTTGACTAACTCTTTCCAGAAATGTGTTTTGGGTTTGCTTGTTCAGAGTACCTCTGTGTAAGTGTGGCCTCCAGTGCTAACCAAACCTTTGGTTGTTTTATAAATACCCTGTGCTGGAAAACTAAACAATATGTGTTGCCTAATGAAAGGCACAAGGTCTGTTGACTTGACACCACTTCCAGAGGATTCTTCACTGATTACAGGCCTCTATTGGTGTAAGGTAAATGCTTGAGTGGAGTCTGGTCCAGTGTAGCAGCTGTGTGTTCTTTAATGAAACTGTAGGTCACTCACCGATGTGATTTTTATGGCCTGAAATGTTTTATTGTTTCTGATTTCCAAGCAATTGTTTTGAGTTGAATGTGAGTTTGGCTTTCTGTTTGCATTATTCAACTTATAAGTGCTTTTTAGTTGTGGAAAATTGTTTTTGATGCGAGGCTGTTTTCGGGTAAATTTGTGTGTTAGTTACTACGCCCCAGAAACCACAAGTTCTAGTTGCAATTAATTATCTCAAGTGTTTCTCAGGACACATCTCGTGGCATGCCACGGTCTTGAACCTCTTAGAGCAGAATTGTTATGAAAATGTGGCTACTTATGGCTAATGATGGCTGGGTCAATTCTGATGGCTTGATTGAACTGGTTGCTGTTGACTGTTAGTTTTGGGAATCTGTCTGGCCTAAGATGTCTGTGAATACCATCACTGCTAAATGCACGGACTTTTAATCTCATTTTCTAAGCTAGGCACATCTGCTTTTTCCGATCTAGTGGTTCTCCCACCAGAGAAGGGGTCAACTGAAACTGGCAAGTTGTTGGTTATGGACCAGGATCTAGATCTACAGCTACATCTGAATGAGAAAACGCCCTCGGAGAAAGAGAGAGAGAAATCAGAGAAGAAATCGGCAATCAGTGTTGAGGTAATTATAGACAATTTACTGCCAGGTGTCAGAACGAATTCTGTTGATAATAAAATGGATAAGGTAAAAACGTTAAGCTTATGTCTGTTTTGACATGCCTGTGTATATTTACTGATGTCATTGTGACGTAGATTGGATATGATCTCATGTGTTCATGGTTTTAGCGACTGTGCAAGTACACGATTCCCATGAATAGATATTCTAAACATAATTTTTAACTGAAATAACAGTTATCCATTGAATTAATATAGAACAGCATCTCTCGTTATTTTTATAGCAAGTGTTCCTCTGCTAGGGTGTCTCAGTTGTGAGAGCTCTTCAAGTTTCTATTCCATTGTAGTATAACTAGTGCTTGTTAAACTGCCTTTGAAGTCTTAGCTTATCTGAAAAGTTAGAAATTTGTATTTAAAATGCTGACGTGTCTTTTAATACTCTTGAGTCTGATTTTGGCTTCTGCCTCTCTATCAGCTCGACCGCTTCAGGATGATTATGAAAATTGGCATATATGCTCTTATTGGGAAGAGGTCAGATGGCGATAATGTTCAGGCAATGTCTACTGTGACCCCTGCAAGTGGTTGTTTTGCCTTTTTTGCTTCTGTGGCTTTATCTCTTAAACCCTGTGCAGGAGCCATGTCAAATTTGACAAATGTACTTGTAGGAAGGTAACAACGAATGATGACGACTTTTGGATGGATCTGACTACCGCTTTGACTCCTAATGTCTAAAATCATAATCATCAATTGTCTCTGGTGTTGGTGAAGCTCATGGTGGCCCATGTCTTCTTTGTTGCTCTGTTTGTTTAGTCGAGTCATCCTAAAAGTGCATTCTTTAAAACTACACTGCTTATTGCTTGTGACATTTTGGTCACACATGACTGACATGACAGAGATTATCTTTGTTTTATTTGTTCCTATGTTTAGACCAGAACAGCTAGATGTTAACCTTCTTAATTTGTTGTTTGAAATGACCAGCCCATTGCAGGGCTGACCAAATAACTAACACCTGTTATTTGTTAGCATCATCATGGAATTTTATTGGATTTCGAATCTGCCAGCTCTGTACCATTTAGTGTCATTATGGCCTTGTAAGAGGAGATCATGTTTATTGAAGCCAAGTCATCTTGATGGGAAAGCACTGAGGAAGTGTAAGAGTTTGAGTCATCCTCTTCTGGGCCTCTGTGGGCACTCTTCACCTGAGAACTTTTGAATAGAAATTTTATTTTTTAAAACTTGGGAGTCTGCAAAAATGGCTGTTTTTGTCATACACAATTGCAAATACGGTACTGAAAAGTTTGAACTCAAAAGTAATTTGTATGTACAGTAAGTTTAGAATGGTTTATTGATGGTGCCATCTGGTGGTGAGATTTTGCAAAGTCAACTCAAGTGGACTGTGTATGTCTGCAGACACCTAACTCTTGAGTGTCTAGTGGCTTTTTCATCTATTCAAGAGATACCAGGAATTTAATTGATTCATTTTAATCCAATTCTGGAACATATACTTGTAGCTTTCTACCATTTCCGCATATGATGTCATGCAAGTCGAAAAAATTCATCTTTTGAACATTACAAAGAGGGTTAGGGGTCAAACTGGGTTGGGGTAACTGGCATATGATGCATTCATGTTGAGCGTGATAAGCAATTTGCACTGCAAACTCTCCTCGTTCTCTCCCAGGCCTCTAGCTGGCCAACAAGACTCATACCTCTCTTTGGATTGTGGGTCACTTGACTTTCCAACATTTTTTATGTTACCGTACCTTTAGTAAAATGCTGGTCCCTGTTTATGCCAATGAAAAGGAAAGTTAGTAATCGTCTTTACCTCATCTCAGTGTGAGATCTACGCTCACCAGCCCCCATCAATTTCAGCCGAGGTCTTGTGTTTCTTTTTTGTTTGAAAAGATGCACAGAGGCAGGTAAATTAGGTTTGAAATGCCATGATTTGCCTAGCGATGAGTTACATAAAAACTAATTTTACACCAATTTTCCTCTTCTAAGATGGATTTTCTTTTGTGAAACAGTGAGCAACTAAAAAATACCACACCACTGACTTGGTTTTCAAAAAGTAACCAAGATGCAGGCCTTTGGCTGGGACATCCACATCATGTTCTATTGTTCCAAATATAGTAAATATTTTTGCCAGGGGAACAATAATTTACATGGAAAAAAGTATCTCCAAGATTACCAGGATCTATTGTTACTACCATAAATGTGACATCATAAGTGGTTGCCACCCCCTTTCATAGACAATTCACGTGTTATTATGTTAACATTAATTGAAATCATTTTTTCTTTATCGATTTTCACATCTCTCTGTTAAAACCAGCATACATAAAATAAAAGTGAATAATTAATCTTGTGTCTGTTCTTTGATCACAATTCAATGGTTCATCCTATGCGTTAATGAAGTTAGATCCAATTAATGTCTCTCCACTACTTTTGAAGTTAATGATATCAAATACCAAGCATTCTTTTGAAGTTTTCCATCATCCTTCTCATTTTACAGATCATTCAACATACCCTGATTTACACTGTTTTTTCATTCGGCCTAAGAAATGAGGTTCCGTTACTGGGCATTTTTCATAATTTGATTGCATATTCTGAGCCTGTTATTCCCAGAGAAAATATTTATATAGGGTGTTTGTAAGGTAAGGGATGTTCACATGAGCAAGTCTTGGCATTAGCCAAGCCATTAACCAGGGCTTGGAATTTTCCGCGGAAACGCGGATTTCCGCTTTTTTCAAATGTGCTTTCCGCTTTTTTATAATATTTCCGCGTAAAAAAATCGGATTTGATATAAAATTTCCGCGGCAAATTCCTTTCTTACCACGGCGTTGCAGACGACGTTCACCTCGAAAAGTGGAAGTTGCTCTTTATGTTTCGGAGGAACGTAAATTGTCAACATTGCCGGGGCATCTGGGACAGCGTGGTGTGATTTTCAATGGCGTCTCGTGTAATTGTTAAGCGCGGCGACAAATACTACCGCTCTGCAGCCAAAAATGTGTTGGTTGGGAGTGGACGGGCGAGCTAAAAGGACGCAGACGCATGCTACTGATGGTGGTAACGTTTTTTTTTTTAGTCCTCCCGATTTTTTGTCGGGGTAAGGTTCACATTCCAAGGCTGGTTATCGGGCATGATTTGGGCCGTAAAAGTTTCAAAGTTTCCGCTTTTTTGTCATTGGTCATTCCAAGCTCTGATTAACACCCTTATAGAGATCAGTGTGATCAGGGGAAGGGAAGAACTACCGTAAATAACGGCACCTATATGTGTTTTGGATACGAATGCCCTCGATGTCTATTGTGTATAATAACTTACTTTTTCTTGCTTACCTCAGGTTTTTGTCTTCTTAGTTCAGCCTACTAGTTGTTTTTGCTGCCTTTCTCCCCCCACCCCCGTGTCTATTGTGTGTAATAAATTACTTTTATCCTGTTTACCTCATATTCTTGTCTTTTTTGTGCCTCTACCAGTTGTCACGGGGCCACCCAGGACGGACCTTGCCAAGCTACGCCACTTTAGTTCCAGAACTATAAAGGCATTGACATATTTTCAAAAATATCTTTTAAAATATTCTGGAAACTTAGGTACATGGGTATCTTGAGTGCATTCGTGACTGCTTGAAAGTACACGCAGTTCCAAATTTGTCTCGTGGCGGCTAAGAAGTTGATCAATCATTCACATGATGTGTTGCGTGGTCATGGATCATCTGCGTTGTAGTTTACTCTTCCTGATCAGTCGCCTCTGACAACATTGTGTTGGCTCTGAAATTCTTTTCAACAAATGCTATTGTGGAAACATTTTTTGAGCAAAAGAATAATTTTTGATCGCCTTTTTCGACCTGTTGGATTATGATGCCATTTCACGCTTGTTGTCATCAATGGCAAGGAAAAAGAGGACTTTTCAAGTCCAGGCTGCTTTGAGTTGAGTAAAAGGAATGCACAGTTACCTCGATTTTCAATAAAAAACGACTGTTTTAGGGCAGTGATAATGCTAGTCAATTTCTATGACTCACAATTCCTTAAAGGTAGATTTAAAGATGGTTTTGGGGGCATTTTAACTATAAACACAGTTTCTAAGTTCCTGTACATGGGAAATAATGTATTCAAATGAAGGTATTGTCCATTGTCACTACTGTATGCCGTGCACATCTCTTGCCACTCGGTGCACTTGGTAACATCTGTTAAAGGGAATCTCACTTCCTCAGCAGTATTTGTTTGTGGACTTATTTTGAGTTGCACATACCTGTTAAAATAATTAACCTTCATCTTGAATTATGATAGTCGGTCTCCACTTCCAAGGGTTTTTGATTTGCAGTGCAGGTTCTTACCAATTTTTGTGGTAGTTAGTGCAAAAAGTAGGCGTAGTATTCATGCCCATGTGTCTTAAAGCTACATTATGTTGTTGGCTCAATATTTAAGATGGAAGCTTTAGATTTTGTTCATATTTTGTACGGAGGTGAAGATGAGACAACTTCAGGCACCATGTACCAGTGGATTTGGATGGCCTTATCATTTTCAAGGTCACGGCGAGAAAAGTTAGCTTGAGATATCGTAAGAAAATCAAGTTCTCGGCTCGAGGTGAAGATGGGGCAATGAAAGTCCTTGTTTGATTTCATTGAAATTGGCCTCAGTTTCAAGATTACACTAAGCAAATTCAAGTTCTGAAAAAGGGATTTTTAGATTTTGTTCATATTTTGTATGGAGGTGTAGGTAGAGCAACTCTAGGCACCAGTTAATCACAGTGAGAATTCAAGTTTTGACTTTCTGAAAATGTTAGTGCGATACGTGTATCTCAAGAAGGAAGCTTTAGATTTTGTTCATATTATGTACCATGGTGTAGGTGGGGCATATCCAGCCGCCAGTTGAATTTGGCAACCTTGACTTTGTCTTTAAGGTCATAGCGTGAAATCTTGAAACTGCATCAATAACATTATGCTCTACATAAAATGTCATTTTTAAAACAAAATGTTCTCATTTGAAACCTTTGGGAATTGTAATTGAGTGATGAATGAATGGTCATTTTCAGTTATATTGCAACTAGATTTTCGCAAAGATATGTGTCTAGGTTAACTTTACTCAAAAACTTTACCAAAGAAATTCATTACCTTGTAAAGTCATGTTTATTCTCTCTGACAAATGCTTGCTCAAAAGCTGGGATTGCCAGCAGATCTGAATGGACGTTGATTCAGTTCACAAAATTCTTCACAATACTCAATTCATCAAATAAACTTTTGATTTAGACCACTTGACGCACTGAAACTGGTCTAAATTTGCCTTTATTCAGATGAGAAGTAATTTCTGGGTTCGGGAAAAACCGATTTCTTTCCAAGCTCAGACATCTTTTCTTTTTCAAAGAAGAAACTATTGCAGGTTCTTTAGTGGTTCAATGTCATTGGTTAGTTTTGATGTAAGGCGTGTTTATACTTCCTTAAGTAAAAAGTGTTTTTTTCTGCATTCAATTTCTTTTGTATTTTTAACAACTTAACAACCTGTTTGTTTCTTTTACGAATTGAAATTTATATGTGAGCTTTTATGATAAGTATTTGCTCATGAACTACTATAAGTTTCAGTTTTTAGAAGTCGAATTAGTGTCCTTTGTTTGGAAATTCAAGTGGCGCAGTAACACGTGTATCTTTATTGTTTTTGTTGTCAATGTGGTCACTAATATACTGAATGTGTCTTGTTTGCTTTCAGGAGATCGAATGTGGTGTGTCAGTTGAAGGCACAGACAAACAAGAATGGTCTTTCACTTTATACGACTTTGATGGCCGGGGCAAGATTACTAAGGAAGTAAGTACAAAGTAGTCCCAGTGAACTGCTGAATAGTACAAGGAGGTAATTACAAAATAGCCCTAATGAACTGCTGAATATTGCAAGGAAGTACGTACAAAGTAGTCCCAGTGAACTGCTGAATAGTGCAAGAAGGTAATTACGAAGTAGTCCCAGTGAACTGCTGAATAGTGCAAGGAAGTAAGTACAAAGTAGTCCCAGTGAACTGTTGAATGGTACATGAAACTGCTGGAAGCAGCGTGTACGTCAGACTCTGTAGTGTTAAGGCAAGAGATTGATTCAAATGCAGCCATTTTGTTCCTGTTTATCACTCATGGCAGAATTGAGGAGTTTTATTTTGCCCATTTTCTCAACAAACCCAAATATATTTCATTGTTGCTATTGTTTGCCGTCAGAAGAAAACTTGGTAAACAATTATTACCATTATCATCATTTTCTGACAAGTATCAAGGACGTTTCACCATAATTGGGCCGTCTTGCATGATCACGTCCATGTCATTTGTCACCAACAGGACTTGGCCAGTTTAATGAAGTCATTGTATGATGCCGTCGGAACTTCAATCAAGTTACCTTCATCAGGAACTAAGACATTGAGATTACGTCTATCTGTCACACCAGACAGTACAAAGGTGAAACAAAAAGACACAAACAAGGACAAGAATAAGAATTGTGTGAAACTGAACAACTTAGCTAAAGCGGACAAAGTGTCGAAAGAGTTGGAAACTGACAGTAGTGAAAACAATCGGGTTGAAGGTGAGCGGAAACTCAGCAGCTCAGAACAACGACACCTGGTAGAGCTCGTGCAAAAGAATATGGAAAGACATCACTTACGACAGGGTGGATACCTGAGGTAATAGAGTGTAGACTTGTGTAAACGAGCCTACTTCTAAAATTTGCTGCTTGTACTAAACATCTCTGCTGAAGTGTACGATTCGTGTAAACATGCCTCCTTTTAAAATTTACCAATGTCAATTCTGACCTTTTAAGTAAGTCGGTTAAATTTCTTATGAAAGCCAGTTATTATCATGGCTCGGCACGAAACCAGGCTGTTAATACTCTCAATTAGACATGCTGTGGTATACATGATGTTCCATCTTAGACATTCATCTATATTGACAGCAGTCCGTTCTCGTGCCGTGTTCAGGTGCTTTCCCATTAGGGGAACTTCTCTTTACCGAAGCTTTGCTAAAACTTTGCTAGTCATCAGAGTAAACACGCCGTTTATTCCTTCAAATATTGAGTGGTGGGTTTGAGGCTATCTGAAAATTATTCTCCAGCTATTTACTTGTGTTCATGAAAATGTTCAGTGTCACTCTTCATTAGATGTGTATTCTTCAATTTATTTACGGCCGTCTATTGAGAATACGTTTTGTGAGATATCTCATTGAGTCTAGCGTGATCTTATATCATCACCGCGACCTCTACCGATGACTTTGCCGAAATTACGCTCAGACGTTTCCCACTTCACTGAAGTTTCGGTGAATACCAACTCTTTGCTTTTAAACCCTACTATTTTCATCGAAGTTTGGCTTGCAGATTAACTACCTGAGTTAACCTTTCCCCCTTACCAAAACTTCGCTTTTAGCAAAGTTTCTCCTCCAGTGGGAAAGCACAGCTATGTTAGATTGTACAGTAATTGCCCTAAGCTCGTGACATTATAAAACTAAAGAAAGTCAGCAACACCTGTGTCATATTCAAGTCAAAATAATACATGCATTCAGTAGTCTGGTTCTCCATCTTCCTCAAGACGTCATCAGGAGAGCAAACAGTTTTCACATGACACTAAATTTACACAGGAGGTGGATCTTGCACAAAGTAACTGCGTACACTTGAGAAATAAACACTCAACTGAACTGTTGCAAAACACGGGAAGGTCCTGTGTCCAGCAGATTGATTACATGGCTTAAAAACAAGTGACTATAATGTTTGGAGGTGCTATTAGTCACTGTATCGAGAATTAGCGTGTTTTTCTCAAGTTACAAATAAGTTAGTTTCATGGTTTAATCGATCCGTTTTGGACATGCATAGTCAATGTATAAGACAAGGAATGCTCAGTACAGTACAAACCAAAAGAAACTGGCAAAATGACCCATCATTGCGCATCATGACAGCTGAGCGCAACTGGAGTTCCCCGCTCCGATGGTTGGATGTAAGCCGAATTGACCATCCCGTTGATGAATTTTGTCAGCTGCATAGGAGATGAATAACCAGCTACAGGGGAATATTTTGCTAGAAATCAAAATTGGAGTGAGCTGTAACAGATCTGAGTCTAGCGGCAGTTCTCCGATCCCAAATCTCCCGGAAAATAACTCTTAGTCTGATACGCATCGGTCACTAAGCCTAACCTCGCGAACTCTCACCTGTTTTTGGAGCTGAGACCAGCAAGCACTAAAATAACATGTTATACTTGGCTGTGTTTATTTCCTTAATTCCAACTTTCACTACTCACCTACTGTGAGATGGTGTTTTCTTTTCAGCAATAAAAATGCTGACGCACTGAAACCGCTCAAAGCGCACTTGCAAACACAGCTGACAATAATCACCGACCTTCAATTTCATTACAAATTTGTCGCCTAACAGCAACTTAGTTTATATCCAAAATATTTCTGGTGCTGTGGTTGTCTCTTGCGGGGTTTTGGACTTCTTTAAATGTCAACACAGGAGAAGCTTTAAAATCTTCAGAGGAGGGTCCTGGTACTGTCCTGAGACGATGCTATATTTTATTCAAGTTCCCATTCAATTATCATAGAGCTTTGGACAGTTATTGAACACTGTGACACCAGAGGGAGATCAGACTGTTATCAATTATAGAAAACATCTGTTGAACCTGTAAAGTGTAGCTGGAACATCATGTTTAACACATGCTGTGTCCAGACGAGCTCTTAAACTAGTGCAAGCTGTTTCAGATGTAGCTTGAACTAGTGATAGCTCACATGCATGTTAAACTAGTGCAGCTTGACTCAGGTGTGATAACTTACCCCACCTTTTAGAGTTTGTGCAAGTTGCGCCCGATCCGCTTGCTCTACTTTAAGTGTTGGTGTGAACAGCATAGTAGGGCAAGGCAGAAAAATTGTTAGCTACCCCCTTGCACACTGGATTTTATCCGAGTAATGAATTGCTGCTTTTCGTGCCGTTTGCAAACCTGACACTGGATTCATTTTTCTCATTTGTTTTTATAACCAACTTACAAAAATAGAAGTAACCGAAAACTTTAGGGAAATATTGCAGATTATTGTTTTTTTTGAACTCCTGTCATTTTGCAGTTGTGTGGTTGGTTGATGATACTAAGACTCTTAACATGACGTCCACAAACTGATATGCACTTGGCTTCGCTCCCTGTCACCACTCGTATGATTGCCATTTGGACATACAGCTGATCAGGCGCAAAGTTGCCTCAGAGGCCACTTGCACCAAAATTTGCTGTCCAAATACTCCAATTTAGTGCAATTGTGGATTCTTTTCTCCAAAAATCCTAAAATTGAAGATGACTGGTTTTCTTTTTTAAGTACCACTTAGTAAAGAGGTTCCAGGGTCTGACAGCTTGACACTGGTTAATTTGCATGTTCTCAGACATTGACTATACTCATTTTTACTTTTGGAAAAATGACATTCACGGGCATTTGAGGTTTTTCTGTTTCAGGTGATCACCTGTCTTCCCTCTCACATTAAAGTTGTAAAAATATGTGCGAGACGAAATATATTGCTCTCACAATTGACAGAAGCACTCCATCATGTCTGCTTTTATTTTGGTTCCCTGAAAATGGGGGGCTGCACAAAGCTCAAAGGAGCTCATGCACTCCGTGTGCTTTGAGTTAAGTGCTTTGATCTTTCCCTGTGCAAAGGGTAAAAGACAGACAGGCAACACCTGTTTTCTGGTTTGCACCTGTAATTATCTTAATAATGCCAGGTGTACAGCAGAAATAATTGTGTAAAACTGTCCATGACGTGTGTTATAGAGCAGCTGGTGACTGTTTTGCTTTAATATGTCCCACTTATGTGGTGATGAAAAACTTTTATGATACTGCAGTCTATTTGCATTTATAAATAGGCGTGTTCTTTGAAGTTAAGCTTTTGACCTTCCCCATGTTTTTACAAAACAGCTTTTGTCTGCCACTTGGTTGTTTAAATCTGTTATGTGTTATCAATGCGTGTTTCTGTAAGCTGGCTGTACTTTTACCAAATGTGTCATCAACAATAGTTGAGGTTGAATTGTTAATGAAGTGTTTGGTATTATTTATTGGCTAAGTGGTTCAGTCCATTACAGCTTTGTAAAGTGTTTTTGAATAATTTTTATTTGAGCTATCGATTAATTCAAATTTTGTTTGCTGTTTTAAAAGAATCCAATTTTATTACTTTAATTAGGGACTTCTTGGTAGTTGGTACACTGATATCTTAACTCAATCACTCTGCTTTGAAAATTGAAGTAGCACTGAAGAGCTTTTTTCAAATGTTGCAGACGTCATCACAGTGACACGCGTGGGCCTGTTGGCCAATCCTTGCACACGTGCAGACAGAACAGGAACATCCGCGACAACACTGTGCATGTGGAGAGCCAGGACCGGCGCAACTACTACCTCGACCTAGCTGGTGTGGAGAACGACTCTCCACATCTGTTGAACACTTCAGCTGCACCACAAGCGGCAGCTGCTGCTGATAAACACAAAGCAAAAACCCACCACAATAATCTGAAACCAAAGCGAATGTCTCGTATTGACAGGACCAGTTCTCACCAACGGTCAAGGTCGTACGAGCTCTCAAGGACAAATGAGTGTAAAACTGGTGCTGCAGGTGTGCAGAAGCAGTGCAAACTGGGTAAAACATTCAGTAGCGATGAACAAGAGTCACAAAGGTCGAAGTCGTACGACCCGTATCAGTGTTGGTCACCGAAAGTACATCACAGGAAGTCGTCTGCTGCTAAGGCTCATAGGCACAAGAGACACTCAACAGTGCCTGTAAATATTGAAGAAGATCTGTCACTGTCACCTCATCACCAGAGGCGACACCGGCATCGTGAGAAGGACAGAACGCGAGCTATGAATCAGGTGGCTCAGTGGATTGAGCGGGAGCACTTGTGTGATACAAGTGATCAACCGACGCAGCACGTGATAGTGCAACGACATGAACACCATCACATACACGAGCACCATCATCACCATCACTACCATCACTATCACGAGACATAGCAATGGTAGAAATGGTAAAGTATTTTCTAATGCAGAGCTGTGATTATTGTGTAGCATGGGGCTGAGATTGAATATTGGTATAGCGGCAAAGAATGAGTGATGATGGAATACTACGTCGAGTTTTGGAAATGCATGCTTCCTTCAACAAATCTTCTGAATGTTTTAAATGCATGTAGGGCAGAACAGAGGCAATGAGTGTTCACTAAATCACTATTTCTTCCAATGGAGCTCACTGATGACAAATAGTTGTTATTGCCGGTTGTCTTTGTGGTTCTGAGTTGAGCTGCCATTATTTTTGTGTTTTAAGTCCACATTTAGACTTCATCAGACCAACTACTGTTCATAGATTGGGTGATGTCGACACTTATATGTATTAGTTGATGTTTATTAGGTTGAGGCTACGTCAAGCCATTGGCTGTGTTACCAGCTCTTACAATTGACTGTGTGCCTCGTAGTTATGGTACTTTTTGAAGCCATCACCAGTCAAAGTTCTTAATACTCTTGGTGATTATCAGTTTTAGTGAGATTCGTAATGATATTTTCCTGAGCTCAGACTTAAGCAATAGGTGTTGCAATGGTATTTCATTTTGCATTTCCTGCTTTACATATTTCTGTTGGGTATGCTGAGATTTCGTGGTTGTATTGCCTACACTTTCAGTATTTTTGTGTAACAAAATGCCATGTATTACTAGATTTAGGTTTATTTATAAGTATTTATAATAGTAGTGATCAACTGTTTTCCTTATGTACATGTATAGACTGTAAAACTGTAAATATATAAGCTCATTGTGATTGGTTTTCACAAGTTCACCTCTAGTGATGAGAGTACTGCGTATCCAAGTTCAATGATTTGTAATATAACTGACAGCAGGAAGTAACAGACATGCAAAACAAAATGGCCTATTTTTTCATTGCTGTCTACTTAACCTACAGTGCATGTTATGTCCATGTGATTCAGTGACGGTATTCAACCCTACTTTTCACTGACACATGTAACTATTTCTTACAGTTTTGTATTAAATCACAAATATACCAGCTTACTGGGACAAAATTGTTGCATTTGGAATAGGCCATCCTGTGAAATTTCAAATGAAAATGAATGTCAAAGCCATCAATTTCGAAAGAGTCGTAAACTTTCTGAACTAGCTAGGTGCTTTGCAGCAGTGGCAAGTAGTCACTTATTTATGTGGTACAACTCAAAAGGTATTAAAGCAAGGGCGATTTTTAGACCAGTTTCTTTGATTCATTCTGCTTATTTTATGAATTGTATGTTTAATGTTTGTAAATAAGAAGGACATACTCTTTTAAGTTACTATATCTTGGTTAAACTCTTCATGGAGATGCTAAGGTGAAGAGACAACCCTTAACTTCCAGAGATTGTACTTAATTGCTTGAATGAGATCTTGGCTATGTGGTAAACTTAAGACCCCCCTCAACATGCCTGATGTTTTGGTCTGTTTCTCCAAAGTAGCAGTGTCTTCCATGTGACACTTCAGGTGGCTGAGTGATTGTTGTGAATGTTGGCACTGATTCTTTTTCAGTTACCTTGGAAACTGTGCCTACTGTGTGAAATAAGTCGCAAGAAGTTAAATACTAAAATTGAGTATCTGTTCAACTGCGGGTAATTTATTTATTGAATGTTTTATGCTATTGAAATGTGTAAGAGGTACACAGTTCTGCATGCCTGCACTTGTGTTGATCTGAAGATGTATATGGTCCACTAGTCTTTGGTGAGCTAGTATATACGTGCAGTTATTTAATGAATTTCTTACTATGATAAGATGATGTTAAAGTAAATATGTTAGATGTTCAGGTTGTCTAATATCAATATTCACTTTAGTTTCATGGTTGCTTGTATGCACTGTAGCCCAATGCTCTGGGGTCCGTTTCACAGATATGCACGTGGGAAGAATTTTTGCTATTCACCCACATATAAACATGAAAGTAGGCACAGCAGGAATAGTGCGACACGCGACAATATACACCACCCCCGTAGTGCCGTTATCTACGTCCATCGTATGCTGTTGTGCTCCTAAACCCTTAATGAATCTTCATGAACGTTAACCAACGAGTTCCTATCACACTGATTTTCTGGTAGATCCGTAAACTGTTGTGCTGCTTGGGGGTAATTTTAATTTTTTCGCCTTTTTATGTACCGGTCTAATGTGAAGTTTGGCAGATGTGTTCTGCGATTAAAGGGGAGAGGGGAGGACGCTGCCAAAAATCCTCCGGTATGACAACTGCTACCCCCCCCCCTCGTGACAAGTTTTTGAATTTTAGTGTCTTTTTAGCACCCGCATTTCTATCTGCCTTACAGTTTGATGGTCTGTCGCA